>CM076578.1:72871018-73430673 GCA_034641835.2 Pinus albicaulis
CAGAAGCATAGAGAAGGGAAATGGCATACATATAACATTAATGAAACTTAAAATAACATGGAGAAAAACATCATCAAAACTCATAAGCCACAAGGATCCCAACAAGTGCTGCAAAACTCTGGTCTTTCCTTTGCCAAAAATCTGAAATGAATATACAATGAGGTGCCAAATTTTTCCCAAGTATCCAACCCTGAAAATGTCTCAGAAAATACAGTATATAGACCATCCTAACCCCATCCCATGCCTATAGGGGTCGAGCTCATCCTTCTAGGAGCTGTTTCAACCAATTCTAAACATGGAGTTGAAATCTAGGCAGCCAAACAACTTGCCTCTATATGCTAGGAAACTGATCCATTCACTCGATTTTCACTTTTTAGTGAATGAATCCTCTAGAAAAAGTAAAAACATGCCAAATTCACATCATATTTACAAAATTACATCAAGATAGATCAAAAATTACATCCAAAAGTGAAACTAGTCAAACTGGCCGAATTTCTGAGCTGAAAAGTGAAAATTGGGCAAAATTTCTCTATGCGCCGCGCCCAAAAACTCAATGCGCCGTGCCACTTTGAGCCTATTTCTGGGGCACTTCCTGAAGTCAACATTGAGCTCATGATAGCTCGTTGGAAAGCCTTGGATGTCTTCTATCCAAACCAAGTGGAATTTTTCAATTTGGATGTCACTTTCCCCTCCAAAACTGCAATCTCCCAAGACTGGTTCCTGCTGGTGCAAAAAGTGGCAGAAAGGTCATTTTTGGGGTGTTTTTGACCTTTAGGACCACCCAAAACTTCATGAAATTTCTCAGCCATTCCTGAGCATGAATAAGTTACCATAAAAAACCCAAAAATATCAATTTTTCCTCCAGAATATGTCCCAATCATAAGCGCGCGTCGGGTGGCGCGACGCGTCGGGCGGAAAAACCTGTTTTGCAACCAAAATTTTCAAAATGACAAAATTTTCTCCAAATTTGCTAAAATTTGGAGTGAAGGTCTCCCATCATGTCTCATGCTCAGCTAAGGAAGCTTCGACCAAGATTCGGAGTGGATCCGGCCTTTTCCGGTGTTTCAGTGCTTTTCTCAACCTCGCTTTCAGGATCTTCATTTTTTCTCTGCAAACGTGTGTACGGGCCCAATAGTGATTTTTCATATGTCTGAGCATGTATTTGTCCCTATTTGCCTTCGCCAAGAGCTTCTCCAGATGAATGTTGACTCTCGTAAGGCAAGTCTCTCGCTAAAATGGTGTCATGTCACCTGGTCTCTTTCGGGCCAATTCACGGTCTTCACGGATTCTCTGCAGCTCCATGAGTGTGTGCTGATCCTCCAGTTGTTTATTCCGCTACTCCAAGTAATCTATAACCCACTGAGCTCTCTGCAATTTCTCGTTCAGTGTGTCGATCTCAGCTTTTTGCTCCTGGATGATTTCTTTCAGCTTTGAGCTGGGAGAGCTCAAATCAACATCGATGAGTGTAAACTCAGTGTCTTGGCCTCCTGAAGGGCCCTCATCGTGCATAGACCTCTTGCCTCTGTCTTGTACCTGTGCTGATGTAGAAGGTGAGACCCTTTCCACGCCATGTGGAGATAGTACTCGCGCTGTTGTCGAAGGTAACGAGACCCCTTCCACCCCTGGTGGAGATAGTACTCGTTGTGCTGCTGCAAATAAAGATCTGGTACCTCTCTGATAGGTAACACACACTGGAACACTGAGATGCTCCATCTCAGGAATCTCAAACTGATGCGAAGGCTCACCTGCATCGTGTACAATCTCTGGAGGAGGCTGAGGGGCTGTAAAGAGGTCTCAGGAAATGAACTCATCCCATGTGATGCCCTGCAAACCAAGCTGATGTACCACAATGATTTTGATGAGCGCGTAATGATAGATGTTGTTATGTTGCTTCTCTGGAGTCTTCTTCTGCACAAGGGTGGTCATTCGCTCTATATTTCGGCACAAGAAGTATGGAATATTCATCAGTCGCACTCTCGTGAAATGCATCAAAATTCTGATATGTTATGCATAAAGGCGTGAGAATCTACCCTCACAGCTGAAATATCTAATGATGAGCTTCATTAATAGCGCATAGGACTCCTTCAGAAACCGGAACGGGAATACCCTGCTCAACTGCCTCAAATATCCAGGCCTGATGTAAGGTTCATAATATGCTCTATCCAGCTGTTGTCTCTTATTCCACTCCTCACCTATGTTTGATATCCCGGTTGCCTCAGAAATGGTATGTGGTGTCAAGGTGAAGTTCACTCTAGCAAGATTTACATGACCATCACGCAAATGTAGGACAAATAAGCGAGCCAACTCCTGATGGTGTTGAATCTGAGATATCAGCTCACAATACCGAAAACATGACAGTTGCTGAAAGCATGTCATAGCAAGCGAGCAGGCCTGCAATTGAACCAAAGAAGTAGGCTCCTCTCTGACGTGCCTGCCACTTTTATGAGACCTCCTCAGTACATTTAGCTCTGCGGTTGAATCACTGTCCTACTCATATCCCTGCTCATATGATGAATTTGTTTCTGACATGATGCTGAAAACAAGGTGTTCAACAAGTATGTGCTGATATATGTATGGTGAAAATAGGAGTTTGGTGTATGCTTTAATGCCACATGTGCTACATATGTAATGATAGGCTGCAAGGAAATATCACAATGAATACCATAGACTGTCAAGGGAATTTGGAGTGAAAGGAGAGTCACTCACTGTTTGAGAAATTTCGGAATTTGGACCCTTTATAAGTAATATAGGAATAAGTGATAGTGATAGGGGTATGATTAGGTAATAGAGACAGCCCTTGAATACTTCGGAAACTAGGATTTCACCAATGATAGGAAGGGAAGGAGATGATGGAAAATGATAGGGTTTGAGGATTCAAAAACATGGGAACAAAGGGTATAAGGAATATGGGACAGTGGTATGATAGTGTGACAGTAATAGCGGTGATAACAGTGATAAAAGTGATAAGAGCACAAATGAAAATGGAATGAGAGTGTTTATGGCAACAAAGTTCAAGTTTTGACACCCAATTTCAAACCCTAGAGAGAAAATTTTGATGTGAATGTAGGGTTATATTTTCACCATTTAAACTCCAATGTCTTTGCTTCTAAACACACCATACATGAATAAAATCATTGAACAGGCCTTTGTCAACTTACTTGGAGAAAGTTTGAGCTGAAACAAATTGAGTTTTTATGGAGCGGAAGTGATTTTGGCCTTGGGGGCTCTATGCGCCGCGCACAAGCCCAATGCGCCGTGCCCTTTAGAAATTACACTGTGTATTTCGTCTCTATGTGCCGCGTTGTATGGGTGCACCGCGGCCTATCCCAATGCACTGTGTCCTTTAGAAATTACACAGTCTGCCCTTCTAAAACACAGTTTCTACCCTCCAAACTTCAAACTCGACCTTTTCCTTGGATTTTCTGAATATCTCTTGATGCAAATGAATGAATGACTTTGAGAAATATCTCATATAGACATGGTTTTAATTTTTTCTTCTCAATAACCTATTTTGTAATGTTTTTGACTTTGGCACTTTTTCATTTAATAAAAATCTGTCTTTTGTTTCCCCACTGCCTTTCTGAGCTTGACTTTTTGAGCTTGAAATGATGAAATTGGTTGATTTTTGCAGGGATGTTGGCATTGAACCTTGGCAAAGGATGACCAGAGTCTGCATGTGAAGACCTTGATGGTAGAAAAATACATATTTATTACAAAATTTTTTTTGACAATTTCTTCTTCAAAACAGAGTTTTGAAGAAGAAACTTCCTCGAGCATATTTGACGATGTAAATCCTGAAATGACACTTGTTGAAAACATCCTCATGGCCTGTGGGCATTATTTAACAATACTGAAAACGAGACCCTAGACCTAGAAATTGAAAGACTCTTTTGACCAAAATAACCATCTATGACTGTAAATGACATGAACTGAACTTTGATGAATTTTTATAAATTTTGACTAACCCAGCAGGTACAAGCATGAGGGAAAATGAGAGAACAAAGCCCTTCCGTCAGTCAATGGCATGCCCCTAACGGAATGCAGATGAATGAGTGGAATGAGACACCTAAAAAATGAAATGCAATAAGAGGAATGATCTCTGACGGAGGGATGTAAAGACCGACTCTAACATTGGCTCCAATGGGGATGGTAGCTCCTTGGAGGTGCCAAGAACGACAGATCTTTGGGAGAGCAGACCAGTGCCTTATCCATTGGGCTATGGAGTCCATTATTTTGACAAAACAACTCAAGACTGTTGACTGAATTTATTTGACTGAAACTTTTAACTCAAACTGAATCAACTTTTAAAACAGAAATGACTGAACCAAACCGACTAAACAGACTCAAACGAAAACTAAAATCCTTCTTCAGAATTATAGCCTTCACTTCAGGCCCCAAAATGAAGAAAAGACCGCAGTACACACTTGCAATGAAATTGAAATAAATGATATGTACAATGACAATATGATCAACAGAAAACATCTTAGAAATGGTACCGCTTGAGCAGCCGACCATTGACCGGCCCTCCTGGACAGTCTTCACCGTTCATCTCCTTCAAAAGAAAAGCGTTCTGACCTCGATATGCTGCAATATTGAATGGACCTTTCCAGAGATTTTCAAACTTACCGTGTTTACCTTTGTCCTCATTCCTAGCATCCCACTTCAGTACCACTTCCTCCAACTGGAATTTATCCGCCTTCGCTTTCCTATCATAGATCTTTTTGATTCTCTCCTGCAACAATGTATTGCGGGGCCTGCTCTTCTAGTTTCTTATAGTGAGTCTGTCCAGTTGTCATACATGCATGTAGTTTCTTCTGTTTTATGACTTCTGAAAGTCTGGTACAAGACGACAAGTGATGGAAAACTATATCACTCATACTTCTAACTCGAAGAGAGGGACATACCAATGGACTTCTTTTGACTTACCGGTGGTACAGGCATTAAATCCTTCCTCTTAACTCTTGTATTTGTACGACTTTTCTGACAATGTTGACTAGAGACTTATTTGAAGATTCCTCCAAACCATTGCCTTGCGGATGATAGGAGGTTGAATGTTCCCAAAATAATTTCTTTCTTGCTTTAAAAACTCAATCATATTTTTTGATTTAAAAAGCGCTGCATTGTCGATGATTAATTTTCAGACGATAAACGAGACAAAATGTTGTTTCAAAATAAATGGTCGGGGTGGTGGCTTGTCTTGTAGGAACTGCTTCGATCCATTTCGTAAAGTAATCGGTGGCTGTTAGAATCCATCTATGTTGTCCTGAGGAAGGAGGATGGATTTCCCCAATGAAATCCAAACCCCATTGCTGGAAAGGGGCGCTTACCTCAATAGGCTTGAGTGGCAATGGCTGTAATTTCTGTCTTCCTTCGAAAATCTGGCACTCATGGCAGCCTTTGACTGTCTTATATACATCAGCAAACAATGTCGGCCAATAGTACCCTGCTCTCAAAATCTTATTGGCAGTTGTTTTCCAAAAATGATGACCCCCGCAGTCTCCTTTGTGAAAATCTTCCATTACCTTCTTCGCTTCTTCCTCCACCAAACAATTCAATAACACACCACCCGGATCTTTCCACTAAAGTGCAGAATTCAAAATACAAAATTTTGCAGCCTTCAGTTTCAAAGTTCTACCTTTGTTTCTAGTCATGCCGAGCGGTGATGACAAATTTTGAAGAACATACATGATATCTAAATACCATGGGGAAGCAACAAACATTTCTGATACCTGAAGTGGCGAATTCTCCTCATCCTCATCAGACATAGCAGCAATCAGATTTATGTCTCGCGCGTGCAAATTCGATTCAGCCATAAGCTTCGCCAGCCCCTGTCCCTTGATAAGCTTCGTGGGCCTTATTTCCACATCATATTCCAGCAAAGCTGCAATCCACTTGCCACGTCTTCCTTCCGGATCAGTCTGTACTAAAACATCTTTCACGGCAGCATTAGGAACATAAGCCAAAATATGGGAATGCAAAATGTATACCTGGGAATATTTTAATGCTTTTACCAGTGCCAGAGCTTGCTTCTCAATGATGTTGTACTTCAAGGCTGTGTCTCTAATAGTTCGACTGAAAAATGCTATGGGCTTCTCATGTCCATCTCTTTTCTGCATTAACACAGCTGCCATGGTATGCTCCGAAGCAAAGGAAAACAAAATAAAATCTTGGGTGTAATCCGGGCTGATTAACACTGGAGCTGAAGATAGTGCCAACTTCACCAAATTAAAGGACTTTACTGCCTCTTCAGTCCAATTCACTTGGCTGTCCTTTTTCAGCATATTTGTTATTTCTCTTAAATGTTCAGCAAGGTTAGGGACAAAACGACGTAAAAATTTCATCTTACCATTAAAAGACTGAATCTCCTTCTTGTTCCTGGGAGGGTCAATTTGCTGAATTGCTTCAACACGTGCTGGATCAATATGAATGCCATCTTTGGAAATAATGTGACCAAGTAATTTACCTTCATCCATGGTGAACAAGCTCTTTTTAGGATTAAGTGAGACACCATATTTTCTGCACTTTTGAAAAACAACTTTCAAGTGATACATATGCTCTTCATCGGAATTGGAAAAAACCGTCAAATCATCAAGGTATATAACAAGGAAAACATCTTTTTCATTCGCAAAAGCCATGTCCATCGCCCGCTGGAAAGTTGCACCAGCATTCTTCAAACCAAATGGCATCTTGGCATAGTGAAATGTCCCCCACGGAGTGGTGAAGGCTGTTTTGTCGCGGTCGTCCTCATGAACCAAAATTTGGTTATATCCAGAATAACCGTCAAGTAGTGACATCCGAGATGCACCCACTACTCGCTGCAATATATGATCCATCTTAGGCAATGGATAATTTTCCTTCAATGACACCTTGTTCAAATTTCTGAAATCAATACACAATCGAATCTCACCTGTCTTTTTCCGCACTGGCACTAAATTGGAAATCCAATCAGAAAATCTGATGGGAACAATGATTCCTGCTTTGTACAACCTATTTACCTCCTTCTCAATCGATGGCAGCAACTTCGGATTGATTCTTCTTAGCTTTTGTCTGAAAGGCTTCTGATTAGGCTTAATTGGGATAGTATGCTGGATTATATTGGTGTCATACGTCTTTAAATATGAGTAATACCAAGTGAAAGCATCAGCAAATGAAGAAAACAAACTCACATATTTGGCTTTTACCTCCGGTGGCAATGATTTGGATAACTTCACCATTTTGGGGTCTTCAGCTGTCCCAATATTTACATCCTCAACTCCTTTTTCAGTCGGTCGTAAAGTTGGTTTCTTGGCCACATCATCCTGATCGAAGAGCTCTTCTAAAGGTATCAAACCTTTAGGAATAATGTTATCTTTCAGCTGCAACACTTCCATTTGATTTACTTGAACATCATCACCATTATCATATTCTACATCGATTGAGGTATCTTTGAACTTACCTTTACTTTGCAGAAAATCATTAATCTCATCATCATCTTGGAAAACTTGCCAACATCTTTGATTATCCAGGACGGTAGGACGGTGCTTCACATGGATTTCGAACTTATTACTTGAATTCATTGGGATCTTCAAGTTACTTGCTGCCTTAGCAAGTGCATCTGCAATTCCATTTTGAATGCGAGGAATACAAGTCAAGGTATAATCTGAAAACTGCTTCAAAATATCAAGGACAATGTTCCGGTAAGCTCGCATTCGGGGATGTTTCGTTTGATATTCACACTTTACCTGCTTAAACACCAATTCAGAGTCACCATAGACTGCAATTCTCTTAGCATTCAGCTTTCTAAGAATCTTTAGGCCAGCAATCAGAGCTTCATACTCAGCCTCATTGTTTGAACAATCAAATGCTAATTTGTAAGAACATACCCGTACATTGCTCAGTACCTTGTTAGGAGCGGAAAAAGGACTGCGTACCCAAATACCAATCCTAGCACCATCATTTCCCACTGCACCATCGAAATCCATGGTCCATAGACCCTCTTCATCATCCTCTAAGTGCTGAAATTGTGCTAGCTCTGTTTTTTCTGCTTGTTGTCCACTATCTTTAGCTAATTGCTCAATTGTGCTTTCCGGTTGTTTCCTTTCTTTCTGCAAAACTTCTCTGAAATTCTCGGTAATCTCTGGAATATCTTCTGCTTGAACTAATTGACTATCTACATCATTGAAACTATCGGAAAACAAAACAAAAGACTCTAAATCTGTATGTACATAATTAATTGGATGATTGACCGGTTTCTCCTTGGTTGTAATCATATACTTCATTTCTTGTTCCCGGTACAACTTTCTCATTTGGCCAAACATGGGAATCATTGCATAGGAGAAATATAATTGTAATGTCCCTTTCAATTTTGCTCCCCAAGATCTGGAAAGCAACATACCAAATCTCGGAGGAATGTCTGCTACAACAACGTCCATCAAAACATTCTTTGTAGGAATCTAATCCAAACTTACAACCAAGTCTTTAATGAGCCCAATACATCTTACTCTGCTAGAATAAAACGAATAAAGATCATGGTACTTCTTGGTAATGTCTAAACCCAACTTTTCCATGATTTCTTTCGGCATAAGATTATGGGAAGCACCAGAATCGAACATGGCATTATGCAATACAAACTCATGCAATCGAAGACTGATATAAAAAGGAGGCACTTCGCTGTCCGGAGACTCACCATCTAAAGCTGGTCCAAATATCAGTTCTGGTTGATCATCTTCAATATTCACCATATCAGACATGGGATCGAAATTCAAAATTCTGGAAACTTGACCTTTATAACTGTTGTTCTTCATTAGTTCAGTCAAAGGGATAGACACCTTTAATTTAGAAATCTCATTCTCTAAACTAAAGGCTGAAGTTTTTTCGATCTCTTTGGCTGGAACATCTTTCTTTTCAACCTTCTCCCTCGGTGTAATTGGCTGATTTGATTTTTCTGCTGATGATGACTTGGTGGCAGCGGGATCAACTATCTCTTTTGCTTTCTTTTGTGCAACAGGTGAATCGTTTTTAGGTGTTGAAACTTCCTTTCTCTTTTGAATTGGATTGACAGGCACATCTCTGTTTCTGAGAGAATATTGCTTCTGCTGGGCTGACAATGCATTCATGTAACCTCTCTGATACTCATCCAACTCTTCCTCAAGAGCTGCATCATTAGCCAAGATAAAATCCTCATCTCTTTGTACCGCTGAAATTTCTGCATACTCCTCATCTTCAGTGATATAAATGGGAAAATCATTAGGAGTAAAGAGATGATTTTCCTACCCTACTACATCATCTTCATCATCTGAATCCTGACCAACAAAATTCTGCTGAAGAGGTGTCTTTACTTGCTGCTGGACTGCTGGTTCTTGTGCTCGCTGTTCTCGCTGTTTAATCCTGAATTGTGGCTGCTGCTGACCACGGAAGTTGGGATTTCGAATCTGCGGTTCGGGCCTATCAAGAGTGAACCTTTCGAAAAAAATTTCCACTTTACGAAGTAGCTGATCTGATGTAGATGTAGAAGCTTCTTCCTTTATCACAACTTTCTTCTCTACTTTCAATCTAGCTCTCTTGTCATTCAAATTTGCCTCAACACTCACGGCAATCTTCTGCATGTCCTCTAAAGTGGGCAGATCTCTGTCTCGTAATGAATAGGCCATCTCCAGATCAAAACCATCTGGGAATTTAAGCAAAGATGATTTCTTAGAAGGCCTCAAATCATCATGAATTGCATTATAAACCGCATTAAATCTGATAATATAATCTTGGACGGACTCACCAGGATTGCGCTTGATCTTGGTATATTCAGAAGTGATTTGAAGTGGATCTTTCTTCATTTCCCACCGATCTAGAAACTGTCTCTGAAGCTCTTCTAATGTATTAATACTTCTGGGCTGCAAAGCTCTGAACCACTTGCGTACCTCACCTCCAAAAGTTTGCACAAACAATCTCATGGAGACATTCTCTTCATCAATTTCATGGAGGTCAAAAAAGTCTGTCATTCTATCAATATGCTGCTGAGCGGGCACACTTTGAGGAGTACCATCAAACAAAGGAATTTTACTCTGATAATCAGCGGGCATGGGATCCAAGTTTGCTGGAAAAACAAGAGGTGCGAATCTAGCAGCCATTGCTCTTGGTGGATTTATGATCTGTCTTGGAGAAACGGGTGGAGAAGGAGCAGTAGGTGTATGAGGTGTATGTGGTGGAGATGGAGGAGGAACTACTGCTGATTGCTGATCAGAAATGGATGGTTGTAGAGGAATGGTAGGAATGAAAGAAGGTTCAGTACGAACTTGTGAATCAGATGTAACTACTGATGGACCAAGAGTTTCAGAAGCGGACTCTATGAATTCAGGGATATTCATTGCCACAATAGAGTTCTGAAGATTCAAAATGTAATTATCAATGGATCTATTATCTTATTCAACCTCAAGATACTTGATGAACTCAGGATTTACGACGGTAGAACTAGTAGCACTTTCAGATTTAGTTTCAAACAACAACAACTTGAACTGATCATCAAACTCAATATCTTCAATGAATTTAAATACAGTAGGGTATGAATGAGATTTAAACAAAGGGATCACGAGACTTTCTCGATGGAGGATTCTTGAAATTAGATTAGGATTCTCATACACTGGAGGCAGATCAGGATCGGGATGTGATCTAGTATGTCTTCTGGAAGCTAGTGTGTTGATCCATTCAAAAATCAAAGGACAAAACCAATCTATTCAGCCTATCAAATTCTAGACTCAATCACCCAAAAGTCCAGAATGATGTAATATACTGGGGTAATTCACAAATCAAATGTCACGTTCACAAGATAAACCGGAGATCGACTGAAGAAGCGTTTATCTACTTCCGCTAATGCAAGGCAAAAGCGTTTCGAAAGCTACCTGGCGTGACTTCAGACTCCGTCTGTAACTTATGAAACAAATAACATCAACAAGCAAACCATTTTCTTCCCCAGTATGGTCGCCACTATGTTAGTTCCCAAATCCACCTCAGGCTGAAATAAGGCAGAAAAAGGACAACACCAAACCACGCTCAGCCTCGTAGCTAGCCCTACGAGGACAGGAGAGGGCTCTCTCCGGGTCAATCTCAATTAAAATATTCAAAGAGGCTTGAGATGACTAAAACAAAAACTGATCTTAGGCTAGATAAACAAATAGGAGGGTTTGATTTTGATTTTTAGGGGTTTTTGTTGGAAAAAGGGAAAAACAATTTTGGGCTTGGGGATGAGGCCAAATTCTTGCAGAGTTCAAGTTGGGGCAGGGTAGGCAATGAATTTGATGTCTTAGATCAAATGAATGGATTGAAAAGACTACTGAGGAGCTGAAGAGGGCAAGAGAGTGCAAGGATCCTCTTCAAACTGACGAGAAACATGTAAAACTAAACAAAAGTTTAAGGCAGAGCACCAACAAACTAATGAATTCTACCTCAATTACTCATTTGTTTAATTCAGAAGCAAAGAGAAGGGAAATGGAATACATATAACATTAATGAAACTTACAATAACATGGAGAAAAACATCATCAAAACTCAGAAGCCACAAGGATCCCAACAAGTGCTGCAAAACTCTGGTCTTTCCTTTGCCAAAAATCTGAAATGAATGTACAATGAGGTGCCAAAATTTTCCCAAGTATCCAACCCTGAAAATGTCTCAGAAAATAAAATATATAGACCATCCTAACCCCTTCCCATGCCTCTAGGGGTCAAGCTCATCCTTCTAGGAGCTGTTTCAACCAATTCTAAACATGGAGCTAAAATCTAGGCAGCCAAACAACTTGCCTCTATATGCTAGGAAACTGATCCATTCACTCAATTTTCACTTTTTAGTGAATGAATCCTCTAGAACAAGTAAAAACATGCCAAATTTACATCATATTCATCAAATTACATCATGGTAGGTCAATCATCACATGAAAAAGTAAAACTAGTCAAAACTGGGCGAATTTCTGAGCTGAAGAGTGAAAATGAGGCAAAATTTCTCTATGCGCCGCGCTCAAAAACTCAATGCGTCGCGCCACTTTGGAGGTGATTTTGAGGCACTTCTCGTAGTCCAAATTGAGCTCATGATAGCTCGTTGGAAATCCCTGGATGTCTGCTATCCAACCCAAGTGGAATTTTTCAATTTGGATGTCATTTTCCCCTCCAAAACTGCAATCTCCCAAGACTGGTTCCTGCTGGTGCAAAAAGTGGCAGAAAGGCCATTTTTGGAGTGTTTTTGGCCCTTTAGGCAGCCCAGAATTTGATGAAATGTTTCGGCCATTCCTAAACATACATAATGCATCATGAAAAACCCAAAAATGAAAATTTTTCCTCTAGAAGATGTCCCAATCATAAGCGCGCGTCGGGTGGTGCGACGCGTCAGGTGGAAAAACCTGTTTTGCAACCAAAATTTTCAAAATGAAAAAATATTCTTCAAATTTTCTGAAATTTGGAGTGAAGGTCTCCCATCATGTCTCATGCTTAGCCAAGGAAGCTTTGGCCAAGATTCGGAGTGGATCTAGCCTTTTCTGACGTTTCAGTGCTTTCCTCAACCTCGCCTTCAGGATCTTCATTTTTTTCTCTGCAAACGTGTGTGCGGGCCCAATAGTAATTCTTCAGGTGTCTGAGCATGTCTTTGTCCCTATTTTCCTTCTCCAAGAGATTCGCCAGATGAATTTTGACTCTCGTAAGGCAAGTCTCTCGCTCAAATGGTGTCATGTCACCTGGTCTCTTCCGGGCCAATTCACGGTCTTCACAGATTCTCTGCAGCTCCATGAGTGTCTGCTGGTCCTCCAGTTGTTTATTCCACTGCTCCAAGTAATCTATAACCCACTGAGCTCTCTGCAACTTCACGGTCAAAGTGTCAATCTCAGCTTTTTGTTCCTGGATGGTCTCTCTCATCCTTGAGCTAGGAGAGCTCAAATCAACATCGATGAGTGTAAACTCAATGTCTTGGCCTCCTGAAGGGCCCTCGTCGTGCATAGGCTTCTTGCCTCTGTCCTGTACCTGTGCTGATGTCGAAGGCGAGACCCCTTCCACGCCATGTGGAGATAGTACTCGTCGTGCTGCTGCAAATAAGGCTCTGTGGCCTCTCTGATATGTCACACACACTGGAGCACTGATAGGCTCAGTCTCAGGAACCTCAAACTGATGTGAAGGCTCTGCCTCATCATGAACAATCTCGGGAGGAGGCTGAGGGGCTGCAAAGAAGTCACGGGAAATGAACTCATCCCATGTGATGCCCTGCAATCCAAGCTGATGTACTACAATGATTTTAATGAGCGCATAATGATAAATGCTGTTATGCTGCTGCTCCGGAGTCTTCTTCTGCACAAGGGTAGTCATCCGCTCTATGTTTCGGCACATGAAGTATGGAATATTCATCAGTCGCACCCTCGTGAAATGCATCAAAAGTCTGATATGGTATGCATAAAGGCGTGAGAATCTACCCTCACAGCTGAAGTATCTAATGATGAGTTTCATTAATGGCGCATAGGACTCCTTCAGAAACCGGAACGGGAATACCCTACTCAACTGCCTCAAATATCCAGGCCTGATGTAAGGTTCATAATATGCTCTATCTAGCTGATGTCTCTTATTCCACTCCTCACCAATGTTCGGTATCCCGGTCGCCTCAGAAATGGTCTCTGGTGTCAAAGTGAAGTTCACTCCAGCAAGGTTTACATGACCATCACGCAAATGTAGGACAAATAAGCGAACCAACTCCGGATGGTGCTGAATCTGAGATATCATCTCACAATATCGAAAACATGAATGTTGCTGAAAGCATGTCATTGCAAGCGGGCAGGCCTGCAATTGAGCCAAAGAAGTGGGCTCCTCCCTGACGTGCTTGCCACTTTTATGAGACCTCCTCGGTACATTTAGCTCTGCGGTTGAATCACTGTCCTGCTCATATCCCTGCTCATATGATGAATTTTTTTCTGACATGATCCTGAAAACAAGGTGTTCAACAAGTATGTGATGATATATGTATGGTGAAAACAATAGTTTGGTGTATGCTTTAATGCCAAATGTGTCACATATATAATAAGGTGATGTGGAGAAATGTCACAATGGGAAAAAGGACTGTCAAGTAAGATTTAAGTATGAGGACATTCACTGTTTGGGGGACTTAGGGATTTGGGGATTCATAAGTGATATGGGAATAAGTGATAGTGACGGGGGTAGTTTTTAGGAACAAGAGTCAATGAGATGGAAAAATATACCTGGGTAAAGTGAAAACAAGGATAAAGAGACAATCCTTGAATGCTTCGAAAATTAGGATTTCACCAATGATAGGAAGGGAGGGAAATCATGGCATATGATAGGGTTTAAGGATTCAAAAACATTGGAACAAAGGGTAAAAGGGATATGGGACAGTGGGAATAGAAGAGGGACTGTGGTATAATAATGTGACAGTAATGAGAGCACAAATGAAAGTGGGATGGTAGTTTAAGCACCAAAAACCTCCTTGCAAACCCTAAAGAGCAGATTTAATATGGGTATAGGGTTTTAATATTTCATTAACCAAACTCCAATGTCCTCGCTTCTAAACACACCACACATGAATAAAATCACTGAACAGGCCTTGTCAACTTACTTGGAGAAGAATTGAGTTGAAACAAATTGAGTTTTTGTGGAGCGGAGATTATTTTTTCCTTTGGGGCCGCACTCTGTGGGTGTACCGCACCCTTTAGAAATTACACTGTGTATTTTGGCTCTATGCGCTGCGCTGTGTGGGTGCGCCGCGGCCTATCCCAATGCGCCGCACTGTCTTCAATCACACAGTCTGCCCTTCTAAAACGCAGTTTTGTCCCTCCAAACATCAAACTCGACTTTCTCTTGGATTTTCTCAATACTCTTGATGAAAATGAATGAATGGCTTTGAGAAATATCTCATATAGACATGGTTTTAATTTTTGCTTCTTCAAAACCCATTTTGTAATGTTTTTGACTTTGGCACTTTTTCATTTAATACAACTTTGTCTTTTGTTTCCTCACTGAATTTCTGAGCTTTGAATGATGAAATTGGTTGATTTTTTGTAGGGATGTTGGCATTGAACCTTGGCAAAGGATGACCAGAGTCTGCATGTAAAGAACTTCATGGCGGAAAAATACATATTTATTACAAAAACAATTTTGACAATTTCTTCTTCAAAACAGAGTTTTGAAGAAGAAACATCCTCGAGCATATTTGACGATGTAAATCCTAAAATGACACTTGTTGAAAACATCCTCATGGCCTGCGGGCATTATTTAACATTTCGGAAGACCACACCCTAGACCTAGAAACTAAAAGACTCTTTTTAGCCAAAATAACCCTCTATGACTATAAATGACATGAACTGAACTTTGATGAATTTTGAGAAATTTTGACCAACCCAACAGGTACAAGCATGAGGTAAAATGAGAGAACAACACCCTTCCGTCAGAAAATGGCACGCCCCTAACGGAATGTAGATGAATGAGCAGAATGATACACCTAAACAATGAAGTGCAATAAGAGAAATGATCTCTGACGGAGGGGTGTAAAGAACAACTCTAACACCTCCTTCTGGATATTCATGGTGGAAACAGTGGCATTTGGCTCTGCATCGATAATATGCTTCCCTTTTTCATTCCCCTTGTCGGGTTCTTACTCTTAATCAGAGCATGCATCTAATTCAAAAGCCTTCATCTTGGCCACCAGTGACTCCTTGGCATGACACTCACTTGTGTTGTGAGTGGAGCTCTTATGGAACTCACACCACATACCTATGTCCTTCTTTGGATTTTTTGTGTTGTTATTTTCTTACGGATATTTTGAGCTTTCTTGGGCCGCCATGCCTTGGCTTTATCATTTTTTATGTAGTTTGGGGGCACCTTTCCCTTGATTTTTATTCGCAAATCCAAAGTCTCGATTCTTTTATTTGAATTTTTTCTCAATCTTGACAGCATACTGGTATGATGTACCAAGCAAGGAGATGTTGAGGAACTCCATTTCCTCGTAAATGTATATGTGTAGAAAATTGTGGTACTTCAACACCAAATGTTTCTCTGAATCTTTGACACCCAAATTTGTGCATAGGGTATGGAACAAATTCAGTAGCTCATGCACATCTTGATCTCGTTGTTGTCGCAACATAGTTCATTTTATGTACTTATCCTCATATCTCCCCATGGGATAATATTGTTCCTTGATGGTGTCTCGGAAATAATTCGGGGTTTGTGAGGTTGACCTTGCAAAGGTTCAACCAGATCGAGCCCTAACTCCTTATACCCTGATGTCATTGGGAACATGCAAAGAAGGATCAAGAAAGAGCAAACCGCTCCAATACCACTGATCCAAATTTATGCAGGAACACAACAGAATACACATATAAACATAAATACAAATATGTATTGGAATTAACACTTAATTTCATTAATATCAAAGAACCAAAATTGGTTTACATACAAAATTGAAATAAACTAGCTAGGGTGCTGGTGGCTTATCTATGAGAAGAGATGTGGTAGCTACATGCCTCTGAACTATGTTACAATGAGTCTCGAATGCCTATTCATTGTTGAGAAACAATGGAAAAACCTAAACATCCAAAAATCTAACCCTAAGAGATGAAACGCCAAAACTATGGGCCTCGTTTGGGTAAATTGGTACATCAACTTCTCGGGGACGTATCTTTGGCATATGATCTCCATTTGACATGCACAATACCTCGTTATAAATATATATCTTAGGAATAAAACCTTTTGATGTGAGAAATATAAAAGGAACTTCTGTGCTTTTCCTGGTTTTCCCAAAAAATGTCATTTAGGGCCTCAAAATGGCTATGAAAGTTCAGGACCCGAAAAGCTGCTAAAACTAATAAACTGTGCTGAAACGAAATAATTGAAAGAAACGATGGTGTGCATCCAAGTGGATGAGGTGGTTGGCCACCAATATCCACCTTGATAAAAAAATTGAACATGGTTGGATATGCCCTTAGAAGAAGAGTGCAGGTAAATCAAATTGAAAATATGAGTTCATATGGGATGGATTTACAAGATGAGATATTACAAGTAGGACAATAGGATGGAAAGTACCATCGACTTAAGAAAATTTTACAATAACAGGGTACAGGCGATCAGGATGTGGATTTTCATCTCGTGGCCGATGGTTTGGTGAGATTTAGAGATAGGATCTACATGGCATACAAAACTAAACTCAAGAATCTTATCTTGAGGGAATTTCACCTTAATTCATATGCAAGTCACCCAAGATATCAGAATACATTGAAAGTTGTGAAGAAGTTATACTATTGGCCAAATCTAAAGAAATAGGTCATAAGGTGTTTGGATTTTCAATAGGTAATAGCAGAGTGCAAGCATCCAAGTGGTCTGCTACAACCGATTCTAATTTTGGAATGGAGATGGGAGGTAATTTCCATGGATTTCATCACAGGTTTGCTAAGGACATCTAGACATCATGATTCCATTAAGGTTGTTGTTGAGAGGTTGACTAAGGTAGCTCACTTAATTCTAATCAAGTCTAATAATTCAGTTACTAACGTTGCTTAGGTCTTCCTTAAGGATATAGTGAGATTTCATGGTATACCTATGAAGATTGTATCATACAAAGATACCAAGTTCACTTGCAGGGTTTTGAAGGAGTTGTTTATGAGTTTAGGTATACGTTTGGCCTTCAGTAAAAATTATCATCCAAAGATAGATGGGTGGAAAAATAGGGTCAACAGGATTTTAGAGGACATGTTGAGAATTAACGTTATGCATCAGCTGAGGAAGTGGGAATAGTATCTTCCACTAGTGGAATTTGCATATAGTAATGGGTATCAAGGGTCCTTTAAGATGATTTCGTTTGAGTCACTTTATGGGTGGAGTTTACCAGGAATATTGGCAGAAATGGAACAAGAAACTGAGTCATCAAGAATAATATAAAGGAAACACAATATACAAAAAAGAGTTATGCAAATCAGCATAGGGTGTTTAACAAGTTTCAAGTTGGGGATCATGTGTACTTTTTCATTAATCCCAAGAAGATATTCTTCAGTATTGGGTCATGTGCTAAGTTGGCACCTTGGAATTGTGAGCCTTTTAAGATCCTTAAGAGGATTGGAACAGTTTCCTACAAAATTGCACTACCAACAACAATGAATTTCCATGATTTTTTCCATGTTTCATTACTTAAAATATATGTGAAGGATGTTGATAAAGTGATTAACTAGTCTATATTAGAGGTGGATCCATAAGGATAATTCTAACTGTAACCTCAACACATATTGTAGTGAAAAAAACTTATGCCGAGGAACAGAGAAATCGAGAAAGTTAAAGTGTAGCGGAAGCACTTTGGGCTCGATGAATATACATGGGAGATGACTAATCACATTTGGGCTATGTATCCTTCATTATTTGTAGGTTGAGGAAAATAATTTTTGGTATATGTACATATGATGTATGATTTCTATTGTAAATATCATAGTAATTTATGTTCCAAAGCTCCAATAAGAATTATTGGAGTCATGTTGTCATGTTATCATGTTGGTTTTGGATTTTCAATAGGTTGTTCATTGTAAATATTTCATCGAGTTTAGTTATAAATATCTATAAGAAGTATGTTTTGGTTTTCAAATTTTTTTTCGGTTATAGGTATCATATAACACTAAGGATGGTGTTCCCCTAAGAGAGATGGGTTTGTATGAGCCCCGGATAAAAATTTCATGTAATAAAGTTAATAAAGTAAAAATAAGACCAAGGTCATGGGACACATATTCGAAGCTGAATGTTGGGAAAAGGGAGATGAAAGGTGACAAGCCTACATGAGAGGGAAATTTAAGGTAAAATAGAGGCCTTAATAATAAAAATGTTTTTGAGGATCAATTCACAACTTTTTTTGTACAACTTTATGTCAAATTTTTTTTGGAGCTCTCTCTATTCTCTCATAGTAATGCAAACGTGGAGCATTATAGAATTGGAGAAAGGAAGGCATAAGAAGGACAAGAAGAGAAAAGGATAACAAATTAAGGTTGGATCAAACAACTTTAGAAGGAATACTTGCAGGTAAAAGTTGCATCTGTGATTTCCTAGTTGGGTTTGTGAATGCATGGTACGTGCATTCACGTACTTGGTTCTCTTGTTGTCATTAGCATAGGTTTTGATGTGTGTAATAGTGGTTTTGTTCTCTTTTCTTTTCCATTTTCATATATCCATGGTGTGATTTGATTCTTTTGTTTTGTTGAGATTTGGATTTTTGAAAGGTTATGGAACCGAGTGAGGTGGTCTCAAGAAAATTACCAAGGGTTGTGTGTGGGGGAGATTTAATCTCCAGGAAGCCCTCGAAATGTGGGTGGAGTTCAGAAAATCCCTCAAGTTAATAGTGAATAAATTCTGACGAATCCAATCTTATTTTGGGCATTTTGATCGCTTGACATGTTTTGGAAGGATCAGAATATCTTGAGGGTGGATGTGGTTTAATTGATAGGAAGCCCTCGTTGTTTATGCACTTGTTTTGCCTTTGTGACCTCTTGACCGGTTTTTGTGGGATCACTCTAGCCTGAGGGTGGAGGTGGTTTAATCTCTGCGAATCCATGGTTTCTTATGTCGTGAGTTCCCACATTCATTATTGGAATACAACAGGAGCGTGATTGGATAAAAGAAATATTATATTCAACTTAATATATGGTTGAGTGGTATGTGGAAGTCCCTAACTTGGTTGGATTTTGCATCAATTAATAAGAGATGCTAACCTATTGCAATCTATGAGAACTTGTACTTGTTATTATGGTGATTTGATCATTATGTCATGGTTAATAATATGGTTATATGTTGGTTATAAGCATGGATTTGCAATGTACACTAGCAATGTATTATTCAGGATTTGATAAGTATTTGATGGATAATGAATACATGAGCTAACAAGTTTTATTGCAAATATTATGAGAGCATATTAGAATTTATTCATGATTCTAAGATATTTTTCAGACTCCTATGTTCATATATGCATTCAAGACCTATAGATTACATGTTCACCATATGTTTGATGAAATTCCTATCATGGTTGGGCTTGGTTAGGTTAAGTACTTGATCAAGATTTGTATGTTTATATTTTCCCTTATGTATTTTATCATTCTGAGAAGTCTCGGGCAGTTCTGGGTAGTGGTGTGGAGGATGGCCCAAAATTATGGCTCAAATCTCAGGACCATGGACATTGAATCAAGAATTTTGGGTCACAACCACACTCATGTCAGCTTGTGCATGCTTTTAGAGGGTAAAGACCACACTCATGCATATTTTTCCATCTATTTGGGGTCTTAAGTCACAGGAAAAGAAGTTTATATCGGGGTTTTGTCACCTGGGGTGGTCCTTTGGCCCTAAGTTTCCTATAAGCCATATAGGATGTATATTTCTTTCTAGTAAGTTCCACTTGTCAGACCCCCTTGCATAACTAAACATTGGAGGTCATGTCATGTTATAGTAATGCTTCATCTCATGTTTAGCCTGGAATACGAGTGAAATTGGGTAAATGTGGGAGGGGTGGTTACACCCATATCCTATCTTAGCTTGAATAGTGATGAATGAAAGAAGAAAGTCTATGGCAATATAAATATAGAATATAAGGTTGAAAGAGGGAGTAAGTAACACTACTTTATTTCATAACATGATGCTTCAACATCACCATCGCATTTGCATATCCTCTCTTTGAAATTAGGGTGGTCCCAAAGTCCAAGAGAATCAAGAAATGGCCCAAGATCTAATCAGTTATTTTGAATATATCTTATTTGAATGAAGCCAAACAAAATGAAAGGAATCTAGAAAAAAGAAAGAAAAATTCCACCTTAGTAACCAAGGAAAAAAATGAGTCATTCCTAAGAGAAATAATCCTTTATGAAGTGGAATCCATGGTGAAATATTTTCCATAGAACAAAGCTCTTGGCCTCAATGACTTCACAAGAATTTTTTTCTAATTTTTTTGGTCCGTCATTGGCAGAAACCCATGGGAAGCTATGGAGAAATCTAGGAAATTGAATACCATTCTAAAAGCCTTGGATGTAGCTTTTCTTATATTGATTCCTAAGAAAGACAAGGTTGAGGATCCAAATGGATTCAAACCGATAGTTGTATGTAATTTAGTTTATAAGGTGATCATAAAAGTAATTTATAATCATCTCAAGCCCATTCTTCCTAGGCGAATGTCAACAAATAAAATTGAATACATGGAAGGGTTCGAAATGTTTGACAAATCATGATTTCCCATAACACCATCTGCTCTATAAAATCCACCAAAAAACCAACGACTTTTTTAAGGATTCAAATACTATGCCTATGTATAGTATTATAGGAAGCTATTCTTGCTTGAAAAGTTACACATATAAAATTTAAGAGAATTCTTGGAATGGGGTTCCCTAACCAAAATTTTGTCTAGTTTTGTAATATTTTGTAATATACAGTCTAGCGCAGGGGGTATGGGGTGCGTCAAAACCCCCAACGAATTGTAATAGTTCAAAGGGTAGACCAAGGGTCCGCAAACCATGGTTTGTGGACCATAGGATAGCACAGGCTAGCATGATATAAATAAATGGATAGACTGAGTCTAGAGTAGGCTGAGTAGGCACTAAGCTTAGATACGAACTTGGGGATATTTTGTGTCGATTGTCTGGGTAAGGGCTCCTGCTGGCTCTGTACACGGAGACCATGAGTCCTATTGTGTGCGAACCCCGCTGGCTGTGTTTGTGGGCTAGTAGATAGAGTTTGTAAGATGGATCCGAATGTTAATGAATGAGAAGACAGTTTGGGATAGCTAAAATGTTCTATGTTATGATTATTGGTTGTGTTTTGTGTTATTTATATCTATCTACTGCATACTAATGATTATTGATGCGCACGTGGATGTGATACTATATAGGAAGGTTAACACATATATCTGGTTATATTTGTATGTTTTTCTTCTGTTAACATGTTATTGAATATTTTATGAGCTTCGGTGAAGATATTCCGTTGATACACTATTAAGGGTTTTTGTATTAGGGTTTCTCTGGTGCAGGTCTGATAGATATGAAGGGACGCCATTCAATTAAATTTCTCTCTCTCAAGGTGCAAAAACTTGGTTCTAACACCCTCCCATACTTCTTTGAGTGATACCTTGACTTGTGCAAGCAGGCCATTTCTGAAAGGGCCAGTAGTATAGGGGTTTGTTGGCAAACCTTAAAACCGACCCTAGGTCAAGACCCCTCAAGCCAACAAATGGTTCTATTGCTAGGACTGGGAGCATTTTGAGATAGGGATTGGGTAATGCCATGGGGTCATTGGCAGCCATTAAAACCTGAGCTAGAAGACTCGTTCAAAAAGCAGATTCAAGAATTTTCCCTAAAAGAAAACATGAGTGAAAAGTTGTCTTTGAAAGAATGGAATAAAAGGTATATTTTTATGGAAGTACACGAAATATTCTTTGTGTCCTTCTCATACATGAATTGCAAGAGTGGTTGGATTGATTGGAAGAATTTCATACTTGCTGAAAGGACGATCAGATCACACATTGGACCCCAAACTTCATCTGGAAATTGGAGAAGACTGAACGAAGGTTCTTCAAGGGATTTAGAGGTAAGTTCCCGAAAACCTTTTAATTATTGATTAAGATGATACTGGTTGAAAAAGGTGTCTTGTATGGCCACACCAAGTGAATGACCTACGATCGTAGTGGGAGCATGACATGAAGTAGTAAATACTACCGGGTTAATCAAGGGAGACAGATCGGTATACATTCCCTTAAGGGAATCATCTAATGTTAACTAAGGAGGGGTTGTGCGAGGTCGAACCAGCCGCTCAGCCACACCTACATAGAACCCCTACAAGGGTAAGAACTCTCCTACACCTCCCCCACCACCACCAGAGGACGACATGGCTACGCATATGAAGCTGCCTACCTTTAAGGGCATAGGGGACAAGGACATGGACCAATTCTGGTTTGTAGCCGAATCAGTATGGACCGCGTAGAATGTTAACAATGATGCTATCAAATGAGTGCAACTATCCATAGCCTTCGAAGGGAGTGAATTGGATTTGTTTATGGAATATATTAGTTAACACGTGAACACATCGATACAATATATTAAGAATTCCCTAAAACAACAATTTTGGAAGCTTAAGTCATATGCTCAATGTGTAGTCAAACTAAAGGACTTTAAGCAAGGACCTACAGAGTCTGTCTGGGAATATGACCAATAATTAAAGAAGGTTATCAACAATGGGGGATTCTACCTATGAATATAAGCAAGACAAATAATGGTTTATCGCTATGCTATTACCACACTTGCGTGGGCCCATGGGATAGAAAAATATCGGCTTCCAAGAGGAATCTCTAGAGATACCCATGAAATTAGAAGCTCCGTCAAGGGATGATACATAATTCACAGCCCTAAAGATCCAGAACTAACTAGAGGAAATGCAGTTAGAAATTCAGAGCTTCTGAAATGATCGCAGTAAGGAAGCCAGCCTAGATGTCTGGCGCATAGGTTGTAAGGTACCGGGTCAAACTAAGGATCAATTCTTGTTGTTATCAGACTACATGCAGGCTGGGAAATGAAGCCCTCTTTGACCTAGGGAAATGGCTGGCCCTAGCAGTCCTATGCTATGGTGTGCTAAAATTTATGTGGCAAGAAGACATGATACAAATCACTGCCCACAATTGGGTGCTTATGTTCGAGAATTGAAACAACAGTGGTGCAGATTATGCTCATCTGTGGGTCATGACGAGAAAAATTCTGGAACCCTCAACCTCATGGTAGATAGGGGAACTTTATACGAGGTGCAAGTAGACCCCTAATCACCACTATATCCCTCAAGACGGGGGGTATCCCCCGCAAGAGGAAGTGGAGGAGGGAGAGGGGGGAGTGTTGTTCGAGGATGCAGACAGTTGATCTGTTACAACTGTGGTGATGTAGGAAATTTCACATGAGATTTCCTGAACCTGGCATGCCCGTATTGTAGATGTTGCCGGCAGTGTGATCACATCATTGAAGACTGCCCAGTACTAATAGTGAAATTGCAAGAGAAGTAGCAGACACCTACGCAAAATGTGAAAAGGGTTAAGGAAAAACCACATGACAATGGGCCATGTATCAATGTAAACATGTGAAACGATATTTCCATCAGATGGGTTGAAGAGAAGGTTGAAACTGAATCGTTAATCAGGAAGGCTCAGGACAAAGCGGAAGCTTTAGAACTAAAAAAGGAAAAATAAACCTTCATCATAGCCTGTAGGGAGATGACCAAAAGTGAAACACCTACTGAGAAGGGTGCAATAGATCCACATTCAGACAAAGTAGTTAAGCCATTCTTCCAAGCATGTATGAAGCTGTTGTGCAACAAGAAGGTCATAGAAAATATCCAAACCCTAATAGAAAATTGCGTAGAAAATATTTCTCTACAACTAGAGGTTAAAACTTTGAACAAGATATACAAAACCAAAAAAGGACGGGACGAGAAATGCACATGATCATGCAAATTGGATCCTACAAACTGGACCAAGTTATACTTGACTTGGGCTTAGATGCCAACGTCCTACCCAAGCAGGCATGGCAACGAATGGATGAACCTAAGATGAAATGGTCGACTATTCAACTATGGATGGCTAATCAACAAAATATTATGCCATTAGGAAGACTGACAAAGGTGGTGATAGATATTGCAAGTGTTAAGGTTTACACTAATTTTGAGGTAATCCAGATAGTAGATGACACGGACCCTTATCCTACACTCTTGGGTCTGGATTGGGCTATTGACATGGAGGTATCATTAATATAAAAGGAGGAGCATGATATTTGAAAATCAAATCACAATGGTGATAGTCCCGTTAGACTGAGCAGAAGGAGAGTGATTCATTGAATCAATATGGGAGGAAGAAGATTTCGATCACATATACAAATTGATCGCCCTAGATGACGACTGGATCAACCACACAGCTGACAGAATTTTATCGTTGGGAAAAATATAGTGAATGCTTATCTGATTCAAATGAAGAGATAGAAAACTAGAAAAACCGGTTGCACGATGTATCTCCACTAAGGTGTCTTAAGATCACGAAAATATTTCGATGTATTTCTTAAGAGGTAAGAGAACTATCCTACTTTGATGGCTTTGGTAATGTTGAAAATTTCCTTGAAGCAATAGAAGAAAAAATCCTTGAGTAGTGGAGATTTTGGGCCATAGACTTGGCCATGTGCACAACCTCTACGCGTTGGTGGAAAACTCATAAAGGAGCTTTCTGGGACTGGGAGGAATGCCGAAGGATGATGACCTTACAATTCCATGCACTAGTTAGACTAACAATAGAACTCTTCTCGAGGCGAGGGGATCCATGCTGGCACATGGCTCTCTAGCTAGAAGTATAGAATGAGGGCATAGGGAATGAATGGGTCCATATATTTATTCACAGACTAGGACCAATCCCTATCACCTGTTATTTAGACGCAGAACTACATCAACGTACCTGGAATTGGATTACAATGGCTGAGAACGTTTTAATGATGTTTGGACTAAAGGGAGGCACCAAGAAACATGATGAAGCCCTACAGGATACATATGCTATGGTCTTCAATGAGACCTGACCTGAGCAGGAATGTGATGCGCCAGCCTGGGATGCATATCTATAGGACATCATAAACTTTATAAATCTGTCAATAGAAGCCTGTGATGAAGATTCTCAAAATATTATGATAGAAGAGTCAGAAGGAGAATGGATTGTTGCACATCCGTTTCATCAAGTAGTTGATGCCACCAAACCTTTGAAATTAAAAGAAATAAATATTGGCACGAAAGAGCAGCCCAAGATGGCCAATATTGGGGATTACTGGGATGATGGCACGGTGGGAAAGGTTGCAGAGCTGATAACTGAATATCAGGACATGTTTGCGACCAAGTTCTTTGAACTTAAGGGGATAGTAGGGGACATGGGAGTTATGAGGATTACTTTGAAGCCAGATGCATGGCCAGTCAAACAACTACCCTATCGCTTGAACCCAAAATATAAAAAAAAATTAGGGAGGAAATAGAGAAAATGGTGGCCGCAGGTATCATTGAACCAGTAGAACAGTCAGATTGGGTAAGCCCCATGGTGGTCTAGGAAAAGAAGAATAAAGGAGAGATAAGGATCTGCGTCGACCTGCACAAGTTAAATTATGCCTATGTACATGATCCGTTCCCCTCACCATTATATGATGAAATCCTAGATAATTTGGGGGGTCAGGAAGCTTATTCATTTACTAATGGGTTTTCGGGGTTCCATCAGATACACATCGTACTTGAATATCGCATCAAGACAACTTTTGCGACGGAGTGGGGCTCATTTTAGTACACTGTCATGCCCTTTGGATTAAAGAATGCCCCTGCCATCTTTTCATGAGTTTTTGTAGCCATATTGAAATAATTCATTCGCAAATTCCTAGAAGTCTATTTTGATGACTGGACAGTGTTTGGATTAGTAAAGAACCATGTGTTGAATCTTCACATGATGTTGGATGCCTGTAGTAAACACCAAATTTCGCTCAAAATTATGAAATGCATCTTCTGCGTCCCATTTGGGATTCTATTAGGACACATAGTATGTCAGGAGGGGCTAATGGTTGACCCATCCAAGATCGCGATTATGATCAACTTGGCAGATCCAACCACTAAAAAAATAGTTGCGCTCCATCTTCAGCCGCACAGGTTACTACAGAAAATTCATTCAGGGGTACGCTTTGATCATTGCTCTGATGGAATTTTTTTTTAAAAATGATGTGTCATTCTTCTGTGATGACGAGTGCTAGAAAAGCTTCGAGCTACTAAGAGAAAATATCGTGATTGGACCTGCCCTGATATTCCCCGACTAGGCAAAGAACTTCCATGTCCACGTAGATGCATCTAGGATCGCCTTGGGAGCTGTCTTGGCACAACTTGGAGAAGGGGATATTGATCACCTGGTAGCCTTCGCTAGTGGGAAGCTTTCGAATGCAGAGCGTAACTATTTTACCACAAAGTGGGAGGGGCTGGCAATGGTATATGCCCTAAAAAATTACATGCACTATTTACTTGGAGGACACTTCAAGATTTTCATAGATCATTCAGCCTTGAAAGACCTAGTTAATAAGCCTGTGTTACGGGTGGGGGGGAATTTGTCGGTGGCTGCTACTATTTCAAGAATATGATTTTGAAATTATCATGAAACTAGAGAGGTTAAACGCCGAATCGGATCATTTGTCCAGGATCAATAATGGGGAAGAGCTTAGTAACTTGGATGATGGGTTACCTGGCGCGCAGCTGTTTTCTATTAAGGAAATTGATGAGAAATTTTCCAATATCATTCACTTCTTAACCACAGGTAATGCCCCCAATGGCTATTCATTCCCACAGAAAAATTAATTGGTAACCCGCACAACTGACTTCACTATCATTGCAGGACAACTCTACAATTTTGGGACAGATGAGGTGTTGCGAAGGTACGTCCTTGAACATGAAATACCAACTATCCTAATTTAAGCCCATGGAGGAATTTCCAGGGGACATTACGCGGGTAAAGCTACTACGTGGAAGATATTAAGGTCCAGGCTCTAGTGGCCCACACTACACAAGGGTCGGGATACAACAGAAGGAAAAAATTCACAAAATCTTGTGGACATCATGCAAACTACTGCCACACAGAGCCTTCATGTTATACCTCCATTCACTCCCGTGATTAAACATCTCAAGGACATGATGAAGACCCTATTGGCACTGTAGCTTGGGACGACTCACAAGATTGTGTTGGGGGACTATTAGAACGGGGTTCCCTAACCACAATTCTGTCGATTTTTGTAATATTTTGTAATATTTATTCTAGCACAGGGGGTTTGGGGTGGGTCAAAACCCCCAAAAACTGGTAATGGGTCAAAGGGTAGACCAAGGGTCCAAAAACCATAGTTTTCCAACCATAGGATAACACAGGCTAGCATTATATAAATAGATGGATAAACCGAGTCTAGAGTAGGCTAAGTAGTGACTAAGCTTAGATACGAACTTGGGGATATGTTGTGTCGATTGTCTAGTTTAGGGCTCTTGTTGGCTATGTGTGCGGAGACCTTGAGTCCTGCTGTGTGCGGACCCCACTGGTTGTGTGCACGAGCTAGTACATAGAGTCTTTAAGCTAGATCTGGATGTTAATGAATGAGAAGACTGTTTGGTATAGTTGAAGTGTTATGTGTTATTATTATTGGTTGCGTTCTGTGTTATTTATATCTTTCTACTTCATACTGATGATTATTGATGCGGACATGTATGTGATACTGTATAATAAGGTGAACACATAGATCTAGTTAGATTTGGATGTTTTGTTTCTATTAACATGCTATTGAATGATTTATGAGCTTTGCTGAAGATATTCCGACGATACACTGTTACAGGTTTTTGTATTAGGGTTTCTCTGGTGCAAGTCTGATAGATCTGAAGGTACCCCCTTCAATTAACTTTCTCTCTTTCATTGTACGGAAACCTGGTTCCAACACTCTCCCATACTACTTTGGGTGAGACCTTGACCTATGCAAAAAGGCCATTGCTGAAAGGGCCAATAGTATAGGGGTTTGTTGGAAAATCTTAAAATTGAACTAGGTCAAGACCCCTCAAGCCAACAAGAATATTTAATTAAAAATTTATAATTTACTATTAAAATTTGTAATGTTTTTGTGAATTTCATCCATATAATTGTATTAATGTAAAATTTGGGTGAATTTTTTGGCAAATTGGCTAATATTTTTTTTATAAAATGTCCAAAAAATAGCCACTTAGTGAAATTTTTCCCCTGAATTTTTCCCTTCAAAAAAATAAGTCTGATGCTCGCACTATATCTCTCAAAAAAAATTTACAATATAAACTTTCATTATCCCTTGAAAATATTATTCGCGTGTGCCTTTGATTGCAATTGGATTTACTAGATAAAAGATCTTCTTACCTCATCCATTTTCTCCATATTATTGAATGGATGCCCCACTGATCCTTTCCAGACCTCTTGATGTATAAGGAAAGGAAACCCAGTATTGTTTCTATTCATTTAAGTGGAAAATTTCCTTAGTTGATCCCTAAAGACAACTATTTATAAAAAAAAATATGAAAGGCTTGAGACTATTCAGGAGGATCTCCCTCTCTCACATCAGCGACTTGTAGATCACAAAATGGGTACTAATGTCCTAACCATATAGAAATATAAACGAATTTCTCAAATATTTAAGGACCTTTATAATGCATTAGGTAAGGAAACAAGCTGAGCCAAATCAAATGCGTTCCTCTTTAACACCCCACTAGTAGTAGAAAGACACATGGCTAGAATTCTTGGTTTTCAAATGGGCAAGTTTCCCTCCAAGTTCATAGGAGCTCGCTTGGTTAAAAAATCTCTCAAGTACAACCTATACGAAAACCTCATCACAAAAATAAATAGTAAGATCACCTACTATATCATAAGATCTCTCAATATGGTTGGTATACTCGTTCTTCTCAAATCAATTCTGCAAGCTCTTCCTAGTTACCTATTCTAAACTCTTATGGCTCACATTTCTATTCTCAACTCTTATGGATCATGTTTCTATCCTCAATTTAATTATTAACTTTCAATATTTCTTCCTATGGGGTGGGGCTAAATTGGAGATAAAATGGGCCTTGGTAGCAACAGATAATCCATGCAAACCAAATCTAAGAGAGGCCTATCAACACTAGTGATAGTACTAAGAGATAAACTATGGTTATGATGGCTTGAGGGAGGCTCTAAAGTTTGGAAAAAAAATTGATATTTAAAATATGTAAGAAAAATCACTCTTTAGGAGTTCATACACACTTCCTCCTCCTAATTATGACCCTGCATTTGGAACTTGTAAAAAAAAAGGCATGTACCTTGCTCCACAACACAACTTATAGGAGACTAGATATGATCAATAAACTCTGGTATAGACTGATAATTGGAAAAAAATCCCCAAGTTAAAATATAAAAAGGATGTTGTAATTCTCTTCCTTAGTATGACCAAGCTAGTCCTACAAATAGTCAAATATGATTACAACTGCCCAATCTTAGCCAATATTAGCAAAAATGATAGCCCCAGGAAACATGGACCTCAAATCTCATTGTTGAAATCTAGACAAGCTTTTTGAAACTACTTTAGCCATCACATATCACCATCTCTACTCAAGAGGACATAATTTGCTGGGAATATAGTTCGAGAGATGTTTTTTCCATTTTCAAAGCTTATAACTTGGAGGATATTTATCAGATCCTTCCAAAGGATACTATATGGAGAAATATATAGAAAATAAAACCTTTTTCTAAAAAATTTAATCTTCATATGGAATTTGGTTTTAGAGATGAAATTAAAGTGAGATAATCTTCAAAAGTACAAACACTCAAGTCCCTCTCACTACCATTTATTCCTAGAAGAGTTAGAAAATATGGAACATATTTTTAATGTCTTCCCCTACTCTTGCAACCTCTTGTAGCTCTTAGAATCAATTATGAAGTAATAATGTAAGGACACAACACACATCACTAAGACCATAGAGAGATAGAGAGTCCAAAATTTCCACAATTCAATCTTTAAGAGAATATAGACTCTTCTATTTGCATTACTTTATGAGGCCATCTCTAAGGAGAGAAATTGACGCGTTTTTTAGGAGTGTTCTATGATGCATGATTCTCTTTAGCTCATAGTTAAAAATAGATTCAAGTAAAAACTTGTTTCAAAATCATGGAATGAGAAATATTAAAAATAAATTTGTGAGGAAGCTCTAATTTTGTAACAATATAATCTAAATACAAGACGTTTGACTAGTTCATCCACCCATCCTTTAGCCTTTCTCCCATCTTTATCTTAGAATCCCCAATCGTTCAACTTTCTCAACCTAAAATTTGATGGAGCATCCAAAGGAAACATAGTGTTCTATGGTTTCTCATATTGGGTGGTAGAAAGAGAGAGTGTAATGAATTTTTTCACCATCCCACCAATCCATGCATCCAAGGGAAGTGCCAACATGTCCCAGTAATGGTTTGAAAGGAACACGTAATATGCATGGGTAATCATAACAAACATGAATCTCATTTCTTATTTTCCCACCCTCTACCTGATTCACTACTCTATTCTCCAACTTGTGTTCATATTTGCGATGGTATACAATTCACTTTCAAGGCCTCCTATTGCAAACCATCCCATTAATTTGATATTAATTCAAGGGAAAGATAAGGAAATTTGCTCTAGCAATTTTCTCTATGTATTTTTTATAATTCATATATTAGGAAGTCTCTCAAAAACTTTAAATTCTAAGAACAATTATTAGGAAAAGGCCCCTCCTCATCTTTGTCATCTCTTTACTATGTAGGGAGAACTTAGGATTATGGTGTTATGGCTTTGTGCCCTATGACTATTCTAGGATAAAGTAAACATTGGAAATATAATCAATGCTATAGGTTCATATCTCTTTATAGCCTCAATGGTTTATTGGAAACCCCATAGTTGATCGTTAGCCCCTCTTGAATGTCAGTAAGCATGTATATAGAAACAACAACACAAATACTAGCATCCCTCTCTCACTCCACTCACGTTGCTAGTAGTGGAACGCATCAATTCCATATTTGGTAGCTATATCATTTACTACTATGGGAATTATCTTTTAACTCACATTGTGGTAATTTTTGTGTGCTATATAATTTTTAGTAGTAGGGCTACTATAAGGCTTTCCCTAGGTGTGGGATTGATCAATCCCCTTTTCTTTTTTACAAAACTTTCAAGGGTGGTAACATTAGACCCTTGTAAAACCATTAGGATATTTTATCCCTCCCTTATATTTCTTTATGAGATCTGGCCTTAGGCCAACCACTTTCATATTTTCAGTGGCCTCCTCTACTCATTTCAATTACCAAGACATGCAACTTCAACATGCTTGGATCCTCTAAGGTGTGGCTTATCACTAGGAATGTGGATGAAGCATGGAAGCTTAGTGGTTAGGTAATGGGAACTTTGCAACATATGATTCAAGATGAATTGAATTAGGTGGGAAAATAATTAGTAGAGGAGTGATTCACCCTCATTGAATCTAATATGTTGGTTGGGGTGGCATAGTTGATACTTGATGTTAGTGAAATGAGGGGAAAATACAACTAATATATATACATTTTTAACATCTACTAACACTTCAATTTATTTTTGGGAAGGTTCGCCTTGATAGAAATGCAACTAGATAGGACATGATTATGTCCTTGGGTCACATGCAAAGGAAACTAGAAACTATGGATTGCAAGTTTGGACACATTGAAAGGCACATAGGTGTCCCTCTAAAACCAAGTTTCTCTCTCGAAGAAATAAGGAAAGCATCCAGGTAGAAGCTATTGACTTACATCACTCTTCCTAATGGTTAATTTTCTATATTATCTTGTTACTATTTATGCATAATTTTTCCAAGTATCATTTTATTACAGGTCCATGAGGTCGAGTAATTATTTTTAGAATTTTTCATATAGATGAAAGAGTTATTTTTAAACCAAAACTCTTTTGACAAGATTAAATATTTGTATATGGTCAGGACTGTCCGATGGAAGACTGCATAATTACTAAATTACAACCCTCTGTTAATAGGAAATAAAAATTTTAACTTCACAAGATATATATATTCACACACTGAAATATACAAATATATTATTAACTCATGATTTTTAAATTATACGAAAATATTACAATGTTGCCCACAATTTTCCAAAATTATAGCATCTCCACTCTTATCATATTTGTTGGCCAGTAGGTACTTCCATAAAATATTACACCGTGCTAGACAAAGATTTCAATCCAAAAGTAGAGCGAAACACAAAAATAGAATACTAGGAAGATCAAGATACAACAAACAACCATTAGGATTATGATGTAGTTAGGAGAGCAATATTCTTCGCTCGTGAGCCAAGTGGAGGTAGAGACTAAAATTTACAATGTACATGGTTTTCCATATGGGGAAATAGAGCATCTAGAAGTTCCATTATTTCTTTCATTTGACATTGGTTTTGTTAAATATGAGCAAATATGTCTTGCATATGCCACTCATTTCTTTGAAGTTCATTCATGAAAGAGATTATTGCATTGCGATAATCATGCATTTCTTTGAGGATTTTCTCCATAAGTGTTTTGAGATTTTTGTGCTAAGTGAGAAATGAATTTATTGAGAAATTTTCCTTCTCATGTTGACAAGGTCCATGATCCAACAACAAAATTCACAAATAAGATTAGATATAGTGAAAAAATTCCATTCTCTTCGAGAAAAACCCTCTAAGAAATGAGCGTTCTCTTGCAGGTTGGGTGAATTAGTTGTGTGAAATGAAATTATCACTTCCTAAGCCTAAGCCTCAGGGAAATATCAACTTGAATGTCCCCTCTCACTAGCCCCCTGATAGGATCAAAAATGTTGACATGGAATCATATAGCTATTTATGGACCAAGTGAAACAATGTTTTGGGAATGCTCAAAAAATCCTAAGGATAATGGCCTCCTATGCTACTAGAGAAGAATACCACTTGAAGAAATATGTGACACCAGTATAGCCTCTATAATATGAATTTATATGATCCCAAGGGATTATAGGATAAAGTAAAACCCATGTCCATAGGTAAGGATGACACAATACAAACAGAGCTGTTTCGATTACACTAATACTAGCCAACTGAAGGAGATATAAACTAACAGGAAAGAAAGTGGCATGTGTCTTATCTCTTTGGTCAAATGTACATGATTGAAACTAATAAAGAGTACACAAATCTAAATGAAATAAATGAGGCATACCATCAAATACAGTACACGAAATAGGGAGAGAGAGGAGACAAGGGCCAAACTCAAGCCATCATACGAGTACAACAAGAATTATGAACCACGCTAGTCAAGAAATATAAATTACCTCATCGACAAACTGAGTGAAGGGGGGGACCCTTATCTGCAATCCTACTATGAAATTATGAACCTCCTGTCATGCCCTTTTTTTTTTATGTATGTCAATATTTAAAATTCCAGAGTTCATTGGAACAATATTCCCTCTCTCCCTAATAAATTAACTAAATACAAATTCCATAAATTAAAGAAAGAACAAAAATAAAACTAATAGGTGGAACCCTACTTTAAGAAAATTACATAAGAAGATTCTATAGTGAACAATGTTAAGGTATATATAAAAAAAAAAAATTAAATTAAATATATTTCATGGAATACAAGTAAAATTATTTTCAATTAAAATATAAAATATAGGTTGTAAAGTCCTCTAAATGTGTACAAATTGATTCAACTTTTGCATTTGATAAACATTAAATGTTGGTGCCTCTTCGCCTCCATGGTAGGAATTGTAGATCTACTCCCTCTTATGGAAAATCTGTGGCTAAGGACAATAGCTCCCAATAGCAATTGCTCCACTGTAACTTAAATCTGATTAAGGATGTAGATCCAGGAAAAACCAAAGACACTTCTCCCCTCCCATCAATAAGTTAGGTACTTCTCTCCCTAAGGCATCCATCAACCTAAAATTTGACTTACATTCAAATTGTATTGACAAATATATCGAGTATATGTGAGATCATGTTATCTGAAAACTACTTGGAATATGGTTGATCGATGTGGCTCCATAGATGCTCATAAGTCAAAGAGGGTTCATAATAGCTCAAAAATAGAAGTCCTCATATACAAGTCAAGCTAGGGATAGATCATATCTCTCGTTGCCTTGATTCCAACGATGTGAACATAACTCAAATATGAGTTCTTATTGTCAAGTTATGGCTAGTAAATTTTTTAGTCAAACATAGTGAAGTGGCAGACTTAACAAGGCAAAAAATTGACCGAAGCCCGATCCATAGAATCTGACCACCAGACAGGTGAATTTTTCACCTACTTAAACTTCCTAGTGACCTATATTTTTGGAAAAATTCAAAATAACCAATTATATATATATATATATATATATATATATATATCTATATATATAACTTAGGGGTGCCAGGTTGGCACCCTGAGCACTCGTGCAAGATATTATTGTATTAAATATATTTAAAAACCATAAAAGGGTCAGAAGTTCACCACCCCCTTTGAAACCCACTATATATAACATACAATATATGTTTCTCGGGCTGCTCGCTGGAAGACCCATCCCCACCCTGCCACATGTCATGTAATTTGAGAGTGGCAGGGCTCGAACCCACTTAGATAGCTCGACCAGCCTACCACCTGGGTGCCCTCACAAATAAAAAAACATATTTTTTACCTTTCCAAACCAATTAAAAAACATATCTCCAAATTTGGTTGGCAGGGGGTTGGAACCTTTGACCTCCCCCAACCTATTTTCGGATTTTTCCAACAGGCCAATGACCAATCTTATTTTATCTGCCCATTTTATTATTTAAAAAACCTTTCATTTAGTCAACCAAGGAAATGAATAGGAGGGAAGAGGTGGAACTTGGAGGTGTGGAACAATGATCCATGTAGAAGCCTGAGAAGGTGAAGGGGTTGGAACCCTGAGCAGGGGCATCAATAACATTCCTTAAATATTCCCTTAGAGTGCCAAAGGTGTTGGTGACAAAATTTGAAAAACATTATAGTCAATTTTTCATTATCTTGTGACATGAATTCGAATGTGACGTTCATTTTGTCAGCAAATATTTACATTTTTAGGCCATCCTCGAAAGTGGAGATACATGATGCAATTATGCCATGTATTTCTTCTGATTTCATGAGATGATGTTTTCATTGTTGAGTTCCTTGATTACCATTATGTTAAGGGATACTTTCTTGCCACGTCATTTGAGATTTTGATTAGCTTGTCATGCTGAAGGAGGGCCCATTTGAGTGAGAGTTCCTATATGGAGAACGTCTCCTGGAGATACATGCCACTCAGGTTGAGGGTAGGTTTTCTTGTAATTAAAAATAACATACCATGTATATCATCATCATTTGCAACATTAATTAAGATGACCTCCACTCTCTTGTCGCCAGGCTGAGAGATGTAACCCACACTGGGTGAAATTATTTATAAATATGTTTTGTGCTCATGATTTGATGGCTTTTTTTATGTTTCATCTTATTTAAATCATAAACATGTGCTTGTTTTATAATATTTCATATGAAATTATGCTAACATCATAGTAGTAAAATATCTTAGTTAATTCCAGTAGTTGAATAGATACAGATCAAGTTTGGTATCAGAGCGGTCTTCCTACTAATGTGAATTGTGTGTGATTGATTGAATGTGCAACAAGAAGGGAAATAGAGAACAAAAAATATCTCTAGGATGACCTCCTCGGGATGGAACACATGGTGGACATGATGTATGCATATTATGGGAATAAAATGGCAAGAGAGGAATGGGAGAAAGAAGTATCAGAGGACAGTGCTCCATTTTCCAGTGAACATTCTTCTTCTTGATCATCTTCTCATCACTCATATGAGGAGATAAATTATATCCTTCAAGAAGAGAACGCTGAATTGAGGATACTTCTACGAGAAGAGAAAGAGGAGAATGAAGGATTTCAGTTTTAGCTATGAGCCATAGAAGAGGCCTTCGAATAATTGAAGCACAACAAAGGCTTAACAAATCCATCATCACCTGCTTTAGTGTTATGAAACGAGCTCCAAAATAGAAGAAAAGAGAGATCAATTCCTTAGAAATAAACCACTTCAAGTGGTAAACCTCCTTTACATTACACAATTGAACAATTCTTGGATGATAGATATGACAAAACCACCTTTCTATTTATAGGAGTCCATGGGGTTACAATATAATCCTATCCGACATAACAATAATAATGTAAGGGAAAAATAATAGCAATATGGGGGCTACAGGTGTACAATAATAACAAGATGGGGGAAACAAGGATACAAAAATACCAATAAGTGGGCTACACTAACATAAATAAGGGACTACACTAGTAATATAGGGACCTAATATGCCCTTCTCCTTCAAAAAAGTGTTCTCCTCAGTTATTGAGTAGCTATTGATGCATTTGTATAAAATTATCATCCTCCCATGTGGAATTTTTAGTGGGTGAGTTCTTCCATTTGATGAGATACTCTGAAACTAATTGATTTCATAGCTATTGAGTTCTTCTTTCCATAATTGATTGAAGTTACAATATGATTTTTCCTTCCTCGTCAAGTTCTGGAAATATTGTTTGGACTAGAATTTTCTCACCTATAATTCATCCAATAATTAATCAATCCCAATGGGAAATTTATCTTTAATAATGAGCTTATTGAGCTCCATATAATCCAGACACATGCACCATGATCCATCCTTCTTGTGCACCAATACTACTGGAGTAGAGAAAGAACTTTGATTACGTTGAATTATACTGGCCTATAACATTTCTGCAATCATACGTTCAATTTCTCTCTTTTGGACAAAAGTATATCTGTAAGGCCTGATGTTTGGAGGAACACTTCCTAAAATTAAATGAATAGCATGATCATCATCACGAATAGGTGGGAGTCCTTTGGGAGTTTCAAACACCTTGGAATGATTGTCCAAGACTTTTTGGAGATCTAAAGAAATAGATGATTTTGATGTTGGAACTTCTAGTGAGCATAATTTTGCAATTACGCCTCGTTGTTCTTTCTTCATAAGCTTTGTCATGAAATTAGAGCTTATTATCTTTCTCAACTTTCCTACGATACCCCATAATTCAACATCCTTTCCTTCCGAAAAAAAATTCAAGAAAAGTTCTTGAAAATTAATAGCTACCATCCCAAAAGATTGTAGCCATTATACTCTTAGTAAAACATGAGCACCTCCCATTGGAATGAAAATCATTGGACTATTCAATACATATTCCCCCATGGTTAGCTTGATATTATGGCATTTTCTAGAGCAATTTATATTTCCTCCATTTGCAACCATCACTTGAAATTTTGGTGATGGGTATAGGAAGCAATTCAATTCCTTGGATACCTTACAATGAATTAAATTATGGGTACTACTTGAATCAATCAACACTATTACCTTTTTTCTTGATATGTCCTTCTATTTTAAGAGTTTGAGGAGTGTTAATTCTTGCCAATGCATTACATGATATTTTCAGACTCATTTATTCTATCTATAGGGTTGGTTCCTAGTGTATATCCTCTTCTTTCGAAGTTTCTTGTTCATTTTCTTCCTCCTCTTCACAATCTATATAAAATAATTTGCTATCACAACTATACCAAAACCATTTTTCTCTTTTTTCTTCCAATTTTTCTGGCCTCAACGTTGTAGTTTGTGGAATTATAGGAGTAGCAAAACTTCCATCTTTATATATGTGAGTGGTAGGATTCCTTGTCTCCATAATTTTACATTAATTTTTTCTTGCCAACCTGAATGCCTTTTCCAATTAATTAAGTTCCCAAAGGTGAGACTCATGTTGTATGTTATCCCTTAAATTCCCTATGAAGAAATCAATCATGTGTTCCTCTGGAATATCATTTACCGTTATATTCAATTTTTGGAAATCCTCAATGTGCTACACCACTGAACTCTTTTGTTTGAGATTTACCAATTGGCTAAAGAAGGTGTTGCTCTTTGCATCCTCATAATGTGCTATCATTTCCTCTGTAAAAATTGACCAAGTGAAAATTGTTTTACGGCAGCAAATCCATTGATACCATACAAATATATTTTTTTCTAAGTATAAAGTTTCAATGTGTATGTTTGTGTGTTTTGCATATTATTGAGATCAAAATATTGCTCAATCTATAGTATCCATGTTACGAGATCCTTGCCATCAAAATTACTCGTATCAATATTTGGAATATAGTGGGTCTTCCATCCAACATTCAAGTTTATGAAATCACGATTAACATTTATTTTGTTCTCATCATGAATTTCCTCTACTATATTTTCGCGATTAGGAATCATTTCTTGTATCAACTTTGTCAAGCCTTCCATGTCTGCTTTTATATCATTATTCATGTCTTCCATTGTTTTCTTCCATGTATTCCATGTCATTATTCAAACCATACATATTATCATCCATTCCCTTCCTCAAACCATCCATCTTGGCTTCCATTCCTTTCATCGAAAACTCCATTTCATTTTTTGTTGCTCTTTCTGAGAGCGAAATTTGGTGCACTTGCTCTTGTAATTTTGATATATGATGTTCCACTTCTTCCTCTTCATGAGTCATAGTAGAGTATTCTGAGGGCTTAATGGGTGTTGAATTATTTATAGGAGGCATTATATAACCCAATATGGATATATATGCTTCAATATGCCCTTGGAATCACTTCAACCTAATTTTTCAAATAAGACTTTAGCAATTTGAAAAACAAAATACACACCTTTTTCTTGCTTTTGAGGATCTCGATATTGAAACTCAATTATATCTGTGATTGTGGATCTTCAATATTTGAAATATGGTCTTGTATTATCCCTCTGAATCTTTTTTTGAACACCATAGGTATAATTTGATTTGGATGCGTCAAGACAACGCTATGCCCAATCTCCGACAATGACCTAATTATTCCCTAGTTCAGTAGAGCGAACTTGTATGGTGTTCCATGTGTCATTGTTTTCTCCTTCAACTCTGAAATTGATACACAAGAAGATAAATTTTGTGTACTTTCGTCCACTTCTTACAAACTTTTGATATGATTCTCAAAGAGAGAGTTATGACGATTTTCCCATGGTCACCTCTTTTCGATGAAATTCGGGAGCCTGAAAAACCCCTAACTTCCACAGATCATATCTCCAAAAATATTGTGAACCAAGATCTGAAATTTTTACATGAAATTCCTCAGGATTTTGGCTTCGCGTGGTCAAAATTGCAATTTCTGAAATTTCGTAGAAACAATTTTATAACATAAATTCCACAATGATCTATTTGGTTCAACGGAATTCTAGAATCCAAAGCTTTGATTCAAAATGTTATGAAACCAGCTCCAAAAATAGAATAAAAGAGAGACCAACACCTTAGAAATAATCCACTTCGATGGGGAAACCTCCTTTACATTACATAAATGAAAAATTCTTGGATGATACAAATGACAAAACCTCCTTCTATATATAGGAGTCCATGGGGTCATAATATAATCCTCGCCGACCTACCAATAATAATGTAAGGGCACAATAAAAACAATATGGGGGTTATAGGGCTACAAAAATAAAAATAAGGGGACTAAACTAAAAACAATAAGGGACTACACTAGTAATATGGGGACCTAACAGTTAATTTTGATTCACATACATTTTGTAAATGTTTTCAGATATAATTTAATGTGCATGTTTCATATGTTCACCATTTGTAGGTAAGTCCTTTGTTGAAAATTTTTTTTGATAATATAATGTTGTTGAGTTTAGGTTTAGATGAAGATATGTAGAGAGATGTTATTTTTTTTTAATAACATGTTCATACTATTAATTTTCTTTTATTATATTAGTATTGTGAGAATTTTTTGTAAAAGAAATAATTACATAATTAAATGTTAACATATTTCCATTCCATCCAACATTTTCAACACTATGTGACTCTCTTCCTCCCTATTAGGAGATGTGATAGATATTTTTTTGTCAAAAGATTTGAATATTTTAACTGTTTTTCTCTATAAGTTGAAGAAATTTTCATTTTGGTGATTCTACAGATTTTAGGATGGTTTCATTTTCTTCATAATTAAATGGGCTCAACCCTATAATCAAAAAGGTGTTTTATGATGGGTTTAATGGAAAAATTTCCACTATGGGAGGCCTTGTTATGAGGGTTTTATAATAATATATCTCTAAAGAAATCAAGCTTCAATGCATCAGAGAAAAATGGTTCAAAATTTTTCTTGTAGAAAGAGGATTTTGGAAGCAATAAATCACATACCCTCACTATGATGTTGATCGGAAATGAGGAGTTCGATGATACTTAACTATTGAGAAGTGGAAGATCCTATCGTATGTGATAAAAAATTTCCTCACTTGCGAGGGGAGATACTCAATTTTGTTTCACTAGCATATCTTCATGCTTCTTCATTTTGAGGTAGGTGAGTTTATAAATTAACCCTATTTTATTCTAAGAATATTAACTAAGATGGCATAAGGGGTTAAATGGAGGCCCGACCCAGATTCATTATAAGATTTATAATCACAAAATTATTAAAATTTTGGTATCTGAAGAGCTAAGACAAAGGGATTCTAGCTGGGAGAATTTCATTGCTCATAATGAGTATGGAAACCCTAGGTTAATTATTGACCCTAAGGGAAAATTTCCTGAGGATATAAATAAACCTACAATATATTTGTAGGAATAGGGATTGAAACATATACCATATGAAAAATCTAATGTGAAACATAAGAAAAGGGTTTATAATTCAAGTAACTAGGAATTGAAGAAGGGCATGCTAGAAAAAGTATCAATAGTAGAGCTGACCCACAGAGTAACTAGGGCTATGTTGAAAGGGAAGTGTGTACTTTGTTCTTTAAAAACCACTCCAAAGACTGTGAAACCTCAAATTTCTATATCAGGTGATGAGGATAGTTTGGTGCATGAGCGACCCTTGGATTAAGAGACCATATTTTAGCAGAGGAACAAATCCCTCTTAATGGAAACCCTACAATGGAGATCCCTGTGTCCAGGAAAGTAAAATGTACAGTGAGAATTAAAGGCTTTGCATATGGAAGGTCTACAACTATAAAAGGGAAATTCTTAGTTTTGATGGGATTTGTTTCCATCGATGAGCCTGGTATTTGTCATACGAGTTAGTTATTTGAGGATTATGGATATTTTGTGCTTCTTAAGTTTTTGGTGCAAGAGTTAAAAGGAGAGAGGAAAATTGAGGCGTTGGAGGACACATATAAAGAAATTGATCTTCTCAACCGCTATCTAAAGTACTAGAATTACATTATGAGAACCAACAATGAAGAGTTATTGAAGGAGTTGGAAGAATTGAAGAAAAAAAATAAAAGAATGGTGAAGCATTCCAAGAAGTGGAGAATAAAATCTACCTACTTATAGGCTCATAACAAGAGTTTCAAAAGAAAATTGAAATACATTCAAACCTCTGGCTTAGAGATCAATATCAAGATAGAGAAACGATAAAAAGGAGAAGTGTCAATATTGGTTTTTTGCAAGGGAGTGACATGCAACTATCTTTTTTGTTTGAGGACACACAAACCAATTGGCCTAGGAGATGTTAGGCCCTAGAATTGTCCCATTTTTACCCTTACATATGCCCATTTTGATCCATTTTTTTAGCATTTTGAACCTACCCTACCCTGCATATCCATACCTCTTCAGTGAAAAGTTCGAGAAATGTGTCTAATTATCATACTATAAAACAATTAGAAGGTATAATATTATTTATACCTAAACTCCATTTCTATGCATTTTCTAGGTTTTATGATGGTTAAAATACTTACTAATGAATTTTTGTAGGTTCTTTCACCATCTTTAATGATCCTGGAACCAAATTTTAAGTTCGTGTTTACAATTTTATATTGAGACACCACGTGGGCTCGCTGACTAATAATCTTTCCTCACATTATTCGAAGACCATCCTAAAAGTTAGGCGAAGGATTGTGCACTCAAAATAATATTATAGTTTTCGGATGTCGATATTTGAGGAGCCATTTTCAGCTCTTGTTCGATCCATCTCTACATACCTCTAAAGTTAGCTTGTGATAATACAAGATCAAGCCTCCCTCCCATGGTTGTTGTGTTATACATAATTAGATTATCTTTATTAGTTTTTGTTGTTACAACCTACATTTGTAATGTAACTAGTATAAGAAAGAAATCATGGCCCTTGGCCCTAGTTAATGATGTTACTATAGCTTCAATCTTTTGGTTTAACCTTCCTTTTCTCTACTCCATTAGTTAGCCCGACCTTCGGCATTTGAATTATCATGTAAATACTGAGAAAGATTAATTTTAAAGACTCAAGGCATGTTCCCTTTAATTTATTTGTGAATCTTAATGTTTGATCTCATTTCTCTGATTTAAGCTTCTTATATACGGGATGAGTTGGTTTGTTTGGCCCCACAAATCCAACTCGTCGCACTCTTTTGCTTGTCTATTTGTTTAATATGTTTGCATATGTATAATTTGATTTGATATTTATGATTTTCAGTGTGTCGACTGGAGTGGTTAATCTCATATCTTAAGGTTTTTAGAGTGAAAATTATTTATTTTATTCTTGATACATATTTCCTCATTTTTACATCAATTGTACATCTTCATATCTAGAGACATTGTGTGCTTGGATATTTTATATAAGAATTAATATTTGAATCATTTTTATGGTTGATTATTGAATGGATAGTATGCATGGCATTAGGGGAATTTTGAGGTCGAAAATGGGCCACCTAAGGAAATTATAAAATAATAGTGGAAATAATAAAATAAGATTTGATGACATCATCAAATTTTAGAGGGAAAAAAGAAAAAACTACTTTTTCAACTCATATTTTGAACTTATCTCCCTAAGGTTTTACTCAAATTTCAAGCAGGAATACTCGTTGGATGCAAAATTTAATTTCTCATCCAAGGAATACCCATGTTGCATAATTTTGAAGGACTTTGCTACATGAAAAATGAGAAATACATGAAAAATGTGATCGCAATCACGTGTTTTCATATATTTCTCATTTTTCGTCTAGCAGGGTCCATCAAAATTATGCAACATGGGTACTCCTTGGATGAGGATATATTTTTCATCCAACGAGTACTCTCGTTCTAACTTTGAGTAAACCCTTAGGGAGATAAGTTGAAAATACAAGTTGAAAAAGTAGTTTTATTATTTTATTACTTTTTAAACTTTTTACTTTACCCCAAAAATGGTGAATCATCCCCCCATGGTTGACATCATCATCTTGAATTCTATTGGTTCTCATAAATTTTATTTTGGTTGTACATTTTTCTTAGGAGGCCCATTTTAGACCTCAAAAATCCCATAATGGGTTATGAAATGATTCTCATATGTGCATTATATTAATCGAATGAAACCATACTTTGTTTCGTCATTTACCTATAGGGATTTGACCTTTGTGGTAGCCTAGATTGATTCATTGAAGTACATTACAAAGGTACATGGTTATTTTTATGACAAATAATTACATTTATAAATAATAATTGTATTTGATCACTATTTGAGACACTATACAGTTATTATATGTGCATTGCAATGATTTTTTATTTGATACTCAGTTTTATGAATGATTTTCATGGTTTCTATTCATAATTATAACTTGGAGTGGTTTGTTGAAGTAACACTACAATGGCATACTAGGTCTTGTGAAGATATAGGGATATTTGTCAAAGTAATGACATAGGAGTGACACATATATCTTGATTTGAGCCTCTGTTTTGTTACAATACAAACACAAAATACATATTTATACATGCTAACCATGTGTTGAATAAAAATTTGAAGCTGTCTAGATTCAATTTAGCCTAAAACTTGTGATTGATAATAAGTATTATACTGAGTTTCTAACTGAGGTTTACTAAAAATATCTATATATCCCATTCTTTGATTTCTTAACATTGGTGTAAAGAAAAAATAACATATGTCATTGATGGGCTTATGAAACTTGAAACATTTACAACTCTGATATTTCAATATATTTAATGATATTTCCTTCATTCTCCACGAGGGATCAAGTTAAGGGATTGGTTTTTATCTATAGTATGTAACTTATTTCAAATCACTACATACCTAAAAATAGTTTGTAATCATGGAATATACAAAACCTATTCCTTGATATATAAGCCTTGTGTGTTTCTTATAAGATATACCATTTCCATACTTAATTTCTCTTGACTAAGATAGTAATTTTATTGTAGATTCAAGTGTTGTATGTGAAGTTTGGGGAGAATAGTTAACACTATATTTGAGTGGGAAAACATTTTCATTGATTTGATGTTTTATTTTACAGTTAATGCATCTTCATTTAAATATGTGTTTCATAAGTATATCTAAAGTTGATATTTATTTTCTCGGTTTTGTGCGTAGTTAAATAGAGCGAGTCTATAATAACATTTGTGCACAACATTATAATAAACCTAGTGGTTTGAATTTTGCATAGAATGTGAGATTGCTTGTCTTACATTCTGGAGTGGATTTTCTAGGAGTTTAATTTCCATGTTTATTAGTAGTTTGAGATATTATTTCCATTCAAATTCCTTAGTTTGATTAATAGTCGAAGATCAGGTTTCTAGTTGATCGTTAGCAAGGGTTTGGTTCTTTAATAATCTATTTGATTGAAAGAATCAGACTAAGAGTTTAAAAAAAGGTTCGCATTAACTTAAAATAGTGTTGAAGCATAGGTTAGAGTAGGGATTTTTTTTTGTAAGAACCTATAGCCTCTTAGGAATTTATAGTTTTACACCTTGAACTCTACAAATGTCAGATTTATATTAAATTTTTGGTTATTGATACAAAAAATAATACAAATAAAAATTAGAAAAACCTCATGGGACATTCCTAAAAGACCCTCTCAAACAGTTATACCTTAATAAATTCAATCCCTAACCATATGTTTTATTCCCTATGATGTCAGTGTGTGCCATGATTTTTTTTTATGACCAACACATTACCGATGTACTCTAAATTGTACTCTTACCATGTGTTGTGTACGGATCATCCTCTATCTTAGTATCACTTGTTCATTGATGATGCTTCTCGATGGTCGCAGAACCTCGTTTTGTAGCCTGGGAAATTTACTCTCCTAATCAGAATATTCTCAATCAAAATGGTTTCTACATTGGTTCAACCATTAATAATTAATTTGAAAATGATGTTTTCATAGTCCTCCTAGTTGATGCCTCCCAGTTAGGTATCGATAATTTGCATGTGTTCCTTGACTCCCATCTTTTTGTATCATATTTTAATCAAAATTTCCATGACCATGTCCCTTGTCATTTTTGGAAATACTTTCATGAAAAACTCTTATCATGTGGTTTTGATAACAATAAATTTTCACATATATATACCAAGAATACAAATCATGGTTTCCATCGCATAGCTAATGAAATATTAGACTAGAAAGTGTTGCATACAAATCATAATCGATACATATAAATCTTAATACACATGGCCCATATTATCAATAATAAATAATAGGGTTTATGTACATTGGCTAGCCAACACAAAAAGAAATAGATTATCTAAAAAACGATGGGGACATCCTCAAAATCCTCCTAGTACATCATATATACATCTATGTTCTGGGACGATTGTCCCCTACACCATATGTTGGAGGCCCTCCTTTGTCTCCATTCCCTTGGGATAATATGGGTCATGTTGTAGCCAGTACAACAACTACACTTAAAATGAAGAGATGCCACTCTATGTCTAATGCCATCATTGTCTCAATGACGTCCTCCCTAACCATCACCCAACCAGCCTTTGGTAACCCTATTAGAAGGTTAGTTAGCATTTTTCATGCACCCATATTACTCTACTTTGTGGCCCTCACATAGGCCTCTAGCCTCCATATCTCCTCCTAGGGACCTGCAACATATCCACCCTTCTGGGGAGCACCTAACCTGAGATGCACCCTTTGCATTGATCACTCCTCCATGGCTCCCTCCAGAGGAAATTGATATCCTACCGCAAAAACTCACTATTGAGGATGTCTTTCACCTCCCTCTCCAACTCTTGCTACTGTACCTTGATGGTTCCCATTAAGTTATACATATAAAATAAAAGAGATCAACTATTAGTATGACATACATCATAAAAATTACACATAAATACATGGCTATAGATCAATAAAATAATGTACTCACATACCTACCTATCCCCAAGCATCACCTAGGGGTAACCCCATGTCATGATCACCCTTAAATTCCATATTTTCATACAGCAACTCCATACTCAACTAAGGGTTGGATAAGAACCAACCCTAAACCATGTAAGTGGATCCCTTGGAGGTGCCAGATCCTCTGAGATGACTAGTAATAGTAGGATCTACATGAATACAAAAAAATTATTAAACTTTTTCAATACTGGAAGCCATGTATCTCCCCTCGCACCACCTGTGTGATTTAATTAGTCATCCCAGGATGTACCACTCTGAGCTAGTAAAAGAAGGTGATGGAACACATCCATTCCATCAATGCAAGTTGAACGTTTGTCATCATATGAGGGGTTGAGGTACGATAAATCTGGACAATCATCACTACAATTTATCATGTGGCCAAATCAAATATTGACTCGATCCTAATGCACCTGACATCATATGGATCGACTCCGCACCATTGATTGGCCAACACGACCAATATGATCCCACCATGGGGAAGATCCATAAGTAAAACCTCCCATCAAGGAAATAGTCATGTAATAATGTAAATGCATACCTCTATTGATATGGGGAGTTCAAACATTTGTTTGTCAAAAAAATGTGGTGTCAATTGCCATATCCTCAAGAGGAATCATAGGAACTCCTCATGTGATATAAAAAAATTGCTTTAAGGAAACTTTTGTAACCACCAACTGACCAAAGTTGAGTCAAGTTGGGCATCTAAAATTACATCATCACGAAGCTACCCCGAGTCCCTCTCCATCCACAAAACCATCCTAATATTCTAGCCCACATGAGATTAGTGAGAATAAAATGCACCAAATTTACATATCAAACAGTCCTTCTGACCATTTTCCAAACAAACATCAGGGCCTCCTTCGGATTTTATCAAGGTGCATGAGTGGTCTCACTTTTTTTTACAATATAATCATGACCACAATTGTGGTTATACCACCCTATCTCAAGAGTCCCCTTTCAGGGGAAACTTGTGCTTTTTCCTCATGTAGTCACCATAAATTTGTGTTTGCATCCTTTTTAGTTTTGATACCCTCACTGGTTTTCCTCCCCAACCTGCAACATCACGTGCAACTCTAAGAAAATTTCCTATGATATTTGGGGCACTTTCTCTTAAAAATGTTTGTGATACCCTCACTGGTTTTCCTCCCCAACCTGCAACATCAACAATATATTTTGGGTCAAAATATATTGCTGATTTGGAGCAGCAAACTTTCAATGCACTGAGCAACCTTGATTTACTCAAGGAGTAGATGTACTTTCATCCTAGAGTACCATTTGTTGAGATGCACATAACTCTTTGGGTTGGAGTGTAGATTTTTGGAGGAAGGGATGAGTATTGTCCTGAACCATGCCATGCAGAACGATGTGTTCAGCATTGAGTATGATCTGAAGACAGTAGATGCACCATCATGGAAAGAAGTAGCGCTGTGATTGAGAAGCAGTGATGAGTTGGGGGCCCAACCATTGTTGGAGAATTCCAATGACCTTCCCATATGTATGACAAAGGATGGGCACATAGTTTTTGGGGGACATCTTATGATGGATAACATCTCTCATGGTTATGATGGATATTTCTTGATGGATATTTCACATCATGATGGGAGGTTTTTTCTTACCACCTATTTGGATCCTTATGAAATTTCATTTCAACATCCCATGAACTGCAAAGACAAAAATCTGATTTGGGAGGATGGTATTCTGCATTGGAGGAATGCCACTTTTGGACATGATGATAGACACTCACCATGGGTTGGATGGGTGATGTTGATGAGCAAGAGGTTGGAAGGCCACTTGCAGATTTATGATAATGAGCAGCAGGAGGCAAGACTGCGTTGGCTACTCTTGGAAGAGTTTGGTCATCATGTGACATAGCCTTCTCCAAATGGTATGTTGGTAGAGGAAACTTGGCATGACACTTACATCATATGGCACCAAGGAGTTTGGGTGTATTGGGGTGATGTGATATTTTTCATCTCAACTATAATGTTGTTGCTCCATGATTTATATGATGATGGTGTGGGGAGGCAACTAGAGTTGTTGATGCTTTGGTTGTTACTGAGAGAGTATGGGTTGATCTTCTCCCATACTTTGCATGATGTTGTAGGAGTAGGAGATGGCACTATCATGGTGAAAAGGAGCTACTCCTTAACCTTGGAGGATGAGGAGGTAATTCCACTTTGGAAGGGATCTCGCACATATGGCAGCATTATGATTAATGACTTTGGCATGAGGGATGTCAAAGGAAAAGACAACAGCATGTGGGGAACCTCACATTTCAGATCTTCAGCGCTGTCTCTTAGGAGGATTGATCCATATTGGAGGTCTCAAATTTTGGTAGAGTACTCCAAGATCTTGGTGCTTGCATGATTTCGGATGACCAAGAGGGAGATGATAGATACATGGTGGATGATGGGGTCATCTATTCTTATGGCATAGTATTCTTGACTAGAGATTCTAAGCTTAAGGAGAAGTTTTTACATGCATCACATGTGGGATTCCTTTCCATGCACTTTGATGCATATCATTCCTTAATGGAGGATTTAACTTGGGAGGGAATCCAACAGGATGTATATCAGCATATGGAAAGATGCATAGCCCAGATGATGATGGAGAGGTTGTCACAACCACTTCCCTACTCATTGAGAGTAAGGGAGAACTTTTAGTTGAGCCATTTCAGCTCAGTGACCAAGGTACATCGTAGAGGAGGTACATTCATGCATTATGATTTGTACTCTATTACTTTTGGTGAGAAGCATATTGTACCAAGGAGGATCATCCCTTATTGTATATTGTATTGTGATCTACTTGAGGCCATTTTTAGTATTGATGTTGGCCATTTTATTTGTGGTTTGTGGGGGATGCCACATGATTTTTGGTGTGTACCATTGACATAAAATTTTACTTTCATGATCCTATATTGTAGGATGATTGTGGAAACAAACAAGTGGTTTAAAAGACACTTGTTATACTTTTTTTTTAGGCAGGCAAGGGATGCACTACATTTCTTCCACATATGGAACTATAAACCACCTCCTGGTTGTCATAAGGAAACTTGTTTTTTTTTTTTTTTTCTTCCATATATTGATGATGTTCATGTTCTTATGGGAAGATTTGTTGGGAGGATGGCACAAGAGTTGGAGGTGCCCATTGGGAGTATGATAATCCATACTTCATATCTTTCATGTTTCGGGAGAAACAATGGGCAAACCATGATTGCCACTCTATACATCTTTTCTTCATGTGGGAGGAGCCATTTGGAGAACATGAGTTCTTGGGGGAGGCACTTCATGGATTTTTTGATTCGTGGGGTGATTTAGGTCATTCTTGAAGACTGTAATATTTCAGCCCAAGACTAGCAGCAGCCCCATACATATCATAAGTGGAGAGAGAAACAACGTGGGATGGAAATTTTAGTCCCACATATTCAGCTATGCAGCCCACCTTCTTTGCAGGAGCCTAAGGTGGAGGAGATGTTTCAGGAGTTACCATGTTGGAGGGTGACTCACTTTTTTTGGATGATAGCTTGGGGATGGAGGCTTCACATGGGGATGATGATTCCCAGTATATTTCAGAATCCATGCCTTAAGAAGGCCTCTAGACCACACATAGTTTTTTTCCATGTATATCCCACTTTTTCATGATGAGAGCCATTTGGATTTTTCACCAAAGGCATAATTTTACACATGGGAGGAACAACTTGAGGAAATATTGTTGAAAAAGCATCTTGTTCTTTGGAGGAACTTATCACTTGAGGATTGTACAGGAGGAATATGAGAGGCTCTTCAGTTCTATCCTTACAGTTGCTTGAGGACAAGCAACATTTGGGAGGGGAGGACTGTAATATTCCTAAATTAGCATGCAGCAAATTGCAATATTAATTTTGATCGAAACACATAGTTAGATGAATAAATGGGTAGGGAAACCCATAGATCTTTTTAACAGCAATAAAAATCCTCTTAATGGGAAAAAGATAATATTCACAGTTGGATAAAACACCTTCATGTGTGAACAAGGGCTAAATGCATGTGAACAAAATAAAGTTTGACCAAGTCAACTAAGATAGTATGGAGGGTGTGGAAAAATAATGAAGATAACTCAGTGGTAATATGGATCTGTTTAGATAGTTAGAATAAAGCCACTTTGAGTGTGGAAGTATAAAATGCATGGAGATCCGGTCAAGATTGACCAAATTCATCAGCGCTGTTATGGAGGAGTCGTATTGATGATGGCACAATGCAATTTTGGAGGGAGATTCATTGCATGAAGATGGAAACCCTAATGAGTGGGACCCAAGGTGAGAAGGCTCACATTGTTTATAAGGAAGAGGATGGAAGCCATATGGGGTTAGCTTATGATTATTGTTTTCTTAATATATGGTCTCTTTAGACATATTTCTTTCTCTGGCTATTTAGCTGAGATAGATTGTTGTTTAGCACAGGGCGTTCCTGATCGGGAAGCCCACCTCCTCCATTGAGTAGCTCTTGGAGGAGTCTTGCACCATATTTTCCACTATCTGGCTTAAGGCCAATATTCATCTTCCTTTGACAGTGGAGATCCTATCGAAATGTTGTCTATTTCGTAAAGCTGGACTTGTGCAATGGCGTGGAAACTAGATCTTAGATCGTTCTAGTGCATTTTAGTGTTTCTTTTCGTTGGAGTGTTGGCATATGTTGTCCTCGATGGCAACCTACTTGATGAAAGAATACTGCCGGAAATATGATGTAGAGTGTTGTTCTTGATGGAAACCTACTTGATAAAGTCGATGACAACCTTCTTGATGAGTTAAAGAGGAGATTTTTGGCAAGTGATACAATGTGTTGACTTTGATGGAATCTGCTTAATGAAGTTTTCCTTGATGGAAACCTACTTGATGAGTTGCCTATGATAAGCAACCTATGTGCTAAAGATGTAAGAATGATGTATCTATAGATCAGCTCAAGTAATAGAAGAAAGAATTTGCAGAATCGTCGTAGAGAAATGATGAATATGGTATGTCACAAGGCAAGGGAGGTTTGTTAAGGCGTGGGTAGCGTATGCACGTGGAAAGTATAATCAGTCGCGTATGCCCTATTGCCCTCTAAATTTATATAAACAGGGGTATTTACAATGGTATTGAACCATTGTATTGAGCGCTGGATTATCTATTTGATCCCCTCAGGGAATACCATTAGAAGTGGTGTGGTTTTGACTCATGGTATTGATAAAGGCTAAACCTATATAAGGAGAAGAAGATCATTGTTCAAGGTGTGCATGAGTAAGGGTTGTGAATGAATAAATCTCTCTTAGGAATATCTGCATGGATGAACTCTGCTCTTGATTGATAGATCTGAATCTATGATGCACCTATGAAGAAAATGATGAAGATGAATCTCTAGATCTGAAATGTATATGTACTTCCTAGATCTGTTTATGGATTTTTTAGATCTGTGATGAGGCGAAATACTTTTTGAAGTAAGGGATGAAATCTGAGTTGTTTATCTGATCTAAAGAGCTGCACAGTCCTGAAAAGTTACATATGTATACAAAGGTTCGCTTCAGTAAAAGTGCGTGTATACGCGGGTCTGCTTAAGGAAAAGAGCGTATGGGTAGAAAGGGTTTTCTGAATAATGCACTGAAGTATACGTGGTTTGGTCTGCATGAAAGCGCGTACATACACAGGTTCGGTGAACTAAAAGCACGTATGGAATCTAGGGTTTTACTGAAGTAAGTGGTATGAAATATCTGATCTGTTTTGTTGTTTTACTGCTATCTGTCAATGATGTATTAATAAAGAGCTGGGTTGCTTGAATGATGAATATGCTGTTGATTATGTTAATTGAAGATCAAGTTTTTGGTTGATTGGTTGATGATTCAATGAATGAATTGATGAGGTTATAAGTTTTAGTTTGATGAATTTTGAGCTTAAATGAGTGGAGTGGGTCCAGTCTAAAAATTTGATGAAAAGTGGCCTACAAGGTATGTTGTATGGAAGCTGATGGATCCATTATGAAAATTGATGAAACGTGGTCCATGGTGGTGCTGAGGGTTGAAGCCTTCAGTGAGGGGGTTGTAGCTCCCTTCCAGTGGTAGCTGGTAAACGAGAGCAGGGGGTAGTAGCTCCCTTCCAGGAGAGGCTGGTAAATGAGAGTAGGGGGTTGTAGCTCCCTTCCAGGAGAGGCTGGTAAACGAGAGCAGGGGGTTGTAGCTCCCTTCCAGGAGAGGCTGGTAAACGAGAGAAGGTTGTAGCCTTCTGCAGGTGGGTGCCTGCGTGCTGGTATGAGTCTGCACCAGTACATGGTTGTAAGATGTTTTCTTTATAATAAAATATTGAAGACAGAGACGACGGCAGCGGTGGTTTTCTCCCGACTTGGGTTTCCACCTTAAATCCTGGTGTTCATGTGTGTTGCTTATGTGTGATGGTTTATTCTGTTATTACTGCACATGCTTACTGCTAACTAAACATCTAATGAATAAATGATGCATAGATCTAAGTAAAGAATTAAATGCATAATAAGATCTCTGTATATACGCGAGTTTTATGAAGGCTATCCACGTGTATACGTGAGTTTGTTTCAGGAAAGTAGCATATGGGTTTTAAAGGAAGAAAAAGTATAAAGTTTTGAGTATGCCCTAAATACTGATTCACCCCCCCCCCCTCTCAGTATTTTTCCCAACAATTGGTATCAGAGCAGGTCCTTCTGTAGAAGCTTGATCGCTTGAAGGAGATCCGTCGCAATGGGAAGGAAGCAAAAGAAGAAGGCCACTCAAAAGGAGATATCTCAGAAAACATGTGCAGCAGAAAATGAAGAAGATAAAACAGGTACTGATTGTTGTTCTTGTGATTCACCTTCTTGTGCATGCAATAGTGAAGATAGTAAAAGTAGTGTTATGGATCTAGAAGAAGCTCTCAAGATTAAAGTTGAAGATCAACAAAGATCAGTTAAAGAGAGAGAAGTTATCTACAATGAGATGATCTCCCAAATGAATGGACAGATAGAAATACTGAATGGACAAATAGACAAGTATCAAAGGTTGTACAATTATACGACCAATCGAAATAAAAGACTTGAAATAGAAATCATCGATCTAAATGAAGATCTGGAAAAATCAAATAAGAAGAATGAAGAACTTGAAGCAGAAATCATCTCTCTCAAAGAAGATCCGGAAAAATCAAATAAGAAGAATGAAGAACTTGAAGCAGAAATCATCTCTCTCAAAGAAGATCCGGAAAAATCAAATAAGAAGAATGAAGAACTTCTACAATCGTTTGAAAAAGAAGGACATGAAGCAGAAATCATCTCGCTCAAATTAAATCTGGAAAAATCAAATAAGAAGAATGAAGAACTACTACAAATTTTTGAAGAACAAGAAAATGGGTTGAAAGAAGAGATTTTAAAACTAAATGATCAAGTAGAAGAAGGAAGAAGGGTCGAAGAAAGTATGAAGAAGCAATGACAAAAATTGGAGGTTGAGGTAAACATTCTAAAAGGTAAATTAGAAGAAAAGGATAAACTCTTGAGGTTTCAAGATAGTACTAAGATTCTGGATAATATTCCTAGTAGTCAAAGGTCGTCTTCTGTTAAATTTGGTCTTGGTTTTCATGAAACTGATAAAGGAGAATCTAGTTCACAAGGAAGTGCTAAAGATTCAAAGGATATCAATGCAAAACCTGAAGTGTTGGAAGAATCAAAAGGTCAACCGACAATCATGAACTCTCAAAAGAAATCTTTCCCTCCTAACTATAGAAGCATCAATAATGTTGAATGCTTTAAATGTCATAATTATGGGCATGTTGCAGCCAATTGCAGAAGCAGATCATTCTAGTCACAAAAAAACAGATTCTACACAGAAAGGTACTCAGGTTTCTTTAAGGGATGTTGTTTTTCATGCAGCAAGTATGGTCATAAAGCAGCTAATTGCAATAGAAGAAAGAATAGAAAAACACATTATGATCCCTATGCTTATTTTTCTGGTCATGTAAGATGTTATGCTTGTAACAAGTATGGACATGTGGAAAAGGAGTGCAGGATGAACAGATTTGAGAAATTGGATAATTTCCAGCACACAATAAGAATTTTCAAGAAAAACTGGAAAAAGAAGGAGGACCATTCAGAAACATAGGGAATATTGACCCTACTGCAGTCATCCACTTCTAAAGCCTACTTTTCATAATGGCTACAGAATGATGTGAGATATATTCTAGGGATTAGTAATGTATCATCACAGGGGGAGCAATGTATGATGATTCCCATGGTTGATTTGGTTATTCTGGTTATGTTTATTTCTGACCGTGCATCTGATATGACAAGAGAAGACAGGTACAGGTGATACAAATTCAGGGGGAGATGAAGGAGTGAAATTTTCAGTGTTTCACTTTCCATACGCGGGTTTAGTGAACAAAATTCGCGTATACACGCGAGTTCTGCTGGATACAGTAGCGTATGCTTTTCTGTTAAGGAAAACAGTGAGATGGCTCAAGAACAGGAGCACAGGTTCAGGGGGAGTATCAATCTGACAGCTAATGTCTGCATTGTTGGCATTGTATCTGATTATTCCTTAGCTCTTGCTCAAAATTATGATGACATGATACGTGGTTTATTATGATAAGATTATGGATGAGCCTTGTTTTCTTTTTGCTGAAAAGTATCTTTTTTTTCACTCATGGATGAGTGGGAAGTCTTATGATTCAGAGATAAGAATAGATCATGCAGAGTTTGTTGCTATGGATGAGATCCTTTTTCTACGCATATTACCTCATGATGAATCTTGAAGATCTTGGTGATATTAGATCACATGGATGATTTTTTGTTACAGAACTTGTTCTAATATGATAATTCCTCTTGGGAAGAATAAGTTGATGTTGAAAAAGGTCTGAAGGCCTTGTTACCGATGTACTTATGCTGCAACTATTGAATGACACTTGAAAACATGGATACATTGTGCCACTCTACTCTATATCCCACATATGTTTCTACAAAAAGGGGGAAATGGAAATTTCACCTTTATAAAGACAAGAGATTGAGATGATCGCTGGTTTCTATTGAAAGATACTATGATGCTCGATCCATAGACCCGGTCACAGGTTGATGATACTGAACTTTATTGACAGACAAGGATTGGTGTTGATGGATACATCTACAGTTATGAGGAAACACCAACAACAAATGAAGACGATGGTGACGTATGTCCTTCTACATCAAATAGAAACAATGTAGAAGGTGAACCCAATGAAGCAATAGAAGAAGATCTATCTAAAAAAGTCTCTCAGACAGAAGCCCGAAGTAGTCTATGCCATGCAGAAGAGCAGATCTATTTAAACTCAAAAGATTAATTTGGATACGCGGGTTTCCTAAAAGACAGTCACATATATACGCAAGTTCATACACATAAAACCGCGTATGGGTATTTGCTGACAAAATTCTTCTGGGTCAGCATTCTTTCATCACAGTAGCAGTACTGTTTGGTATCTCTAATGATGTTTCAGCTCTTATATTTTTGTTTCATTCTCTGATATTGGGTGAAGATGCCTTGATGATTGGCTGTTGAAAGTGTTCAGGTTGCACAAGCTAAGGAGGAGTTTTGGTCATATGGAAAGGATGCATTGGATGCACAGTTTCAGGGGGAGCATTAGCCTTGCTGAATGTAATGCATTGTTGGCATTATGATGATTCTGAAATATGATCTCTTTCTTGAGGTCCTTTTGGTATTTTTTGTAAAAGGTCATATTTGTAATTTGATGAAAAGGTTATGTTGAGACCTATGATGTAAAATTGTAACATTCAGTCATGTAAGGACTTGTTCAAATGTGTAAACTCACTTGGTTGGGTACTTGAGTCAAATTTGTAAACCCACTTGGTTGGGTAGTTGAGTCAAAATGTGTAAACCCACTTGGTTGGGTACTTGAGTCACATATGTAAATCCACTTGGTTGGATCATTGATGTAAGTATGAGTCCTTGGTGATAGGAAAGGTCATAGAGTCATGTACTTCATTGGAAAAAATATGTTTGAAGATTCAACATGAACTCAGGGGGAGCATGATAACTTCAATGCACATCAGATCTACAAAGCTCTTCTTTCTACATGAGGAGAAAAACCTTGTTTTGGTTTTCATCCGCCCTTTGCCCTTGATGTCAAAGGGGGAGAGTAACATGGTGTTTGAATAAGGGGAGAGCATCATGGTGTTTTCATAATGGTTATATTCAATGTATCTATCTGTTGTGATGATCAAACACCATCATGGTTGCCATCAAGTCCAAAGGGGGAGATTGTTGGCATATGTTGTCCTTGATGGAAACCTACTTGATGAAGTTGATGGTAACCTACTTGATGAAATAATATTGTTGGCAATATGATGCAGAGTGTTGTCCTTGATGGCAACCTACTTGATAAAGTTGATGACAACCTTCTTGATGAGTTAAAGAGGAGATTGTTGGCAATGTGATACAATGTGTTGACTTTGATGGAACCTGCTTAATGAAGTTGTTCGTGATGGAAAATGACTTGATGAGTTGTTAATAATGTAAATCTGATGTATCTACATATCAGTTCAGAAGTAGCAGAAGAAAGGAATCCATAAAGTGCTAGAATAATGATAAATAAGTTATGCTACAAAGCATACACGAGTTTGTTAAGGTGAAGTAGCGTATGCATGCAGAAAAGTGCGTGCCAAGTCACGTATGCCCTTTTGCGCTCCAAATTTAGAATACCAAGGGGTGTTACCATGGTATTGACCCATTGTATTGAGCATTGGAATATCTATTTGATCCCGTCCAGGAATACCATTAGTAGTTGAGTGGTTTTGACTCATGGTATTGACAAAGGCTAAATCTATATAAGGAGAAGAAGATCATGGTGCAAGTGTGTGCATGAGTAAGGGTTGTGAATGAATAAATCTCTCTAAGGAATATCTGCATGGATGAACTCTATTCTTGATTGATAGATCTGAATCTATGATGCACCTATGAAGAAAATGATGAAGAGGGTTCTCTAGATCTGAAATGTATATGTATTTTCTAGATCTGTTTATGGAATGTTTAGATCTGAGATGAGGCGAAATACTTTCTGAAGTAAAGGATGAAATCTGAGTTGTTTATTTGATCTGAAGAGCTGCACAGTCCTGAAAAGTTACAGATGTATACGCAGGTTCGATTCATTAAAAGCGCGTGTATACGCGGGTCTACTTAAGGAAAAGCGCGTATGGGTAGAAAGGGTTTTCTAAAGAATGCACAGAAGTATACGCGTGTTGGTCTGCATGAAAGCGTGTACATACGCAGGTTCAGTGAAGTAAAAGCGCGTATGGAATCTAGGGTTTGCTGAAGTAAGTGGAATGAAATGCCTGATCTGTTTTGTTGTTCTACTGTTATCTGTCAATGATGTATTCATACAGAACTGGGTTGTTTGAATGATGAATATGTTGCTGATTATGTTAATTGAAGATCAAGTCGTTGGTTGATTGGTTGATGATTCAATGAATGAATTGATGGGGTTATAAGTTTTAGTTTGATGAATGTTGAGCTTAAATGTGTGGAGTGGGTCCAGTCTGAAAATATGATGAAAAGTGGCCTACAAGTTGTGTTGTATGGAAGCTGTTGGATCCAGTATGAAAATTGATGAAACGTGGTCCGCAATGGTGCTGAGGGTCGAAGCCTTCAGTGAGGGGGTTGTAGCTCCCTTCCAGTGGTAGCTGGTAAACGAGAGCAGGGGGTAGTAGCTCCCTTCCAGGAGAGGCTGGTAAACGAGAGCAAGGGGTAGTAGCTCCCTTCCAGGAGAGGCTGGTAAACGAGAGCAGGGGGTTGTAGCTCCCTTCCAGGAGAGGTCAGAACGAGAGAAGGTCAGCCTTCGTAGGTGCCCGCGTGCTAGTATGAGCGCGCTCAAGACATTGTTGTAAGATGTTTTATTTATAATAAAATATTTAAATATAGACAATCGTTAGCAGGTTTTCTCCCGACTTGGGTTTCCACCTAAAATCCTGGTGTTCATGTGTGATGCTTATGTGTGATGATTTATTTTGTTATTACTGCACATGTCTACTGATATATAAACATATGATGAATGAATGTTGCATAGATCTAAGTAAAGAATTAATGGCATAATAAGATCTCTGCATATACGCGAGTTTTGTGAAGGGTATTCGCGTATATACACGAGTCTGGTTCAGTAAATTATCGTATGGGTTTTAGAGCATGAAAAAGTAAAAATTGTTGAGTATGCCCTAAATACTGATTCACACCCCGCATTTTTCCCAACATGGAGGACGGTCTTGAATACATTTAAGGGATAGTATTGGAGGTTTTGAGCTTCATTTTCATATCTTGGATACATTCCAACTATATTTTTTCCCCTATAGCATAGTATTGATCCAAATCTACGTTATTTCTGAAGAAGCAGTTGCAGGGTGATTCAGTGCACCATTTGGAGAGTTGATTTTTTGAGTGTTGGGGATCTCCCTTTCACTTTGGAGATCTGTTGGAGGATGTCAATTGTTTTGATTATATCAAATCAGATCCACTTTCCAGATCTGAATATTTCCATAGATATGCAATCTTAGATCTTAGATCTACATCTTGTATTTGGTGTTTTGCTGAAAACCCCAAGGTGGTTCATTAGAGGAGCTGTATAGTGCATGGATCTGATATAGATGTGAATTTTTATGCACATATAAACTCTAGATCTGATGTACAAATTATTTCTCTTGAAGGAGTAATAAAATAACGCTGTCAGGGTATTTCCATTTTAATTCATGGTCGCAACCCCTCTCTTTTTGCATGATTTTTGAGTAATAATGGCTTGGGAAGCTTGTTTAACTAAGCTACCATGATTTTTTCCAGATCTCATTTTTTATATGGCTAATATAATGTATGAATGAATGGATCCATGGGCTACATTTAACTATTATTGCATACATTTCTGAAAAATGTGTTTTTACTACATGTATTGCTGGGATTTCCCATTTGGGAATATTACAAATAAGTACTTATGTTCATAAGAGGATGCATTCTTTGTACCACCAATCCAAGTAACAAAAAATAGGGTATATATAATCCCTTACATCTACCAACTTGTTCTTGGGAAAACATTCCATGGACATTGTGAGAGGTTGACCAACAATGAGGAAGGGACATGATTACCTTGTTATCACCGAAAAAATGAACACCTAGCCATTTCTTATTAGGTGGATTGAAATAAGCCATGTAGGATTAATTTTACCATGGTAAAATCACTTTCACCAAATGAAATAATTTAGTAAAGAATTTTTCCTAAATTATTTCTCATTAAAATTTAAAAACCTAATGAGAATAAATGAATAAGTAAATATTCGTTTAATTTTCCCTTGAAATAATTATTAAATCATCACTTCAGAATTATTTCTTAATTAATTTTGAATTAATCACCTTGGAGTAATTAAATAAATCACTATTTATTTATTATTCCTTATTTATTCCATGTTTTCCTTATGAGATGATTATTAAACAACTATTTAATAATTATTTATTTCTTAATCCTCAAAAAGTAATTAATAATCATTTTTATTTGTTAATTACTTCAACCACTTTCTAATTAAAGATATTTGACAATTTTGAATATCTTTTCACTCTCCAAAAAACATAATAAAGTATTACAAATGACTATATTTTTATTTGTTCAATAACATTTTATTATTTTCCAATTCCTAATTTAGTTCAATATTTTGTTATAAGTAAGAGAGTTTTCCATTCATTCTTCACCTTGATAGTTATCATCATCATTACTATCATTTCATCACATTTGAGCTCCCACTTGAGTTCAAGTTATTTTTGTTTTATTGTTCCCATTGCGAGTTGAGAGAGAGAAACAGATCACTGAAGCACAAAGACATCAAAAGGACCCATCGCACAGTGGGGGATCTATAGACCCAATTTCATAAGTTTTCCTCACTAGGTGTTCCATCTACATTAATAAAACTTGCTTATTTATACAATCCATTGGGTACTACAATGTTGATTTTTATTGTTGTATGTTTTAGGTTGCATGTGCTCTTTTTTTTGGATGGTTTTTCTTTTTGTTTCATTGAATATCTGAAGCATAAAAATTCATATCTAGTTGTTAGGGTCACTAGTCACTAGTGACTTAAGTGAAGTAATTTCCATAAAATTATCTCTCATGAATATGCTTCAGGTATTTCCTCTTAACCAAATGGTCCCTCTTCCTCTAATCGTCCCATATTTTATTCCGATGAAGACGTCATGGAAGCCATGACCACCTCTGATTATCATTGGGATGATATGAAGCATCGTGCATACTTCCTTCTACAAAAATACCATGATCAATATGTTGTGGAATCTAAATACTTCATCCATGGCGAGATCGATTGCGTCAAAATCCCATTCCTGCACCAAATGCTTTCGAAGAAGGAAATATGGCTAACATTTCCCCTACCATCAAAATTAATAGTTCTAACAAACCAGGGGTTGAAGAGAATATCACCTTGCAAGAGAAATGGACTCGAGAATAAATTGAAGCTTACACTAAGTTATACAAATAGTTTTTATATTTTTTCGCTTGGTCCTATTATGAGATGCCTAGACTTGATCCTCCCATTATTGAACACCATATCAACACATGGACCTAATGTCATTACCTTATGCCAAAAGCAAATGGATATCAATCCTTCTAAGAAGGATGTCATATAAGCTCAAACAAGCTAGCTTTATTTATCTCATTGAATACACCACATGGGTGACCAATCTTGTTCTTATTCTAAATAAACAAGGCACCATTTAAGTCTACACGGACTTTCATGATCTAAACAAAGCTTGTCCCAAAGACAATTTACCCACACCTTTTATAGACCAAATCATTGACTAGTGTGAAGGACATGAGTTCCTTTCCTTTATGGATGGATCATCGGGGTACAATCATATTTATATCCGCTTTTGATAAAATTAAAACTACTATTACTAGTCCATAGGGAACCTACTCATATAGGGTCATACCTTTCAGTTTAAATAATGTTCGGGTAGATTTTTAGTGTGCCATGTCCTATTATTTTCATGAACTGGATCACATTATCCTTACGTATCTAGATTATCTCGCCACTCATTCCAAGCTTCAACCGCCACACCTTAATGATTTGTGTACCATATTCCTTCGATGTTGCCAGTATAATATTCTCCCCATTGCCCTAAAGCGTGTATTTTTGTTCCTGCCAACTGGCTTTTGAGCTTCATTGTGTCTAGACATGGTATCACTACTGACCCTCTCATATTTCAATCCATTCTCTAACTTCCTCCTCCTCGCACCCTTCTCCATCTACAAAGCATCCAAGAAAAAACCAACTTTCTTCGTCAGTTTGCTCCTAACTATGCCACCAATGCTCATGGGTTTCTTATACTCCTTCGATCTAACATTCCATTCATTTGGGATGACCAAGCTCAACATTATTTTGATGGCCTCAAACATTCCCTCACTTCCACTTCCTTGATTATCCCACCTAACTTTAAGAGGGAATTCATCATATATGTCTTAGCATCCACCTATTCAGTTGTTAGTGTCTTAATACAAGATTATGGAACTAGGAATGAACATGTCATCTGCTATGTCAGTAAGAACCTTGATGGTCCTCCTATGTCATATTACCATGAAGAAAAGTTGGCACTGGACATTTTGTTCTTTGTTCAAAAATTGTATCATCATATCCTTACGCGTACCACCAAGGTGATGAAAAATTCCAATCCTATGTCCTTCTTGTTGAGTCAGTGGATCAACAATGAGAAGTATGCTCACTAGATAGTTATCCTCCAGGAATTTGATTTGGAATTTTTTACCACCAAGAGTAAGAAAGGTTTAGCCCTTGCTCAATTCATTTCTGAATTTCCTACTGGTGCACTAGATCCACTGGAAAATGATGACCTTCCACATTAACAATTTTTCTCTATAACCTGTAATTATCCTTGGTATAGTGACATATTCACCTATTTTCGAACCTATAAATTATTTCCCCATCTCAATCGTGATGATCAATGACATATTCGACATCAATCCCCTCACTATCTCCTCATGGGTGATGATATTTATCATTGTGGTGTCGACACCATCCTTCTTAGTTGTCTCACCCATGTTGAAGATGATTAAATGATAAATTCCTATCACGGTGACACTTGTGGTGGTCATCTCTCTAGAATGGCCACTGCCCAAAAACCATGTGTGCCAGATAATTTTGGCCTTCTCTATTTAGCGATTGCAATGAGGTAGTCAACTATTGTCCCAATTGTCAATTAGACGCCCCTAAGGCTTTATATCCACCTACTACCCTCTATAATTTCATCGTGATTGGTCCTGTCTGGAAATGGGACATTAAATTTATGGAGTGTTGACCTCCATTTTCCAATAACCATAAGTATATTATTGTGTTTGTCAACTCTTTCACCAAATGGGATGAACCCATGCCCATGTTTAATAAAACCACAACTACTTCAACACTATTCTTCTTTAACGATGTTATCACTTCATTTATGGTTTCGAAACAATTGGTCTTTTACGATGGCCGAAAATTTGAAGATGAGATATGGTATGAGATATCTTCATTGTTAGGCTTCGAACACCAATATTCATCATCTTATTATCCCCAAGGATACATGTTTAACATAATAATATGGCATACTAATGCTAGAACTAATCCTTATTTAAACTAATCATTGTGTGTATTAACATGCCTAAATTTCCAAACATTAAACCTGATGTTCTCTTCACTCCTTCGGAATTAAATCAAGTGCCATATACCGTTGGAAAAGTAATTATGAGGGATATAAGAATGAATACTTGGATTCCTCATTGAAGCTAAGGAATTGAGGTATAAATTCCCCAAAGACAAAATTTCCCCCAAGCTTGACAGTGCCAAATATCACTACCAACCTACTTAAAAATATCCTAGGGAATGATATCAATGACTAACTTTTGACATCAATGACAAAAAATTGCTCAAAAATATCCCCCCTTGGAATTGGTAGCAACAAGAATTTTTTCATATTATAATTTCCACACATACACAATAAATAGTAATTTATAGATCCATATATATAAGGGGAAACAATCCCTCATATTGTTGATTTTTGGATTTTCAAGTATAATTATAAAATATGCTGTTACAAATTGTCTATTGGAATATCCATGGTATTTTATGGATCATCTTGTGATTACTCCAAATCATGTCAGAATTAATATAAAAATAAAATTTTGAATCATTTTACTGATAAAGGATGTGTCACTTCGACCTCTATCATATCCTCCCCCTCGAAATATTTTGTAGAATATTTCCGTAATCGAGATCGTTGGACCCTCACTTAATAGGGAATGAATCCTTAGATGGGGTACTAAATATGAGAGAGGATCAGGGGCAGGATGCAACCATCCCTCCAAGCCACATGTTAGAGGCATGTGGTAGCATGCCCCCATATTGGATTAGGTAATAGTATGCAAGAGCCAAGGGGGAGCCATATATCCCATCATCTTGTTATTAATAAGACACATTATTTTTTGTATTGGAAGTGTTTTATGATGTATTCTCATAAAACCAAGCAGGATTTCACATCCCCTGAGGAAATATTCCTTCCCAATGTGCATTTCTCTCAGCTGCAGTTCATTGAGGGGACATTCAATTAGTTTCAAGAAAAGAAGTATTGTAAAAAATCATAGTTTAGAAACTTTAATTTCCATTATCATTCCAATGCATCTTATCTCATACTCACACTTCAAAGCATTTTCATGCGGTGAATGCATCAAAAATTCGCTCATGGCATGGTAATTTTATTTATTCTCTCCATGTGGGCAATAATTATTCCTCTAAGGAAGTTTCATAGGTTGTTATTTTTGGATTCATTCAATTCTAGCTCTAGCTTAGAGGAGTCTCATAAGAAAATAAAACAAATTTTTTTTGTTTCCCTCACCTCTTTTACCATTAATTCTTTAGAAAAATATTATGGGTCCTTCTCATAGCCTTGTCACACCTAGGAAAAATTCCATCAAATCATACTTTAAGTTGGTGGGCTCTCCCTGTCCAACACTCAACATGTAGATGATCTTGGTAGTAGTAAGTTCAAGTTTGAATATACCCTTCTCTGCAGTATCTTAAATTGCTCATAATTATTGGTTTGATGGCAACTAGTTTTATAAGTAAAGGTGAGGAAAACATATTGTGAGTCTTTTCACCATCTTAAGGTTTCTATTTATTGGTTTCTATAGAAATATCCTTAGCTTATTGTAATTTATAAGGATATCACTTGAGACCACATTTTACATATGTATATTATTCTCTCAAGATTTTTCCTTGAGCCTAGCAGGACCCATGTATTCCAATGGATTCATATCTGATTTAGTGCAATCAATATTCCAAGTCAAAGAGCTTGGGTTCATCATAGGGTGGCATATTATCAAGAACTAGGCCATGCTCATGAAAAAGCGATGGATACAAGTTCCACTTAATGGTTTAGGGAGCTCATTCCTCAAATTTTCCAAGATGAAATTTCTCAAGTTGAACAAGAATTATAAAACTAGAGATGTACCCTCATGAACACCAATGTATTAGTAGAAGTTACATATTGGGTTCTTGATGCCGAGAGCACTCATGGGAATTACAATCAATACATGTATAGGGTGGACATTTATTGGCACCTCAAGTTCCTTCTTAAGGTTGTGATGGATATATATAAAGGCATGTAGGAAATTCTCCTCTATTTGGATCACATGTAGGAACAAATGATATCTCTAGATCGTAGGTTGGAATACATAAAGAAACATATGGGAATCACTCTTAAATCAAGATACTCTCCAGGTAGTAACAAGGAGCCCATACCTATTAAATCCACATATAATTATTCTTAACTATCTCTTAGTTTCATGTCCTCATCTTTCTATGTTACAGTTTTGTAATTATTGGTTTAAAAAAGGCCTAGGTCCAACCACAATATATGTTTTTTGGTTTTTGAAATTATATGAAGAATCTTGTCTTTTACACCTTTTAAAAGACTAAAATACTAGGTTTGGTCTAGTCTTCGAAGTGACCTACTAACCAATTTAGAATTTAGTGAATTAAAATTTAAGTCCTCTATTTTTAATTGATATAAATAATTTACTTACCCCCCCCCCCCCCCCCCCCCACCAAAAAAAAAATAACCTTAAGTTTACCTCACAAAATTCCATAAAATTAAAGATGATAAAAATTCCCTTCTATGTTTTTAGTCAAAAGTAACTTTACTTTTACTTAAAAAAATAAAAATCTAAATCATTTACAATTATTTAAAGGAGATAAGATTTGAAATTATGTTACATTCACAAATTTAACTATAACACAATTCAACACTTATTACATAAAATCATGTAATAAATTTAAAGAACTAATTTCTATAAAGAAACAAACTGATAAACAAACAGGACCACCTATTTAAAAAATGTCTTAAAAGTTGTTGTTACTGCCCACTTTTCCTCTGTAGTTGAATGAAACATTATGTAGATGTTCAATCATTTTATTGTTCACGTGGATAGTTTTAAGATTTCGTATCAATTATAAATATTTGATGAAAGATGCAACCACATTACACAAAATCTTAGATGTAAGGTTCCTTGCCTCTGGGTGACATCATACCTCCTCAAAATTTAACTCATAAGATTTGGAATAGGCAAAGAACTTAATTTCTATAGATATGAATACAGAATTATGTAATACATTATGTATACTTTTAATTCATAATAAATGTAATGGTATTATGAAATAATAGTAATTTGACCAATGATTTGGGGGGAACTCAATTGGTGATGGAAGTAATGTGAAGTATATGAAAACTTAGATAATTGAAGTTCAATCCTCATAGTTATGACTTGATATAGAGATACAAGGATAGGTCGTAAACCCCCTAGGTTTACTAGTAGTTATGTGTTAGGTGGGTTGTTAGGTTCCTCTACGATACAAAAAAAAAATAGTAATTTGAGTATTTTAATAGATATTGGAAATATACAAAAAGTGGAATTATCACGAATTTATATGTGACAGTGCAAAAACCCCAATTCTAGAGATTTCATCCATTATAAATAAATAGTGCATGTCATATGACAAAGATGGCACATACATAGAAAAAACTGTACGTATCGTTTATTACGAACACTTATCTATACAGGACAATCAAAATGTCTACAATCTCTCCACATTCTGCCCTGCCATCGACCACATGGTTCATTAATATCAACCATTAGTCCACCCTGACCCAGGGCTATAAAATCCGCAGGAAAGAGCAAAAAAAATAATAAATGAATCTCCAAGACCAAGGTGCCAACCCAATAGTCATGTTGTTACAAGGCTCCATGCTCCCTGTAAGCCATAAATTCCAAGGTGCTAAACCAATGGTTATGATTCTCCATGGTTATTCAAGCACCATCTAGGTCACAAATGAAACAAATCTAATTTGTATTAGAACCCACACACAGGGCTCACAAACTTGTCATTATAGGCCCAAAGTTTAACCATCATCCTCCTCCAAGAAATGTTTTTCCATATGAAAATCCATCTAGATAATCCATGAATGAATGATAATAATAATCCCCTCCTATATTTATAGGAAAGTATATATATACATGTTTTCCACACTACATAGCCTCTCCTCCCTATGGCACACCAAATCCACGTGGACCCCAATGTCCACTTATCTCCACCAATTTTCATGAACCTCATTTTTTGTGTTTGTGGAGTTATGTTCCCCCCATAATATTATTGTGGAGTGGTAATATAGCTAGTATATTTCATACTATTTATTATATACAAAATATGTACATTAGTTATAATGTATAAAATCCTATCCTTTTAACCATATAATCAAAATTGGCATATTATTTTGGGCAGTCTAACCCAAAGGTATATCAAGCATAAATACACCATCACGCAAGCCCACCAAAATGTATCTGGCTTAGTAACCTAATATGAACATGTTCAAATATATAATAAAAAATAGTGGGGGTATTGAATTCCTTCCCCCTTATTTTATACACGTTCCTTTGTGCCACATATATATACATGTATATATAGTACATCAATAAAAAAGATGAGGGTACTCTACCCTCATTACATCTAATTTTTTCCAAGTGGCCTCATCAAGATTGAGTCAGGTCTATTGTACCTTTACCATGCCTACGACTCAGTTCGAGAGCACCTTGACCATCCTGTACATGGTCTGTCTGGGTTGTATCTGAAATTTTCCTTCTAGCTCCACGTGGATCATATTCCAATCAAGTATGTGATCAGTAGTAGGAACATGCCTTTTAACAAAAGATATATGAAATAGATCATGAACACACATGGATGCAAGTAAGGAAACTCTATATACAACTTGTTATGCAACCAACACACAAAATAGAAGAAAAAGTAGATTGACAACTTAGAAGTCAACCTCTTCAAGGGGGAAACCTCCTTTAAATTACATAAATGAATAGTTCTTGGATGATTCAAATGAAAAAAAAATACTTACGATATATAGGAGTCTAAGGGGTCCCAATATAATCATAGCCTACATAAAAATAATAATGTAAGGTCACAACAATTACAATAGTGGGATTCTATGGGGCATAATAATAACACTAAGGGGAGTACACTAACAATAACAGTAAGGGGCTACACTAGTATTATAGGGACATAACATGCCCCTCTCGTTCAAAAACAAATTTCGTCAACACTTGAGTAGTATGGATTATTTTGTATAAAATTCTCATCCTCCCATTTGGAATCTTCAGTGGGTAAGTTCTTCCACTTGATGAGATACTATGAAATTGGTCGATTTTGTAGCTATCGCATTCTTCTTTCTGTGACTTCTTCACGTTCCAACATGACCTTTCCTTTCTCCTCTAGTTTTGGCAACATTTTTTTAATTAGGATTTTGTCACCTATAACCTTCTTTAATCATGAAACATGGCAAACTGGGTGCACTCAGGAAGATGGAAGAAGCTCCAGTTCGTAAGCCATAGTACAAATCTTTTGCAACACCTTGTAAGGACTATATTATTTTTGTGATAATTTATTATCCTTCTTAGCTTGCTTGAGGGAAATTTTTTTGTATGGTTGTAGGTGTTAAAATACCTAGATGCCTATATCAAAACTTCTTTTGTTGCGATGTTGATATTCCTGTTGTTTCATTTGATTTTGTGCCAAAGTTAGGTCATCCTTTAAGCATTGGAGAACTTGTTGTTGAGTCTCAATGTCATATTCCACATCTTGAACCTTAGAATTTTCTCTTAAAGATGATGTGATGGCCGGTGGATGATATCCATAAAGTGCCATAAATGGGGTCATTTTTGCTATAGTGTAGAAGGAAGCGTTATACCATCATTCAGCCAGAGGTAACCACTTGACCCATTTTGTTTTTTTACCAGATACAAAGAAACAAATATATCCCTCCAAACATTTCTTCACTATCTCAGTATTCCCATCAGATTGAGGGTGACAAGATGAGTTATGAGCTAGTTGAGTACCCAAACAATAAAATAATTTCGTCCAAAAATTTCCAGTGAAAATGGGTTCTCTGTAACTTACAATAATCTTTTGGTTTCCATGTAGCTTTTGAATTATTTCCATAAATGTAGTAGCAACTGTACTGGCTTTAAATGGATGAGATAATGCACAAAAGTGTGCATACTTGGTAAGTCTATCAACTACCACCATGATGACACTCTTTCCTTCGGACTTGGGTAAACCTATGATAAAATCCATTGAAACCTCCTCCCAATGTTGACTTGGAATGGATAAAGGTTGTAGTAGAGCCGAGGTCTTAATTGTCTCAAATTTATTTCGTTGGCAGACCAAACATTCTGCTACAAACTTATGACTATCATATTTAAGTCCATCCCAAAAATATCTTTCTTGAACACGTGGTAAGTTTTTAAAGTTACCGAGTCTCCTCCTAAGGGAGAGGTGTGCAATTCCAAAAGAATATTTGTTCTTAGTTGGGAATTATTACAAATATATAAGTGATATTTGTACCATAATGAATCATTTTTCCAACTAAATGTATCTGATGTACTGGGATATTGCTGCAAATTTTGAATGAGTGTCCACACTTCTTCGTCATTATTCCAATCTTCCCTTGCTTTGGTTATACAATTTGGTTGGATAATAGAAATGGCACAAAGATATGCTTCCATGTCCTCATCCTTTCTTGAGAGTTCATCTCCAAAAACATTTAGCTTCCTTTTTTTTGTAGATGATTTCAATGTCACTACCCAACACCTTTGTGACCCATTTTTGCTACTCTTCTAAAGATAGTCTCTATTCCAAAAATTAAATAATACTATCATGATGTTTTTTTAACTTGAAGTGTCTTCCCATTAGGTAAGGTCACCATTTATTTAGTGCGTGTAGTATTTCCAACATTTCCTTCTCATAAATATCTTTCTGTAAATATTTTTCTTTGATTCGATGATTTTCAAAAGAAATAGGTCTTCCTTCTTGCATTAAAACAACACCAATTCCATTTCTCGAGGCATCACATTCCACAATAAAGGTTTTTGTGAAATGAGGCGTAGCTAAGACTAGTAGTGCTTGGCACATTTCCTGTTTAAGATGATCAAAGGCCTTGGTTTCTTTTTGAGTCCAAGAAAATGAATCTTTATCCAATTATTTTGTTAGAGGTGCTCCTTATCTCCCATAATTCTTAACAAACTTGCGATAATACCATGTTAACTCAAGAAATCCTCGCAAATTGTCTAAGGTTGTGGGAATTTTCCATTCCTTAATGGCTTTATTTTTGTTAGGATCTAACATAGCACCCTCATGAGATAGAATATGACCTATACATCCCACCTCTTGTACTCCAAAGAAATATTTGGAGGTTTTGGAATATAATTGTTTCTCCTCCAATAGTTTGAGCATCCTGTCAGCATGTTGAACATGATCATTCCAAGACTTGGTGTAGATTAGTATATCATCAAAAAAAACTAACACAAATTTTCTAAGGGTTTGAAAATGAAATCCATCAAACCTTGAAATGTAGAAGGTGCACTGGTAAGGCCAAAAGGCATTAAAAAACATTCATAATGACCCTAATAAGTTCTAAATGTTGTTTTCAGAATGTATTAAGTCTTCATTCTAATTTCATGATAACCTGAATGGAGATCCAACTTGGTGAAGTAAATTTCTCCATTTAATTCATCCAATAATTCATAAATTACAAGAATGGGAAATTTATCTTTAATAGTAAGCTTGTTTAGCTCCCTATAATCTAGACACATGCCCCATGATCCATCTTTCTTGTGCACCAATACCACTGGAGCACAAAAATAACTTTGACTAGGTTGAATTATACCAGCCTCTAGAATTTATGCAATCATGCATTCAATTTCACTCCTTTGGGCATAGGGATATTTGTAAGTTCTAATGTTTGGATGAACACTTCCTAGAATCAATTGAATAGCATGGTCATGATGATGAATAGGTGGAGGCCTTTGAGAGTCTCAAACACCTCGGAATGATTGTCTAGGACTTTTTGGAGATCTGGACAAATACAAGATTTCGATGTTTGAACCTGTAGCGAGCATAATTGTGCAATTATGACTCGTTTTTCTTTCATCAGAGTCTCTTACATGGCATTAGAGCTGATTATATTTATTGGTTTCCCTGTGATACCCCTTAATTAACTTCCTTTCCTTCCCAAAAAAAATCAAGAAAAGTTCTTAAAAATTAGAAGCTACAGTCCCCAAACATTGTAACCATTGGACTCTGAGTACAACATCAGCCCCACCCATTGGAATATAAATCATTGGATTATTAAATACATATTACCCCATGGTTAGATTAATATTATGGCACTTTCCAAAGAAATATATAGTGCCTCCATTTGCAACCATCACTTGACATTTTGGTGTTGGATATAGGAAGCAATTGAATTTCTTGGTGATCTTAAAAGGAATAAAATTATGCATACTACCCGAATCAATCAACACTATTATCTTTTTTCTTGATATATCCTTCTATCTGGAGAGTTTAAGGAGTAGTAATCCCTACCAATGCATTACAAGATATGGTTGGATTCAATTATTCCTTCTCTAGGGTTGGTTACTGATGTATATCCTCCTCTTTTGATGTTTCTTACTCCTTTTCTTCCTCCTCTTCACAATCTATGTAAAATAATTTCTTCTCGAGACACTTACGACCTTTAGTGTATTTTCTATCACAACTATAAAAAAATCCCTATTGCTCTTTTTTCCTCGAATTGTTGTGGTGTAAACCTTGTAGGTTGTGAAAGGCTAGGAGCCGCAACATTTCCATCTTTATAGTTGTGATTGGTAGACTTCCTTATTTCCATAATTTTTCTTTCAACTTTTCCTGCCACCCTGAATGCCTTCTCCAATGAATAAGATTCCCAAAGGCGAACCTCATATTTTTTATCCATTAAAGTCCCTATGAATACATCAATCCTATTCTTCTCTAGAATCTACCCTGATATTCACTTTTTGGAAGTCCTCAATGTGCTCTTCCATTGAACACTTTTGTTTGAATTTGTCAATTGGCTAAAGAAGGTGTTGCTCTTTGTATCCTCATAATGTGCTATAATTTCCTCCGTAAAAATTGAGCAAGTGAAAAGTGCTTTACAAGAAAAAATCCATCGATAGCATACATATTGGTTTGGTTCTAAATATAAAGTTACAATGTGTACCTTTTGTGTGTTTTTCACATTATGGAGGTCAAAATATTGCTCCATCTCTAGTATCCATGTTACCGGATCTTTGCGATCAAACATCCTAGTATCAATCTTTTGAATATGGTGATTTTTTAATCCAATGCTAGAGTCTATGAAATCTTGATTAACATTTCTTTTGTTCTCATCGTGAGTTTCCTCTACTACCTTTCCACCATTAGGAAGCTTTTCTTATAGCAACAGTGTCAAACATTCCTTCAAACCTTCAAGTTTTTATTCTACACCATCAATCTTAGATTCCATGCCATCCTTATTAGCTTCCATGTGTGCTTTTAAACCATCCAATTCACCTTTTAAACCATCCATGTCACTTAGATGTAACCATCATTCAACAACTCTTCTAACTGTATAAGGATTTCTATGAGCTCTAGAGGACTCATTCTATAGGGATTCTTAGATACCGGAGCAAATATCGACATCAAATCAATCAAGAAGTTTATATCCCTCCTCAAAGGTAACCCCATAATTTCCAAAAGGGAATTAGCATACTCTTTTAATACTAGGTAATCCTCAAAATTGGTGTGTTGACCTTTATCGAGTTCCTCTGCATGAACTTCCAGAACCTAACAGCCTTTTCTAAAATCATTCTTTAACTGAAAAGATAATATCTCCCTAAGAGATATCGATCTACGTAGTCCCTAGACCTACTTATATTGGCCTTTATCATCCATGCAGGTGAAAATTTTGTTATAACAATATAGAATATAGCGATGTTTCTCAAAACATTACATACTGATTAAGAAATCATATGATCCTACGGATATTATATTAAGTTCAAATTTGGTACTTAATTGATTCAGCTCAATTTGGAATTCTTTCACGAGTTCCATACTTCTTATCTTAACTCTAGTAGCTAATTAAACTAGCCTTGCATTTTTCTGTTTAATCTCTACTAACATAAATTTTTCTACTAATTTTGTATCAACATAATTGTGACTAGCTCCAAAATTAATTAAAATAGTAATAGGCTAATTATGCAATTTACCTTCAACCTCAATCACATGTTCTTGATGTTCTTCTTACTTTTTATCTAGCATGACATAAATCTTGGGCTTCCTTTAACCCACTTGTTACGTGTATCAATTGCCCACATACTGAGAATTTTCTTCTTAATCCCATCCTTATAGGGGAAATCATATAATTTATGATATCCTCAACAACCCCAACATCTCATGGGGTGGACCGAGGGTTTCTTGCTTAATAATTCACTTCCCTTGGGCTCATTAACAACTAAAGTTGAACGATGTTTCATTCGTGGCCAATTCCTGAAAGGTAGAGGTTTAAACCCTTTCTTCCCATGTTCCATGAGAGTCTTGTTCCTATTGACCCAGGTTTTTCGTACGATTGACTTGTTTCCTTTTTTTTCAAATAATTTTCATCCTTCCTCATGGATGCCACCAATTCTTTGGGCTCATTGAATTTCATGTTCCCTGCAAATAATAAAGGTATTCCGCTAACATACCTTTGAGTTTTAACCTTCTCATATTTGATAAAGATAATGTACCTTAGCAACTTTATGGAATTTCGACCATATTTCTCCATGGTCATATCACCCAATTTCAAGTAAAATAATTCTTGCATCTTCTTCTTATAATGATTTTCAGATAAATAATTCATTTGGAAGTATTCTTTAAATTTCCATGATCTCTTCCATTTTTTGTCCACATTCTTGCCCTCCTTAAGCTACGCCCACCATAGGTGAGCTTTACCTTTCGGCTGATAGATTGAAATTCGAGCTTCTAGGGTGGAAGAATAATCAAATAAATATAGATACATTCGTATTTCTAATAATTAATCTTCAACATCTTCGTCCTTTTTGTTCTCTCCATTGAAAATGGGAGGCTTAATATTATTTAGTTCTTGTAGGTTGTCCTTATAATGCTTCTTCTTTTTGGACCCTCACACTAGTGACACACTAATGCTACTATCTGTCTCAGAGGTTGTATAATTCATCTTGTGAAATATCCTCTCTACACACCTCTATTGCTAGTCATCGCTTTTAGATTTCCTTAAAACTCTAAGAATATGTTTACCATGTATGTTTCTAATTTCTTATGCCTAGTTTACTCAGACTATTGGCCCAACTCCCGTTGAATTATATTTAGATGTTGTAGAATTTGAATGTTTTTTTCTTGCTTCTCTTTAATCATCTTGACATTATTGCTTTAACATTGAGAACCTTCATTTTGAGGTTTCTCATAATCTCTTCCAAATCAATATTTTCCAACCTATTCACTCAATGATCATTTGGTTTATTCCTAACATATCCCATGCTAACATATATAGCTCTGAATTACTCTTTTGGACTATGAATGTCTAATATTTCTCATTCTTCTAAAATTTTCATACTGACTATTATCCACCTGAACTGTATGTTTCTTCGAAGAAATTCCACAAAATTTCTTGTCAAAACTAGCAATATGAGGTCAAGAGTGCATTATACTTCTTAATATCTTTCCATCATACTTGTTAATAGCTTTCCATCTATTTTTTATTGGAAAAACTCCAACAATCTGGTAGTAAGTTACATTCTCCAAAGATATTTTACTAGGTCAACTTCTTTTCCCCACGAATCTTGTAACTTTCGCCTCAATTTCTAGGGATATATTACTTTTCAAATTTAGTTCATATCCACCTAGAAATATTTTTCTTGAAATTCTCTTTCATTTGATTGTTCACTGACAAAATTTCGTTTCTTGGATACAAACTTACACTTTTTATAGCTCTACACTCACGTCACTCCTTCTCCACTATTACCTAATCTCATTCTTCGATATTAATTGCTTAACTCAAGCTCAATCTTCTGTTATTGTACCCTCTTTTTTCTTATTCGGTGGCAACATAACCCTCTTTTTTATTATTTCATGGAAACTAAGTTTTTAAGCAATTGGCTTATATGCATAGGCCGATTTCATGCCATCTGATGAGCCAAATACTTTCTTGGCCTACAAATGGCTTAAATGAAATCAAACACTTTTGTTCACAACAACTTAATTAATTATATAAGAAAAACAAATTTTTATGCTTTTTTTTCACTATCTCCACAAATTCATATAAAAAATTATAGTTGATTATATATATATATATATATATATATATATATATATATATATATATAACGATATATCAATGCCAATTATAAATACATATATACAAAAGAATATAAACACAGTTATATACCATATATATTATATCACAATAAGTTAATTGATATGGATCTAAACATATTTATTTATATCTACCACGGACAACTATATGTTATGTGCTTCGACCATTGAGTAAAATCTACAAAGTAAACCAAAATAACATATACAAATTATATCAAAACAATAATTAGATTTTTAAAGCAACCATATTTTTATCATTTACATAAATATATGAACAAAAAATATCTTCAAAAACAATATTATATATATATATATATATATATATATAATTCAATGCCCTAAAACATTCTTGCGAGACAATACAGTTATATATGTAAATTCCAAATATTTATAGAGAGAAAGTAGATACGTAAAAGGTTCATTATATGTAACGTTAAATATATACAGCATAAATCCATGTGAATTGTCATATCATCCTCCATTTCTCCTCGGAATCCTTGTGAAATAAATGTCAATATATGACATGTAGACATGGGTCCATTTCCAATCCGCAAATGGAACAAGTAAATTTTATACGATGAGATCAACGACCATGTAATGGTTCACTATCATGGCCCGTTATCATGGTTCCCTTTGTGGTTCCATGCCCCCAATAAATGTTGGAGTTTTCTCAGTGGAAAATCAATGGAGTCAGTGGAAAATCAAAGGAATTTGAGAGGATCCACTATCGCGGTCTCCTTCCACTAAACCTCGCGACCACTCCATGTTCCGGTTGTGGCACAGGGTGCTGTATCACTTCGTTGGCCCCATGACATGGCTCGTGACTTTACAACCCACCACCTAAACCAACCCTCTATGACTATGTAATGAAATGGCGAGTCGTCCACAGATTGCAATCCACCACGACCCCTAGCTTTCAAAACTTGAAAAGAACTTCAGTGGAGAAGGAAATCAGGATTTGCACCTGCTCTACAATATGCATAACACCATATACGTAACACTATATATGCATATCCCTGAGATTCATGTTGTCCATTGCTAGCGGTGTTCCATTCTCCACCACATTGAGGCAATGCCCATTTCGTTTCCTTAATGACAACAAATGTGAGGGCTCCTCGCGAATGGCTCATTGTGTGGGAGGTCCCTTCAATAATGTATTTTTTATTTTATTGTTCAACTCAACCATATTCTAAGGCTTATGGCCCTTTGACTGGCTTGAATCACACATCGTAAGAGAGGTTACACATGAAAATTGTTCTAACTACATCATATATAATCGATATGACCCAATATGAAAACATCCCATGTGCACATGATACGGTTAATACATTATAGAAAAACATATATATATATATATATATATATATTATTTAATAGAATTTTATATATGGATATAGTTGTTATATTATATAAAACTTGTGAATAAGACACGTTATTTTATTGGGAGTAATACCATACCACATGGGTTTATATTGGAGGATATATATTGAGGGAAAAATGACATAATATACTACGGAATATATAGGGGGTAAAGAGTTTTTATATTGATAGGTATAAAAAACAGAGTTCAAAATTAATAAAAAAATATGAAAGGATATAAAAAATGTTCATGAAAAATAGAACACCTATAATATCTAGTGAAAATAGGGCCTTTCTAAATTGGGAAGGTCTATTTGGTTCATATTGGTAGTGGGTTAGATAATGTGATTTTTAGACGTATTTTCCAATATCTTGGAAAATTAAGGGTATTGTTTAATATGCCATGAATGCATGTGATATGTCATAGGTTCATTAAGTGAAGCCCATGTGAAATAAGAACTGCAGTCAGTGATGGGAGGTATACCAACCTAGATCCATGTTAACCCTGGATCTATCAAGTGCTGAGAAGGATGGAATCTCTGAAGGTGAAAACTTATTTTTTGAGTGCAATACTTGAGGAAAGGTTTGCACCTAGAGAGATTTGATCCCTCTTGGTGCTTGATAGATCCAAAGTTAAGATGGATCTAGGTTGGTGTCCTTCGTGTGCGGCCAAGGAAAATCTAACGAAGATATGAATTTTTTTATCAATAATATGTAAACATATCTAATATTAATATAATCATTTTAAATATGCTAAATATGTGTAATATTAACCTGATCATTTTAATTTTAAATTTGCTTAGTTGCCTTAGTTTATTGAGATGATAAATATTGTTAATAATTTTAATGATGAAAAAAGATGAAATAGAAATTTTGAATTCAAAGTAACAATAATAGTGTTGAATGATAGAAAATGTGAATAATAATAATGTTTTCAATTACAAATAGTCTTCATTGCGATTAATCTCAAACTATTTTCTTCTACTATTATTATTGTCACCCTTGTTAGATTTGTCATATTTTCATATCGTAAACCATTTAAATATTTAGCTCGAGTTGTTGTAGTAAACATCATACCTTGTCTATCTTTGTCTCCAATATTAATACATTGAATTACTATAACAAAAAAAAAATGTACATTGTCAATAATTTTTTGTGCTTGCACTAAAATTGGTGCACATTGTTAATCCAATCACTTTAAAATTAGTGTACCATCATACATCCAATTACGTCAAATAAAAAATCAACATCTACACTGATATCAATGCATCTAATGCAAGAAAAAAATAGAATTAGAAATAAACATTTACACTCAAATCAATGCATCTAGTTCAACTAAGCAAATACGATTAGAAACCAACATCTACATTGAAATCAATGTATTTAGTGCAAGCAATCAAATAGGATTAGAAATCACTATCTACACTTAAACCAATTCATTTCTTGCAAGCAATCAAATAGGATTAGAAATCATCTACATTGAAATCAGTGGATCTAGTGCAACCAATATGAATTATAATTAGAAATGAACATCTACATTTAAATCAATGTAGCCATTGCAAGCAATCAAATAGGATTAGAAATTACCATCTACATTGAAATCAATGGATTTAGTGAAAGCAATAGAATATGATTAGATATCATCTAAATCGAAATCGTTGCATCTAGTGCAAGAAATCAAATAGCAATAGAAATCAATATCTCCACTAAAATCAATGCATCTAGTACAAACAATCAATTAGGAGTAGAAATCACCATCTACACTGAAATCAATGCATCTAGTGCAGACAATCAAATACGATTAGAAATCACCATCTAGATAGAAATCAATGCATCTAGTGCAATAAATATTCTTTCTTATCTCCCCCATCCATCTATATCTACATCTCCCTCCATATCTCCTTGTTTGTCTCTTTATCGTAACCCCCCCCCCCAAACACACACACTCTCCCACACAATATCTATCAATGTTTATATCCCTCCCCCCCTCTCTCTATCTCTATCTTCTTCCCTCTTTTCACCTTCCATCTATATCTCTATCTTCTCCCTCTCTCCCTCTCCCCTGCTTCTATCTATCTTTCCTCATGCTATCCTCTCCTCTCCCTCCATATTCCTTATAAATCCCTCTCTCTCCCCTTCCAACTCCATATCTCTTTCCCTCCCTCTCTCCACTCTCTCACATCCTCTCTCTTCCTTCCTTGCTCTCCCACCTCTCTCTCTCTCTCTCTCTCTCTCTCTCTCTCTCCAATTTTGATACTATATCCATCCCTCTTGCCTTCCCTCCTCCCTTATCTCCATATCTCCTTCTTGGTCTCTTTATCTCACCCCAAACATACACACACTCTCTCCATCTCTCCCTTGTCACTTCCTCTCTCTCTTCACTTCTCACTCTCTATGTCTTTCTTGTTCCCTTCCTCTATCCCCATCCAACTCCATCTCTCTATACATCACTCTCTCCTCCTCTCTCCCTCCTTCTCTCCTACTATCTCTCAAGTCCTGTCTCACATCCTTCCTCTCTCTTGATTTCTATCGTACCCCTTCTCTCTCCTCTCTCCTCTTCTCTCCATCTCTCCTTCGTCTCTTTATCTCACCCCAAAACATACACACATTCTCTCAATAACTCCCTTTTCACTCCCTCTCTCTCTATGTATTTCTTCTTCCTTCCCTATCTCCCCCTCAAACTCCATCTCTCTATCCCTCCCTCTCTCCGCTTCTCTTTCAAGTCTTCTCTCTCATCCTTCCTTTCTCTCCCCCTCTCTCTTTCTTTCTCTCCCTTTGTGCCCTCAAATCCTGTCATTATTTTTCTTCTTCCTCTCCTTCTCGCTTCTCCTCCTCCATCTTTATGTCTCCCTCTCCCTCTCTTACCCTTCTATGTTGGAAAAATACCTGGGAGAGGGGGGTGAATCAGTATTTAGGATTTACTCAGATATTTTTACTTTTTCATTCTTTAATAAATCATACGCTACTTTACTGAACCAGACTCGCGTATATAGGCGGATATCCTTTACTGAACTCGCGTATGCACAGAGATATTAATAAACAATCAATTCTTCACTTAGATACTTGCATGTATTCATTCATCAGATGTTTATATAGCAGTAGACATGTGCAGTAATAACAGAATGAAACATCACACAAAAAGCATCACACATGAACACCATGATTTTTAGGTGGAAACCCAAGTCGGGAGAAAACCACCGCTGCCGTTGTCTCAGCCTTCAATATTTTGTTATAGAGAAAAACTTCTTACAATCATGTACTGGTGCAGACTTACACCAGCACGCAGGCACCCACCTGCAGAAGGTTACAACCTTCTCTCGTTTACCAGCCTCACCTGGAAGGGAGCTTCAACCCCCTGCTCTCGTTTACCAGTCTTACCTGGAAGGGAGCTACTACCCCTTGATATTAGCACCAGCCTCTACTGACAGAAAGCTTCTATTATCAGACTGAAGGCTTCAACCCTCAGATCCACTGCAGACCACGTTTCATCAATTTTCAAACTGGATCAAACAGCTTCAACACAACCCTTCACTTATCAACAAACATACTTTTCCCAATGCTTCCAAACCGAACAGTGAAACCACTGTAATCAGTATATCTGAGATAACCCAAAATTCAGAATAAGTATGCAGAAACACATTCAACCATGAGCAACCATCAGTTCAGATATCATACGCTCTTTTCTTTATATCGACCCGCGTATATACGCGCTTTCACTGAAGACAACCCGCGTATACATTCGTGCAACTTTTCAGAAAAACCCTAACAGGTCATACATGCCTTTGTTGAAATAGATCCGCGTATACACACGCCTTCAGTGAAGCGAACCTGCGTATTGATTTATAAAAGATAAACTTTGCAGAACAGACCAGATCTATGAACTTACCCAGATTTCTTCAACTTATTCAACAGATTTGCACCAGGTCTTCATCACTTCTTTTCAGATCATCCAAGAGTTTCACCATTTCAAGATCTAGAGATCTTGGACCTTCATTATGTTCATAGATACATTATAGAATCAGATCTATCAATTAAGAGCAAAGTTCCACCATGCAGATATACTTCAGAGTGAAATATTCATTAAAGCCCAGACTTATGCACACACTTTTGCACAATGAATTTCTTCTCCTTATATAGGTTTACCCTTTATCAATACCATGGGTCAAAACCACATTACTTTCGATGGTATTCCTGGGCGGGGTCACATAGACGAATCATTACTCAATACAATGGGTCAATACCATGGTGGTTACCCCTCGTTTTGCACTTTATGAGCGCTTTTGCCCATACGTGACTTGGCACGTTATTTCCCGCGTGCATACGCGACTTCTCCTAGACAAATCCGTGTATGCCTTGAGACATACTCTTTTCATCATAGATCTAGCACATACTGAATTCCTTTCTTCATTACCTTCTGTACTCACTGTAGATACATCATTTGACAAGTTCATCAAGACATATTTTATCAAGCACAACTTCATCAAGTGGGTTGCCATCAAGGACAACACTCAGCATCATATTTCCAAAAATCTCCCCCTTTGGACTTGATGGCAACCACGATGGTGTTTGATCACCACAACAGATAGATACATTAAGAATACAATGACACCATGTCACTACATTAAGAATTCAAACACCATGTCACTCTCCCCCTTTGACATCAAGGGCAAAGGGCGGATCAAAACCAACATAAGGTTTGTCTCCTCATGTAGAAGGAAGCGTTCTGCAGATCTGAAGTACACTGAAGTGACCAAGCTCCCCCTGAGGTCATGCCGAATCTTTAATCATATTTTTCAATGAAGTATATGACTCTATGACTTTCCTAGCATCAAGGACTCATACTTACATCAAATATCCAACCAAGTGGATTTATATATGAGACTCAAGTACCCAACCAAGTGGGTTTACACACTTTGAATCGGCTACCCAACCAAGTGGGTTTACAAAATGAACAAGTCCTTACATGACTGAATATTAAAATTTTACATCATGGGTCTCATCAAGCCCTTTTTATCAAATTACAAATATGACTTTTCATGACTACTACCAAAAAGACATCAAGAAAGAGATTACATTTCAGAATCATCATAATGCCAACAATGCATTACACCCAGCAAGGCTACTGCTCCCCTTGAAACTTTGCATCCAATGCATCCTTTCTAAATGACCAAAGCTCCTCCTTAGCTTGTGCAACAATTATCAGTAGTCAGACTGATGCTCCCCCTAAACTGGTACTCCTGATCTTCAGCTGCTGTAAAAATTTCCTCAGCATCAATGCATATGCGACTGTGTCTGCAGGAAATCGCGTGTATACGCGGCTTTTATTCACATAAACCACGTATGGAAAGTGAAACATGGAAAACTTAACATTCCTTCATCTCCCCCTGAATTTTGTCCTTCCTATGCCTGTCTTCTTTTCATCAAATGCTCTGTCATAAATAACCATAAAATCAAAAAGTACTACAAAATGCTGACCCCAACCAAAAATAGTCAGCAGCTATCCATACGCGACTTTCTATTCATATACTCGCGTATATACGCTACTATGTTTCAGGAAACACGCGTATCCAATTTAATCTTCTGAATTTATGCAGATTTGTTCTTTTGACTGGCAGAGAATACTCCTAGCTTCTGTCTTAGATACTCGAACGCTTCCCTGGGCAGAGGTTTGGTAAAGATATCAACAACTTGTTCTTTGGAGGGAACATACTCCAACTTCACCTTTTGTTCAAGCACTTGCTCACGTAAGAAGTGATACTTGATGGGAATGTGCTTGGTCTTTGAATGCATAACAGGATTCTTTGAGATACTGATGGCACTTGTATTATCACACATAATGGAGATAGGAGAAGTACATTTGATTTGAAAATATCCCAAGGTTTGCATCATCCAAAGGAGTTGAGTGCAACAAGATGCGGCAGCCACATATTCTGCTTCAGCAGTAGATAAGGCAATAGAACTTTGCTTCTTACTGAACCAAGATACCAACCGAGGCCCCATATAGAATGCACCACCACTTGTGCTTTTTCAATCATCAACATTTCCAGCCCAATCTGCATCAGAGTAAGCATGAAGAGTAAGATCAGCATTCTTTGGATACCATAGTCCAAAGTCTTCAGTTCCTTGCAGATATTTGAATATTCTTTTGACAGCCTGAAGATAAGACTCTTTTGGATTATCTTGGAATCGTCCAACAATCCCAATAGCATGCATAATGTCCGGTCTAGTCCCGGTGAGATAAAGTAGACTTCCTATCATTGATCTGTATTCTGGTTGATTCACCATGGGAGAATCATCATGAGAACTGAGATTGCATCCGGTTATCATTGGTGTACTTACAGGCTTGCATTCTTCCATACCATACTTCTTCAAAATTTGCTTAAGATATTTTGCTTGTGATAGGAATATACCATCTGTAGTTTGATGCACTTGCAAGCCAAGAAAGAATGTTAGTTCCCCAAGTAAAGACATCTCAAATTCTTGCTGCATAAGAGAAGCAAATTTTTGACTCAAGGATTCTTCATTACTCCCAAAAATGATATCATCAACATATACAATCACAATAAAAATTTTGTCATGTTCAATTTTTGTGTATAAGTTGCTATCAGCAGACCCCTTTGAAAAACCTTGTTGATGGAGATATTTGTCAAGACGAGAGTACCATGCCCTGGGAGCTTGTTTGAGACCATATAGAGCCTTTTTAAGTTTACAAACAAGATTCTTATCATTTCCAAAAATGAATCCCTCTGGTTGTTCTATATAAACTTCTTCTTCAAGATCACCATTGAGGAAAGCAGATTTGACATCCATTTGATAGAATTTGATTTGTTGAGAACTTGGAAAAGCAAGAAACATTCTTATGGCTTCAAGTCTAGCTACAGGAGCAAAAGTTTCTTCAAAGTCTATACCTTCTTGTTGAGTGTACCCTTTGCAAACCAATATGGCTTTGTTTCTTATAACATCCCCATTTTCATTTAACTTGTTCTTGAATATCCATTTGGTTCCAATGACATTTTTATCATGTGGTCTTGGTACCAATTCCCAAGTGTGATTATTTTCAATTTGATCAAGCTCTTCATTCATGGCTTGAATCCAACATTCATCTTTGCTAGCTTGATTGACATTTTGGGGTTCAATTGTGGATAGGAATGCCAGATAGCTAGAAGATCCCACAAGAGTCCTCCTTGTTTGTACACCTGATTCCTTGTTTCCCAAAATTTGAGATTCAGGATGATTCTTTGAACATATCTGGATGGAGCTTTCTCTGATAAATCATCTTCAGGTTCTTCATTGGATCCACTGTCTATATCATTTCCATTTGATGTAGAAGGACAAAAATCACCATCATCTTCTTATGTTGCTTGTTTTTCTTCTTTAGGAGCTGTAGGAGACTCATCAATGACAACATCAATACATTCAACAATCTTTCGAAGCCTTTTATTGTAACATTTGTATGCTCTACTTGTAGATGAGTAACCAAGAAGTATCCCTTCATCCGATCTAGGTTCAAACTTGCCAAGCTTTTCATCATTATTTTTGATAAAGCATTTACTTCCAAAAATTCTAAAATGCTTTATAGAGGGAGAATTACCATACCAGAGTTCATATGGAGTTTTGTCACTATTTACCCGAACATGTGCCTTGTTGAGAATATTTGCTGCTGTATGTGCTGCTTCTCCCCAGAACATGTCAGGAGTTCCAGAATCATCAAGCATAGCTCTAGCCATTTGTTGAATTATTCTATTCATTCTTTCTGCTACGCCATTTTGTTGTAGAGTGCCTGCTACAGAGAACTGTCTCTTTATGCCATGTTGTTCACAAAATTCAAAGAATTCATTTGATGTATATTCTCCTCCTCGATCAGATCTAAGACATTTGATTTTTAGATCCAATTCATTTTCCACCAGTGCTTTGAAGATTTGAAATTTCTCAAATGCTTCATCTTTGTGTTTAAGCAACCCAATCCAACACATTCTAGAGAAATCATCAATAAATAAGATATAGTATTCTTCTCCATGTGGTGACTTTTTCCTCATAGGTCCACAAATGTCAGTATGAACAAGTTCAAGAGGCCTACTTGATGATCCTTATTTGGCATTAAATTGTACTCTGGTCTGCTTACCAAATTGGCAGGATTTGCATATGATACTTTCTGGTAGAGTAATATTGGGAAGACCACGAACAGCTTGAAGTTTGCTTGCTTTGTTGATTTGAGAGAAGCTTAGATGCCCCAGCCTTCTATGCCATAGCCAATTTTCTGAAGATTTGCTCAAGTAACATTGATCTTTGTAGTTCTTCAATACATATAGGTTGCTTGGAGTTCTTTTCCCTTTTATAATAGTTCTACCTGTATCCAGATCATGAACCACACATTCTTTTGAACTGAAGACAACTTCTATACCTTGATCACACATTTGACTTACACTTAACAGGTTATGCCTTAATCCATCCACATACATGACATCATTAGCCTTCACCTTTTCTTTTAGAAACATGGACCCTTTTCCTTTAATTACAGCAGGATTATCATTTCCAAATGTAACTTTATTTTCCTTTTCTAGAGCATTATATGAAAGAAGTTTGCTTTTGTCACCTGTCATGTGTCTTGAGCACCCACTATCAATGTACCATTGATTTTCTTCACCTTCTGCAAATAACACTATCCCACAATTTTCAACCGGTATTTCTTTCTTTTTCCACACTTTAGAGCTTGAGGGAACATGTTCTTTTGGCTGGACCTTGCTCCTGCATTCAGATTCTTCATGACCAAAGTTATTGCAATAAGTACATTCAACTTCGTTTTGAAGAGAAGAAAAGTTGTTATAGGTGTTTTTCTTTGGTTCAATATTCATCCTTTTCTTTCTTGCTTCTCTTGTCATGATGGTTTTATATGCAACACATTGAACAACTTTATGACCAAAATTGTGACATGAGAAACATTGTCCATTGAAGAAGAAATTTCCGCGATCATGAAATCTTCTACTTGAATTTACCTGTTGATTGGTGTTTCTTTGAGAGATATTCCTGTTAGTGTTCTTTGAATTGAGATGATCATGCTTTACCTGTAATGATTCTTTATTCCCTTGCTGAGTGGCAGAATTTTGTAAACCAGCTGTAGCTGCTTTTAGATAATTTGGTGTTGAAGCCTGAGAAGATTCTCCGGTATATCCAAGACCTGTCTTTATAAGAGGAGAACGTTGTACCTTGATAATCTCATCTAAGGTTTCAGATCCTTTAGCAAATCTAAGATTCAGAGTCTTTACTTTCTCAAGTTCTTTTCTTAGACTTACTACTTCATATTCTAATTTTTCATTATGTTTCTTTTCTTCTTCATTCTGCCTTTTCAGAGTCTCTATGATTATTTTACTTTCTTCCAAGCATATTTTGAGTTGATTGTTTTGATCAAGAAAATCATTGTCATCTAGAGCATCCATAAAAGCATCCTTATCGTCTCTAGAATTATTTTCAAATGCCATGAGATGTCTAAGATCTTGTTCACATTCTTCCTCACTGTCAGATAACCCATCACTGTCTTCATTTGTATAGTAGCTTTTCTTAGTGCTAGACCGGTTCTTATTTCTTCTTGCTACTTATTTCTCTTTAGCAGATGTTTCTTTATAAGGACATTTTGCAGCATAATGACCAACTCTTCCACAATTAAAACATTTGAAAGGAAGCTTACCTTTGAATCTTCCAGTTCCTAGTTGGAGTTTTCTCACAAAGTTTGCCTCATCTTCTTCTGAGATATATCCTAACCCTTCCGGTTTTTGAACTTCTTTCCCTTTTGTAGAAACTTTAAAAACAGCTTCTTTGACTTCATATGGTCCTCCTCTCCTCATTTCGTATGCAGTCAATATGCCATGAAGTTGCACCATAGTAATATTTTGAAGGTCCTGTTTTTCTTCAAGAGCAGAAACTTTTGACTCAAACTTGGCCGTTAGTGATCTCAAAATTTTCTCAACCAAAGTGGATTCGGTTATTGTTTCTTCCAGATTTCTCATACGGTTTACAACATCATCAACACGTAAAAAGAAACCAGCAATATTCTCATCACTATGCATTTTTAAATTTTCATACTCAATTCTAAGAGATTGAAGTTTTGCACTTTTTACCTTTGCATCACCTTCATAGCTTAGGATGATTTTGTCCCATATCTCCTTTGTTGTATTTAGCTGCATGACTTTGACAAATTCTGCTTCAGTTAGACTTCCAGTTATAGCATTGACCGCTTTTGCATTTGATTCATAATTCTTTCTTTCAGTTGGATCTGTTGGTGTAGCAGCTGGATATTGATATCCTTGTTCAACGATGGCCCATATATCTGCTCCCATAGACTGAATATAGGATCTCATCCTTATTTTCCAGAAGATTAAATTGCTTCCATTGAAGAGCGGAGGTTTGATAGATGTTGTTCCCTCGTGATTGCTCATCCTGCTTGATCTTCCTTATAGCGGTTAAGCCTTTTCAGAAGGACCTGCTCTGATACCAATTGTTGGAAAAATACTGAGAGGGGGGGTGAATAAGTATTTAGGATTTACTCATATATTTTTACTTTTTCATTCTTTAATAACTCATACGCTACTTTACTGAACCAGACTCGCGTATATACGCGGATACCCTTTACTGAACTCGCGTATGCACAGAGATATTAATAAACAATCAATTCTTCACTTAGATCCTTGCATGTATTCATTCATCAGATGTTTATATAGCAGTAGACATGTGCAGTAATAACAGAATGAAACATCACACAAAAGCATCACACATGAACACCATGATTTTTAGGTGGAAACCCAAGTCGGGAGAAAACCACCACTGCCGTTGTCTCAGCCTTCAATATTTTATTATAGAGAAAAACTTCTTACAATCATGTACTGGTGCAGACTTATACCAGCACGCAGGCACCCACCAATAGAAGGTTACAACCTTCTCTCGTTTACCAGCCTCACCTGGAAGGGAGCTTCAACCCCTTGCTCTCGTTTCCCAGTCTTACCTGGAAGGGAGATACTACCCCCTGATATTAGCACCAGCCTCTACTGATAGAAAGGTTCTATTATCAGACTGAAGGCTTCAACCCTTAGATCCAATGCAGACCACGTTTCATCAATTTTCAAACTGGATCAAACAGCTTCAACACAACCCTTCACTTATCAATAAACATACGTTGCCCAATGCTTCCAAACCGAACAGTGAAACCACTGTAATCAGTATATCAGAGATAACCCAAACTTCAGAATAAGTATGCAGAAACACATTCAACCATGAGAAACCATCAGTTCATATATCATACGCTCTTTTCTTTATATGGACCCACGTATATACGTGCTTTCAATGAAGACAACCCGCGTATACATTTGTGCAAATTTTCAGAAAAACCCTAACAGGTCATACGCGCCTTTGTTGAAATAGATCCGCGTATACACGCGCCTTCAGTGAAGCGAACCTACGTATTGATTTATAAAAGATGTGAATTCCAAAACGTACTCGCATCTATGGAGGAGCCTGTGATTTCTTCAACTTCTTCAACAGATTTGCGCCAGGTCTTCATCACTTCTTTTTAGATCATCCAAGAGTTTCACCATTTCAAGATCTAGAGATCTTGGACCTTCATTATGTTCATAGATACATTATAGAATCAGATCTATCAATTAAGAGAAAAGTTCCACCATGCAGATATACTTCAGAGTGAAGTATACATTAAAGCCCAGACACCAGCACACCCTTTGCACAATGAATTTCTTCTCCTTATATAGGTTTACCCTTTATCAATACCATGAGTCAAAACCACATTACTTTCGATGGTATTCCTGGGCGGGGTCACATAGATGAATCATTACTCAATACAATGGGTCAATACCATGGTGGTTACCCCTGGTTTTTCACTTTATGAGCGCTTTTGCCCATACGCGACTTGGCACGTTATTTCCCGCGTGCATAGGCGACTTATCCTAGAAAATCCGCGTATGCCTTGAGACATACTCTTTTCATCATAGATCTAGCACATACCGAATTCCGTTCTTCATTACCTTCTCCGTACTCACCGTAGATACATCATCCGACAGTTCATCAAGACATATTCTATCAAGCACAATCCTCATCAAGTAGGTTGCCATCATCTTCATAAAGTGTTGCCATCAAGGAGAACACTCAGTCCGTCATGTTGCCAACATTCTATACCTATCTCACTCCTCTCCCCTATCTGCCTTCATTTTTCCTCTCCTCTCTCCTTCATTTTATCTTCATATATCCTTTTTCGCTCTCCATCTCTCCACCTTTATCACTCTGTGTCTTTGTTCTTCCATCCCATATATATATAGAGTTAATATATATCATGATATATTAATATATATTATAATATAACAAATATAATATTGTATTAGTCCAATTTTATTAAATTTAGTAATATTAATATTATAATATATTAATATGAATATTAGATTTAATAATAATAATAATAATTTGATATTAATATTGGGGTTAATAATAATTGTTTTACATGGTATTAATAATAATTCAAGGTCCATTGTATTTGACTCATAGCTTTCACCTAAATAAAACCTTTTTTTCCTCTTATATATAAAGAGGAGTATGGAGTAAATATAAAAATAAAAAAAATTGTTTTATTTTTTACCATACCTCTGGTTTATTTATATTTATATTTATTTACTATACCTCTTTTATTTGCCATGGTATTTGGCCCATAAGCTTGATATATACTTAGATATTGTTTTGTAATCATATTTGATATATTTGTATGTATTTACCATACCTCTTTATACCTCTTTTATATTTATTTACTTACCATACCTATTTTATAGATACGGTATTTGGCCCATAGTATTTAGCCCATGGTATTAATAATAATTTGTCCCATAGTATTTGGCCCATAGGATTCACGTAAATAAAACCTCCATTCTAAGTTTTCATAAATATAAAGACGTTTATGGAGTAAATATAAAAAGATTTTTTATTTTTTATTAATAAATCTTTCGGCAAATAACATATGAAATTATAGAGATGAAGAACTATGAATATAGTTCATCATCACAAGAGTTAAAAAATGAAAGATCGACCAATCTCTACTGAATGTAGTTCATCATCAGGAGAGTTAAAAATTAAAGATCAACCAATCTCTTATAAACCTTAAGATGTTTAAGTTTGAATAATAGACTAGCAATTGCACCACATGTTTTAAAATAAAAGTCGTAAGTCAATAACATAAGAAAAAAAAACTTCCCCGATCGGGGTGTAGTACCGATGGCATTGGTGGGCGAGTCCTGCCGCATGAGGAGGATGGATACCATGTGGTTTCCGCATGCAGAAGGCGGGTAGGTGGCTTGGGCTAAAGGAAACTCATCAATTAAGATAATAAATGTGGAGAGTTGAGTGCGGTTTCCAGCTGGGAAAGCAAGCATGGCTGTTAGGGGATCATGGGAAAAAGTTTTGGCAGGAAGGGAATATGCATGGACAAGGAATGATTTTTGTTAGTTTGATTTTCTAGGAAGGTTGTTATACAGAGTTCTAGGGCGGACAGAAGCGAAGAACTAAGGTCACGGTTTAGGAGGTAAATCGGTATGTATCATTATATCTCTCTTCTGTAATGAAGACTTTAGATTTTCACCGCATGAGGAAAGTAGTCATGGTATTTTTATATTATCTATTTGAATGGGGTATTGATTGGTTCTGGTCTGAGAAAATGATGAATCTGGTTGAAATTAGGAATTTTTTTGGTGGTTTCTCATTCTCTTTTCTACTAATTGGTTTTATTTACAAAAGAAAGTTTACTGCGGTTGGGGAATATGGGTACTACCTTTGATACCTGCTTCCATCTTATGCTTAGTACTTATGGCAGTTTTAAACTATTTATATATCTGTTTGGTGGCTCAGATTTTTAATGGGTCTCTGAAAATGCTGGAAAATTCAAGAGTTGGTTGCTACCAGTGTGTCGGTTTTGGGTTTCTAGTCGGCTCCTTGAAAAATCCTATTGTATTTGCTGGGCTATGGGGCTATGTTGTTGTTACTATTTTTAGCTTACCAGTTCCTAAAATTAGTTTGGGTAGCAATCTGGGTAGAATTGGGATCATTATTGTGCTTTTTCCTCTTCATACTGATCAAATTGTTTTCTTCAAGGTTGGGTTAATGACTTTTATGCTTTTCGGGTGGGTTTCCTTATGTATTTCTTTAATCATTCTTCTTCACAGTAGGGTGTTGTTGGAATTGAGGGGGGAATTTAATGCTTTTCTATCAGTTTGGGTGAAGGCTACGGGGTATGGGAGGAAGAAAAATATCCCTTTTCGTCCCTGTTATGATTTATGGCCTCTGTTTCTGGGTTCAATTCTTATCAAGTCAGGTAACCTGGATAATAGAAAAGGTTGGTTGGCCAATTTGCAAAATGTTGGTAGGTCTCTGATTTGTATTTTTAATGTTTTTTTTGTTTGTTTGATAGTATCAGAAGTTTTCATTCTTGGTTACTCGAAGATGGTGAAGAAAACATGTGGCAGAAAGCCAAAGGGAGACAAAGGCAAACAACCAATCTCCCAACAACCTAAGAAAAGAGGAAGAAATGCATGAAGTATCTTTTGGAGCCGCTTGTCCATTCGTATGCATCAGAGGTTCCTAATTTTGTTCGAACTCGTATTTATGGATGGGAAAGTGAAGCTATAGATAAATTGGATATGGAAGATGAAATGGAATTTTATGATATGCAGAATGTGGTGACTGACCCTGGGCACACCCGAGGCTGCATATCTCTGTTTCAACAGCCTATAAAAACTTATAGGTTGATCAAATGTTTGTTATCAAAATCAATCATGTCAACTCAAGTGATGGCAGAGTCCAAGCTAGAGCTGATATTAACAGAAATATTCAGGAAATTAATCTCAGACAGCTACATCAGTATGCTAGATTAGGGAGGATGGAAAAGGATATTAATTCCATGCAGCAGGTTGAAGTTTAAATACCTCGGTCCAGCGCCAAGATCCAGCTCCTGTGGAATCAGAGGATGATTAATGCTATCATGTTTAAAGTTATCGGTTTTCTTTTTTAGAAGCTATTACTCTTCGATTAATGTTAAAAGTTGTAAATCAAGACTTATATAGTAATTATCATTATATAGTGTATAGGTTATTAAGAATTTTTATGTTTTGGTTGACATACTTTGTACTTAGATGGCAAATAGACCGCGTTTCCTACAGGCATGTTGAGGTCTAAATTTTTATATATCTGATGCCCAATTTTATAGTAATAGAAAATGGAAAGGATCTACCTAAGCTTACAAAAAAAAAATAAGGAAAAGGAAACAATATCCTGGATGACATATGATTTTGTAGGGAAGGAGCCATCGTGAAGGAATGAAAGGAAAATTTTAATAAGAATCTACAAAACATTAAGAAAAATTTTATGGAGTCATTAAAAAATTAGGATTGAATAACATGAGAGCGATGAACTTGCATGTTGGATTAATATATGTAGGAAACCTTATCAAGATAAACTTTCGTATAATGTCAGTGGCAATGTGAAAGAGTTTTGGTATTGGAATTTCCATGTCACCAAATGAGAAGAATATCATGAGACATTGTATATCTAGAGGGGTGTATTGAGATAATTTCCCCTTTCAGTGATTATTATTATTAAGGAACACTTATTTCTACATAATATGTATAGCTTGTATATAGACTTAATAAAAAAATTAACCGTGTTGGAATCCTATGACAATGAGGATGATATAAGCAGTCCATTCATACAACTACCACATACTATCAATAGGAAAAAAGGTTGTCCTGTGAAGCGATATATGCATATTCGTCATGCAGATCAAATCTGAGCACTAAGGAGTCGTCCTAAGATAAAATGTCATCATAGTAAGTTTGATGTTCAAAAACCATCATTCACCTAATTGTATTTCTCTAAATATCAAAAATTAGACAACAGACACCATATGGTAATGTTTTGGGCTAATGTGTATCCATAGCATAGTATAAATGTATATACAATAGCTTATCCAAACCATATAAAAATATTTCATAAGAAATGCAACTGCTACATGAATTACTCACAATCCTTAATGATATACTCAAATTTCTTCCACAATACTAATCGAGTGTCTAAAGAAGCCATCATCACTCAGTCACCATATAGGGAGCACCTCGGGGAAATGTGTGAGAATTGTATATACAATAGCTTATACAAAGGATATAAAAATCTGTTATAAGTAATGGAATTGCTAAATGAACTACTCACCATATAGGTAATGTCTGGGGGAAATGTGTTAGAAATATCTATATAATAGGTTATAGAAAGGATATGAAAATCTTTTATAAGCAATGTAACTCCTACAGGAACTACTCACAGTCCTTAATGATATACTCAAATTTCTTCCGCAATACTAATCAAGTGTCTAAATAAACCACCATCACTTCTAAAATCACTTATTTAAACATGCAAGTTGTAAAAATTGAATTTGTTTATAAATTTTAATAGAATCATGTGCTCAGATCTAAGATACAATTATTATAATCTGAAGCCTCTTCTTGTTTGACAACATATGTTAGGTCCCTATATTACTAGTGTATTCCCTCACTGTTGTTAGTGTAGCCCCCTTATTGTTATCTTTGTACTCCTGTAGCCCCAATATTGTTATTATTCTTGTTAGGTCGGCTAGGATTATATTGTGACCCCATGGACTCCTATATATAGAAGGAGGCTTTTTTTATTTGTATCATCCAAGAATTGTTCATTTATGTAATGTAAAGGAGGTTTCCCCCTTGAAGTGGCTTATTTCTAAGGCATTGATCTCTCTTTTATTCTATTTTTGGAGTTGGTTTCATAACATTTGGTATCATAGCTTTGGATTCTAGGGTTTCACTGCTCCAAACAGGCCATCATGGTAGTTTCGCTATAACGTTTTTTCTACGAAGATTCAAAAGCTAAATTTTTTAGCTCAAGAATCCAAAATCATGAGGAAATTCGTGTAAAACTTTCAGATCTTGGTTCGCAATATTTGCAGAGATATAGTTTGTGGAAGTTATGGTTTTTTCAAGCTCATGAATTTGATCTAAAAAATGACATTGTGGAATTTTCACTATAATGGTTTTTCTACGAAGGTGCGGAAGCTGAAATTTTTATCACGCGAAGCCGAAATCCTCAGGAAATTTGTGAAAAAATTTCAAATCTTGTCTCGAAATATTTTGAGAGATATGAACTGTGGAAATTAGGGTTTTTGTAGGCTCCCGAATTTCATCTAAAATATGTGACTTGGGGAAAGTCATCATAACTCTGTCTCTGAGCATTAGATTGGAATTTTGTAAAAAGTGGACGCAAGTACACGGACTGTAGTTTCTTGGGTATCAAATTTAGAGTTGAAGGAGGCAATAGTGAGATGTGGAACGCCGTATAATTTCTCTCTACTGGACCAGTCCATAATTAGGTCATTGTGGGAGTTTGGGCATAACTTTGCGTTGAAGAATCCAAATCATGTTAGACCTATGGCATTCGAAAGAAGATTCAAAGGGCTACTACAGGACCGAATTTCAGATATTGAAGATCCTAAATTGCATAGATAATTTAGTTTCAATATCGAGCTTCTCAAAAGTAAGAAAAAGGTGTGTATTATTTTTTCGAATTTCATAAGTCTTGTTTGAAGAATCAGTTTGAATTTATTCCAAGGGAATATTATAGAATAGATATCAGTATTGGGTTACAAAATGCCTCCTAAAAATAATTCAACACCCATTAAGCCTTTAGAAGGCTCTACTATGACTCATGAAGACAAAGAAATGCAACATGACATATCAAAATTACAAGAGCAAGTGCACCAAATTTCGCTCTCGCAAAGGGCAACAAAAAATGAAATGGAAGTTTTGAAGAAAGGCGTGGAAGATAAGGTGGATTTTTTGAAGAAAGGCATGAAACCTAATATGGATGGTTTGAAGAATGGCATGGATGGCATGGAAGCTGGCATGGAAGACATGGAAGCTAAGATTGATGAAAAAATAAAAAACATGAAGAATGATATAAAATAAGACATTGAAGGCCTAAGGATGTCAATACAAGAAATGTTTCCTAATGACGAAAAGGTAGTAGAGGAAACTCCTAATGAGAAAAAAATAAATGGTAATCATGATTTCATAAACTCTAATGTTGGATGGAAGACCCACCATATTCCAAAGATTGATATGAGGAAGTTTTATGCCAAGGATCCCGTAACATGGATACTAAATATGCAGCAATATTTTGATCTCAATAATGTGAAAAATACACAAAGGTACACATTGCAACCTTATATTTAGAAAAAAATACATTTGTATGGTATCGATGGCTTTGCTCCAGTAAAAAAATTGTCACTTGGTCAAATTTTACGGAGGAATTGATAACACATTATGATGATACAAAGAGAAACACATTTTGTAGCCAATTGATAAATCTCAAACAAAAGGGTTCAATGGTGGAGAACATTGAGGACTTCCAAAAATTGAATATAAGAGTAATTGATATTCCATAGGAACATATGATTGATGTCTTCATAGGGACTTTATAGGATAACATCCAACATGAGGCTCACATCTGGGAACATGATTCATTGGAGAAGGCATTCAAGTTGGCAAGAAAAATTGAATGTGAAATTATGGCGACAAGGAGGCCTACCACTCACATCTTAAAGATGGAAGTGTTGCTACTCCTAGACTTCCACAACCTACAAGTTTGACACCAAAAAATTTTGAAGAAAAAATAGCAAAATGGATTTGCTACATTTGTGGTAGAAAAAAAAATAAAGGTAATAAGTGTGCCGAGAAGAAATTATTTAACATAGATTGTGAAGAGGAGGAAGAAAATGAACAAGAAACTTCGAAAGAAGAGGATATACACCAAGAGCCAACCCTAAAAGAAGAATAAATGAGTCCGACCATATCGTGTAATGCATTGGCAGGAATTACCACTCCTCAAACTCTCAAGATATAAGGACATATCAAGAAGATAAAGGTAGTAGTGTTGATTGATTCAGGTAGTACCCATAATTTTTTGCATTGTAAGGTAGCCAAGGAATTGAATTGTTTCCTATACCCAGCAGCAAAATGTCAAGTGATGGTTGCAAATGGAGAAACTATAAATTTCTCTAGAAAATGTTGTAATATAAAGATAACCATGGGGGAATATGTCTTGAATAGTCCAATGCTTTCCATTCCAATGGGAGGTGCCGATGTTGTACTAGGAGTACAATGGTTACAATCTTTGGGGATGGTAGCTTTTAATTTTCAAGAACATTTCTTGAATTTTTTTCACAAGAAAAGGAAGTCAAATTATGGGGTATCACAAGGAAACTAGGAAATATAATAAGATATAATGTCATGAAAAATATTTTTAAGAAATAATGGCAAGGTTTAATTGCACAATTATGCTCACTAGAAGTCCCAACATCAAAATAATATATTTCTCCAGATCTCCAAAAAGTCTTGGACAATCATTCCAAGGTGTTTGAAACTCCCAAAGGACTCCCACCTATTCGTGATCATGATCATGCTATTCATTTGATTCTAAGAATTTTTCCTCCAAACATGAGGCCTTATAGATATCCTTATGTCTAAAAGAGAGAAATTGAACATATGATTGCAAAAATGTTAGACGCTGGTATAGTTCAACCTAGTCAAAGTTCTTTCTCTGCTCTAGTAGTATTGGTGCACAAGAAGGATGGATCATGGAGCATGTGTCCAGAATCTAGGGAGCTCAATAAGCTCACTATTAAAGATAAATTTCCCATTCCTATGATTGATGAATTATTGGATGAATTACATGGAGTAATTTTTTTTACCAAATTGGATCTCCATTTAGGGTATCATCAAACTAGAATGAAGACTGAAGATATTCCGAAAACAACATTTCGAACTCATGAGGATCATTATGAATTTTCGGTCATGCCTTTTGGCCTTACCAATGCACGTTCTACATTTCAAGGGTTGATGAATTCCATTTTCAAACCCTTCTTTAGAAAATTTGTGCTAGTATTTTTTCATGATATAATAATATACAGTAGATATTGGAAGGATCGTGTCCAACATGTCGACATGGTGCTCAAACTATTGGAGGAGAAACAATTATATGAAAAACATCCAATTGTTTCTCTGGAGTACAAGAGGTGGAATATCTGGGTCATATTGTATCTCACGAGGGTGTTAAGGTAGGCCCTAACAAAATTAAAGCCATTAGGAATGGAAAGTCCCCACAACCATAAAGAAGTTGTGAGGATTTCTTAAGTGGACAGGGTATTATCACAAGTGTGTTAAGAATTATGGGAGAATAGAATCACCTCTAACAAAATTATTTAAGAAAGATGTATTTTCATCGACTCTGGAAGCAACTAAGGCATTTTAACATCCTAAAGAGGCAATGTACCTAACACTAGTCTTAGCTACGCCATTCTTCACAGAAACATTTATTTTGGAATGTGATGCCTTAGGAAATGGAATTGGTGTTGTTTTAATACAAAAAGGAAGAACCATTTCTTTTGAAATTCATCCAATCAAAGGAAAGTATTTACGGAAATCTATTTATGAGAAGGAAATGTTAGCAATACTACATGCACTAAATAAATGGCGACCTTACCTAATGGGAAGAAAATTCAAGGTAAAAAATGATCATGATAGTCTTAAAAACTTTTAGAACAAATAGTATCTTCAAAAAAAGAGAAAAAATGGGTCAAAAAGATGTTGGGTTATCACTTTGAAATCATCTACAAAAAATAGAAGCTAAATGTTGTAGCAGGTGCACTTTCAAGAAATAATGAAGAAGTGGAAGCATTGCTTTGTGCCATTTCTATTATCCAACTAGATTGGATAACTGAAGCAAGGGATGAATGGAAGAAGGACGAAGAAGTGTGGACACTCATTTAAAAGTTGCAGCAATATCCTAGTATATCTGATACATTGAGTTGGAAAATTTATTTTTTATGGTAAAAATATCGCTTATATATTTGGAATAATTCCTAACTAAAACAAAGGATTTTTTTGGAATTGCATACTTCTCCTTTAGGAGGACACTCAAGATTTTTAAAAACTTACCACAGGGTGAAGAATTTGTTTTTTGGATGGCCTTAAATCTGATATTCAAAAGTTTGTGGCGGATTGTTTAGGTTGCCAACAAAATAAGGTTGAGACAATTAAGACTTCGGGTCTTCTACAACATTTATCCATTCCATGTCAACATTGGGAGGAGATTTCAATGGATTTTATCACAGGTTTACCTAAGTCTGAAGGAAAGAGTGTCATCATGGTGGTAGTTGTAGAATTACCAAGTATGCACACTTTTGTGCATTATCTCATCCACTTAAAGCAACTACAGTCGCTACTACATTTATGGAAACAATTCAAGAGCTACATGGATACCCAAATATTATTGTAAGCGACACAGATCCCATTTTTACAGGAATTTTTTCATGGAATTATTTTATTTTTTGGGTACTCAACTAGCTCATAGATCATCTTATCATCCTCAATCTGATGGTCAAACGGAGATAGTGAATAAATGTTTGGAAGGATATCTTCATTGTTTTGTATCTGATAAACAAACACAATGGGTGAAGTGGTTACCTCTTGTTGAATGGTGGTATAACACTTCCTTCCATATTGCAAAAAAAATGACCCCATTTATGGCACTTTATGGATATCATCCACTATCCATCACATCATATTTAAGAGAAAAATATAACTTTCAAGTAGTGGAATATCACATCCAGCATCAATAAGAAGTTCTCCAACTCTTAAAGGATAACCTAAATTTTGCACAAAATCGAATGAAACAACAGGAAAATCAACATCGGAGCGTGAGAAGTTTTGATGTAGGAGACTGGGTATTTTTACGGCTACAACCATACAAAAAAATTTACCTCAAGCAAGATAATAAGGACAATAAATTAAAGTACTATGGTCCTTACAAGGTGTTGCAAAGGATTGGTACTATGGCATACAAATTGGATCTTCATGCTTCTTCGCGAGTGCATCTAGTTTTCCATGATCCATGCTTAAAGAAGGTTATAGGTGAGAAAATTTTAGTTAAAATAATATTTCTAGAACTTGGTGAGGAAAGAAGAATCACATTGGAACCTGAAGCAGTCACAAAAATAAGAACTCGACAACTACGAAATCGATCAATTTCAGAGTTTCACATCAAGTGGAAGAACTTACCCACTTAGGATTCTACATGGGAGGATGAGAATTGTATACAGAAGCACCCAGAGATGCTCAAGCATTGAGGACAACACTTTTTTTAATGAGAGGGGCATGTTAGGTCCCTATATTACTAGTGTAGTCCCTTATTTTTGTTAGTGTAGCCCCCTTATTGTCAATGTTGTACTCCTGTAACCCCAATATTGTTATTATTGTGCCCTTACATTATTATTGTTAGGTCGGATAGGATTATATTGTGACCCCATGGACTCCTATATATAGAAGGAGGTCTTTTCATTTGGATCATCCAAGAATTGTTCATTTATGTAATGTAAAGGATGTTTCCCCCTCGAAGTGTCTTATTTCTACGGTGTTGATCTCTCTTTTCTTCTATTCTTGGAGCTATTTTCATAACAACATACTAAACTGATAAGATATAGTCGAAGAGCATTAATTCAATAACTTCTTGGCACAATTGTTACATAATAATTTGATGCACAATGTGTATAGGAGTAAATGTCAACTTGAAACAGGTATAAATAAAACAATTGAAGTAAATGCTATCAGTTGGTTTTCAATGCATTTATGTAATTAAAATAGAGTTAGGAACTTTTGAAGACTACTTCATTAAAAATTAGAATCATCTCCATTCCTGGTTTTCCAATTTGGACGTGAATACCTCTCTGGATCACTTGGATCAATATTGTATTTCTTTCACCACTATCTAGCAATCTGGAGACAAAATGAAAGACATTTATGAATGGAAACACCTACAGACATGTCACAAACATTATTTGGTTTGCAATATCAATTTATTAGATTGATATCAATGCTTATAAACTATTATAAACATAAAAACTGAAAGGCTTACTTAAAAAATGATAAAATAGCTTGTCATCAACATAAAACAGAAATGATTATCATATATCATTGCAGAAATGGTTACAGTTTTTCATGGATAACCAGTTTTTCATGGATTAGGTATATGTATCACCAAGAAAGTATATTAAAATTTGTTATAAGTTATCCAACTGCTACAAGAACTCTTCATAGTCCTTAATGATATACTCAAAGTTCTTCCACAATACTAATCAAGTGTCTATAGAAGCATCATCACTTCTAAAAGCACATATTTATAAATTGAATTTGTTTCATAAATTTTAATAGAATCATGTGCTCATATCTCAAATATAGTTCTTAAAATCTAAATCCTCTTCTTAATTGAAAACATACTAAACTGATAAGATATAGCTGAAGAGAAATAATTTAAAAACTGTTTGACACAATTTGTATAACATAAAATGTGATATTATTTGATATATATATATATATATATATATAATTTATTTAAATAAATTAAATAAATAATTATTAATTTAACAAATAATTATATCAAGAAAAGGAAAGTACCATGTTATAGTAAAATATTACTTCAATACTACTTCCTTGAGCCTTATATATCATGAGGCCTATGTTGAATTTAAGTTAAGGACCTTATCTGATCATGCCAACATGAATGCCTCATGAATAAAGAAATAGATATTTATTTTCTACCTTCGAAATAAAAGGTTTTTTTGGTGCAGTTCCTCCATATTTAATCTTCATCACTTCCTATTGAGTCACCTATGTATTATTTTCTTCATGGTCTTTGAAAATATTCAAAATATCACATTTTTCTTTACCACTGATCTCCCTGCTGTCTGCGATGTTATTATTTTTTCAGTATCGTTGATATGAAGTTGGTTTCTTTTGTTCTTTTGTGCATGTTGATCATAATCATCTTCCAATAAGATTTTCATGGGAAATATGGCATAAAATCTTTCGAATTTCCTCTTGCAGACTTGAAAAATCATTTTTGTGTCTATCGTTGTCATTTCCCGCCTCTAAAAATCATTGTAAATGGATGAAAACCCATATTTGAAATACTTGAGGCATAGCTCCTTCAGCCCTAGCCCCTCTATTCTTTTTCCCACGTAACCTGGACGCTAGACCAGGCACTTGTTCAACGGGCGCTTATCGAATGCATATCGGGCGCGTTCTGGGCCGTTCGATCAAACCATAGATCAACGCACCGCATCTCTCATGCCTTGTGGTCCCCGCCCGCGTCCACTGTTCAAAACTGCCCGGTATTCATCGCACCGCCTTTCGGCAGTAGGCGGTATTTCTCCTTGGGCCAGCGATTCCATACAGCGCTCACCACGTGTCCCCGCGTACGGCCCGAATACCGCCCACCATCGCGCATTAATGTTCGACCAAAGTCACGCAGCGATATCGCTGTCAGCCGTCCGATCTGAGGGCCTTCATTCGATGATCATCGTACTCTGAAGCTGCACGAACATTAACCCAAGCCTATCGCGCCCCGGACCACTATGCATTTGTCTCCCGATGTGCTTTTTTGATTCGATCTCGCCCGGAGATCGAACGGTTCATATCTCCTGCATACTCGATTACTAATCCTGTTCCTCCACGTCATCATCCCACGTGTTATCGCATCTCTTCCCCTGCCATTTATATATTTCATTCATACGTTATATTTTAATGCTTTTCTCTGGCTAGCTCGTCCGCTATTTCTCCACTGCATCGTTCCGCCACCCCATGTCTTTTCATCATATCACAGTTTACACGACTGTTTCCATTAACCTTGCCATTATCCCCACTGTGTTCACCTTCCCGTGCATGGTTTTCTTTAACAAGTTTGTGGGTTTTGCAGATTAACATCGACGGAAGGTGGCTATTACTCACAGCCTCCATTACAGAGGCCACGAGCACGTCAAAGGACAATGATTCAGAGGCAGAATTTATGAAGAAAGATTTGGGAAGCTGTTATGACACAGCTTTCATTAAAAGAAGCAGGGTTAAAATCTATCAAACCCTCTGGAGTTATTCAAAGCGCAGATTTTTGCAGATGAAGACATTAATGTTGCGGAAAAGAGTATCAGTGGAAGATCCAGTAATTCAGTGTCCAACATTGAAGATCTTCAATCCTAATTCAGGGTCTATCTGGCACAGGGTACGATGCACAAAAAACAATACCCTCCAGGTCTTCTTTCAGCCGAATTTTCCTTCAGGAAAGGACAGAATGTTGGTATGGTTATCCCTATATCGTGCTCCTGAAGAAATTTTCACCCAATGCATTTACTTCAGAAGGCAGGCAGCATAGTACAAACAGCACAGCGCCGTCAAGCAGTATGGGCGGGCACTTCTCCACCATTTTTTTTTAATGATACAATTAAATGTTCATCACCTACCTCTTTTGCTAGGTTATAGTTTCTCTTATAAAAACCATGAAGAAACACATTGTAAGGGTTCCAGATTTGATCAGAAAATTACGCATTGAAAGGAATTTTGTATACATTTTGTAGAACTTCTGTATGAAGGCTCAGAGCCCATAGGGTCTCAGTGAGGAGGAGTTATATCTGTCAAAGAGGATTCTGTTCTTTGGTATTTCACAGTCTGTAACTCTCTTTTATGTATTATTTAATAGAACATTCCATTTCATCTATCTTTCTTGTATCATGTTTTGGAATGCGAGTGGCTCACTGATTTTTGGTGTGGATTCATCCTAGTTGATGCCCGTGCTCGGATTAGTCGAGCACTTTAAATATGGCTCATGCATGATATTCTGTTCCATTATTCATCTCAATGTTAACTAGTATCTCCTTAATACTTCTTTCACTACATACACCTTCTGATAATTTATGTCTGTGAAGTATTTCTGAATCGGCCCGCTTTGTAGTAAATTGTCTCTGAATTGTCTGTTGCTTTGTATTAGAGTTTTGCATCTTGCCTCTGCGGTATCTCTTTTCCTGTGTCAGTTTCTAAGAGTTTGGTCCCATTCTATTTTATTTCCCTGTTTACAGGAGATAGCATGTGAGCTGAAGCTGACAACTTCAAACATCATATTATATGCTCCTTGCTATGCTAAGATGTCCTAGGCACTGGTCTATCACAACTCTAGGCTGTCTCTAGGAGCTACAACATCTTTCTGGCGCCGTTGCCGGGGACGAATTTAAGAAAATCAAAATCCCTGGGCCTCGACAAAATTCTATTCACTCTCTAAGTAGGTGAGCACAGGGATTTGAGAGTTGTAAATCCCTCACCTTGGCGACTCCACATTTGTTATTTGATAAATCTATTTGTAGTCCTAGCTCCTCGTAAGCCACACCTGAGGTCAGATACGTCCAAGCCAAAGAAAACTTCAGTGTCTGACCCTAACCAGATTATACATAGAAGAAATTGGAGGGAAAGAAAATCAACCCGTTCCCAGATTCCTGAAGTGTCTATAGAATATTTTCCTTCCTCCTCCTCTCAAAATTCTCAATTGCAAATTCCCAACTCCACTGTGGGAGATACTGATTATTATTATTTGGATAGTCCACCCCGAGAGGGTATCATAAATAAAAACAGTCTTCTTCCTACTCCTAAAGTTGAAGAGGTCAAGGAAGTAACCGAAGTATCTGCTGTTAATAGACCTTTGTTCCCCTCAACCCCTCAAGCTGCAGTTGAGTATATTCCTATTATTATTCGTACTCCACTTCCTCCTCCTCCTCCTCTTACTCATCAGACTATTGCACCACCTCCACCTCCTCCAATGGCCAATGTTCCAGCCTTCTTGATGAACAAATATGCTCCCCTGGCATTACCCCAAGTGTTGAATGATATACCCCAAGATTATCTGAAGATCCTGCCCAGATTCAATGGAGAAAACGAGATTGATGCTCAAAAACACCTTGAGACTTTCTGCTCCTTTGCAGAGAACTTCAATGTTGAACATTTAGATGTGGTCTTAAGACTGTTTGTGCAATCTCTAGATGGTGAAGCTCGAAAATGGTTTAAGACATTGGCTGGCCGTTCTATTACCACTTGGGATAACATGGAAGACACTTTTCTCAGGAAATGGGGAGAGAAGAAAGATCATGGAAATTGCCTCATTGAATTCAATACATTAAAGAAAAGACACAATGAAAGAGTGTCAGAATTTATCAAGAGATTTAGTAAATTGTATCTGAGTCTCCCTGCTGATATGAAACCCCATCAAACTGCTGCTAAAGTTGTTTTTGTAGCAGCCTTTGATTCAGAATTTGGTTTCTCTCTTAGAGAAAGAAAGCCTGCTACTCTGGATGATGCTCAGGCAGATGCACTAGAGTTAGAAGAAAACTTTGTCTCCACTGTAAAATCAAAAGGAAAAGCTGAGCAGGATACCAGAAGAAGGGGCAAAGAGGAGGTGTCCACTTCTAGTCAAGACAGGGACTCAGCCAATGAAAAAATGGAAGAAATGAGCAAATTAGTTAAGAAAATGGTCAAGCTTGAATTGGAAGCCAAGAATTCAGCTTTCAGGAATTTCCAGAATGCTCCAAACAGAGGTTACAATCCTCAATATAGGAAACCACCCTTGAAAATATTTCCAAGGGAAGCAAAGGAGCAACAGGATCAAGTGCCACACCCATTGTACCTGGAAGGTCCAGTAGATGATTCTACTGAGGACACTGCCTATAGGCTGGAGGATGCAAATCTTGCCTTTTCAAATAGTGATGGAGAAGAATGCCCTTTACAAGGGAATGATGAAGTTGGGTGCTCATTGCAAAAATAAGGAAAGATCAGAGACGCAGAAGAAGCAGAATTTGATCATTATTGTAAACAATTTGATGATTTCATGCAAGCACATTTCAATAGAAGATATGATCTCAAATCTTCTAGGAAAAGGAGTCATACCCAAGAGCAAGAAGAAGAGTTACCCCAGAAGTAAGCACCTGCTCAGGAGGAATCAGCAATTCAGAAAGCCACAGAAAAAGGTAAGCAACCTCTAAATAGACCCTTGCAGCCTAGTGATCAAATTCCTTCTTCTTCAAAAGTAGTCACATCCCCTAATGAAAAACCTGTGTCAAAAGAAGTCAAGCCCCCAGTTGAAAATAAAGAGTCAAAAGAGGTTGTGATAGAAAGGTCCCCTCCTGCTTTCAATCTGCAAAAGGAACTTGAAAAGGTCAAAATCCCAGTTCCCTTGATTGAACTGTTGAAACAGCCAGCATATCAATCTCAAGTCACCTCTTTCATGCTCCCTCCAGAAGCACTAATCATCCCAGATAGTCTCAACCTTCAAGAAGAGAGACCCATGGTAGTTTTTGGCCCACATGTTGAGGAGATAGATCCCTCTACTCCTCCCTTCTATGTGTCTCTAGTAATCCATGACCTACTATTACATAATTGCATGTTAGATTCTGGAGCTTCCCATAATCTTATGCCTCTGTCAGTCATGGAACAACTAGGTTTACAAATCACACGTCCATATAAAGACCTCTACTCATTTGATTCCAAAAGAGTTAAATGCTTAGGGATGATCAAGGATTTGGTAGTCAATTTGGCCCAAATCCCAGCAAAAAGTGTGGTAATGGACATAGTGGTAGCCGACATTCCAGCTCGTTTTGGTATGTTGCTGTCAAGGTCCTAGGGAACAAAAATCGATGGATCACTCAAGATGGATTTAACATATGCCACTATCCCAGTTTTGGTGGTCGTCAGGAAGTAACAGTAATCAGCTGTTAATAGACCTTTGTTCCCTCCAGCCCCTCAAGGCGCACTTGATTGAATATATTCCTACTATTATTCATACTCAATCCCTCCTCCTCTTCCTCCTCCTACTCATCCAAAATATTGCACTACCTCCACCTCCTCTAATGGCTAATATTCGAGCCTGTGATGTACAAATATGCTCCCAGTACCCCAAGTCTTGGGAATGATATGCCCCAAGATTATCTGAAAATCTTGCCTAGATTCAATGGAGAAAATGAAATCGATGCTCAAAAACATCTTGAGACTTTCTGCGCCTTTGCACAGAACTTTAATGTTGAACATTTGGATGTGGTCTTGAGACTGTTTGTGCAATCTCTAGATGGTGAAGCTCGAAAATGGTTTAAAACATTGGATGGCCATTCTATTACTACTTGGGATAACATGGAAGACACTTTTATTAGGAAATGGGGAGAAAAGAAAGATCATGGAAATTGCCTCATTGAGTTCAATACACTTAAGAAAAGACACAATGAAGGAGTGTCAGAATTTATCAAGAGATTTAGTAGATTGTACCTGAATCTCCCTGCTGATATGAAGCCCCATCAGACTGTTGCTAAAGTTGTTTTTGTAGCAGCCTTTGATTCAGAATTTGGTTTCTCTCTCAGAGAAAGAAAGCTTGCTACTCTGGATGATGCTCAGGTAGATGCACTAGAGTTGGAAGCAAAATTTGCCTCCACTGGCAAATTAAAAGGAAAAGCTGAGCCAGATAGCAGAAGAAGGGGAAAAGAAGAGGTGTCTACTTCTAGTCAGGACAGAGACTCAGACAAAATGGAAGAAATGAGAAAATTAATTAAGAAAATGGTCAAGCTTGAATTGGAAGCCAAGAATTCAGCCCTCGGATATTCCCAGAATGCTCCAAACTGAGGTTACAATCCTCAATATAGGAAACCACCCTTGCAAATATTGCCAAGGGAAGCAAAGGAGCAACAGGATCAAGTGCCACACCCATTGTACCTGGAAGGTCCAGTAGATGACTCCACTGAAGATACTGCCTATAGGCTGGAGGATGCAAATCTTTCCTTTTCAAATAGTGATGGAGAAGAATGCCCTTTACAAGGGAATGATGAAGCTAGGTGCTCATTGCAAGAAGAAGAAAAGATCAGAGACGAAGAAGAATCAGAATTTGATCATTATTGTAAACAATTTGATGATTTCATGCAAGCACATTTCAGTAGAAGATATGATCTCAGATCTTCTAGGAAGAGGACTCGTACCCAAGAGCATGAAGAGGAGTTACCCCAGAAGGAAGCACCTGCTCAGAATGAGTCTACAGTGCAGATAGCTACAGAAAAAGGTAAGCAACCTCTAAACAAACCTTTGCAATCTAGTGATCAAATTCCCTCTTCTTCAAAGGTAGTCATTCCTCCTAATACCGAATCTGTGTCAAAAGAATTCAAACCCACAGTCGAAAATAAAGAGCCCAAAGAGATTGTGATAGAAAAGTCCCCCCTGCTTTCAGTCTGCAAAAGGAACTTGAAAAGGTCAAAATCCTAGTCCCCTTGACTGAACTGTTGAAACAGCCAGCATATCAATCTCAAGTCACCTCTTTCATGCTCCCTCCAGAAGCACAAATCATCCCAGATAGTCTCAACCTTCAAGAAGAAAGACCCATGGTATTTTTTGGCCCTCATGTTGAGGAGGTAGATCCTTCTACTCCTCCCTTGTATGTGTCTCTAGTGATCCATGACCTGCTATTACATCACTGTATGCTAGATTCTGGGGCTTCCCATAATCTTATGCCTTTGTCAGTCATGAAACAACTAGGTTTACAAATCACATGTCCATATAAGGATCTCTACTCATTTGACTCCAAAAGAGTTAAATGCTTGGGGCTGATCAAAGATTTGGTGGTCAATTTGGCCCAAATCCCAGCAAAAAGTGTGGTGATGGACATAGTGGTAGCTGACATTCCAGCTCGTTTTGGTATGTTGTTGTCAAGGTCCTGGGGAACAAAAATTGGTGGATCAATTAAAATGGATTTAACATATGCCACTATCCCAGTTTTTGGTGGCTAGGAGAGGAGATTATACAGGGAGACTAGATTTTTCAAGATGGTGAAAAAGGCTGACAATTCTGAAAATTCACCAGTCTACAGTAGGGAAGGAGATTTTTTATGCTTGATGTTGGAGGAAGATCAATATTATGCTCATGAACCATCCTTCTGCCAGATCAAAAGTGAATAGCCCTCAGAAAACATGGAAGCAGGAATATGGACACTCCATTTTGATGGAGCAAATTCAAGAGAAGGAAATGGAGTTGGAGTGCTATTAATCTCTCCTGCAAGAAGATGGATCGCATTGTCTTTCAAATTAGAGTATGAAGCCACCAATAATGTGGCTGAATATTAAGCACTTCTATTGGGATTACAGACAGCTAGGAGCATGGGTATACGAAGTTTAAAGGTTCTGGGAGATTCAGAACTACTGGTCAGACAAGTCAGGAATCAGTGTCAGACCAAACATCCTAGGCTAAGGGCTTATAGGAATGAAGTTTGGGACATGGTAGAAAACTTCTTTTTGGCATTTAATATCTAGTTCATGCCCCGAGAACAGAATAGGATGGTTGATTCCCTTGCTGTGGCTGCTAGTACATTTCGACCACCTCAGAACCCTCTTTTAAGATATGAAGTTGAGGTACGTTACCGGCCTTCAATCCCGGATAATGTCAAGTACTGGAAGGTATTTGAAGATGAAGAATAGATGAAGAGATTCATGGAAACAGTGGGAGAATTCTCCAATATGGAGATTGACGATGAAGAAGAGACAGAACCTGAAGATATTCCAAAAAGAGGTTGGGAGGAGAAAGTGGCAGGAAAAAAAGTGTTGCAGTTAAAGGGAAACGTTATACCTAGAGGGCTGGTGCCTCTAGAAATATTATTTGACAGGAATGACGTCCCACTGCAGCCAAGCAAAGGGGTAGAAGAGAATCAAATGGAAGACCTGAATTTGGGTACTGAGGCTGACCCCAAAATTGTAAAATTGTCCAAGAAAATCCCTGAAGAATATAAAGAGCTATATCAGAAATTATTTCAGTCTTATAAATATGTGTTCGCATGGTCCTATCAGGACTTGAAAACTTTTGATATCAGTATTATGCAACACAAAAATTCCACTGAAGGCAGATGAAAAGCCCCATAAGCAGAAGCTCAGGCAAATCAATCCCTTGCTGCTGCCTTCTATTGAAAAAGAAATCAAGAAGTTGTTGAAGGCAAAAATAATTGTGCCATTGAGCTACTCTGAATGGGTGGCAAACCTTGTCCCTGTACGCAAGAAGAATGGAGAAATAAGGTTGTGTGTGGATTTCAGAAATTTAAACAGAGCATCCTTAAAGGATAACTATCCACTTCCCAAAATGGATTACATCCTGCAGAAAGTGGTTGGGTCTTCCAGGATGTCAATGATGGATGGATTCTCTGGTTATAACCAGGTGACCGTACTTCCAGAAGATCAAAAGAAGACTGCTTTCACCACACCATGGGGTACGTTTATGTATGCCAGGATGCCTTTTGGGCTGATTAATGTAGGGGCCACTTTTCAGAGGGCAATGGATATTTCTTTTGTCGGGGAGCAGGATAAATTCTTGGTGGTCTACCTAGATGATATTACTGTATTCTCCAAGAACGATGCTAAGCATATTGAACATCTGCGGAGAACTTTTGAGAAATGCATAAGGTATGGTCTCTCTCTCAATCCTCAAAAGTCTTTATTTGCATTAGAAGAGGGAAAGCTTTTAGGCCATATCGTTACTAAAGATGGGGTGAAGATAGATCCTAAGAGGGTAGAAGTTATAAACAGTATTTCTTTCCGAATGAAAAAGTGCAAGTGACATAGGCGCATAAATTTTCTTGAAGGTTTATCCTAGATATAACAGATATGCTGAAGAAGAATAATGAGGTAAAGTGGTCACAAGAATCACGGGAGGCATTTACTAGGATAAAGAATGCTTTCGCAGAAGCCCCTGTGTTGGCTGGACCAAATTATGATAAACCTTTCATGATTTTCTCTTTTGCATCACCTCAAACAATAGCAGGAGTTTTATTGCAGAAAAATGAGGAGGGGTATGAGCAGCCCATAGCTTTTTTCATTCAGGTGATCCGTGATGCAGAATTAAAATACAACATATTGGAAAAGCAGGCATACGCCCTAGTGAAATCCCTCAAAGAATTCCGTGTATATATCTTACAGTCCCACATCACTGCATTTGTGCCTGCAGTTGCTTTAAAATATATCCTATTTAGGGGGATAGTGAAGGAAAAAGGGGCAGGTGGATTGCTAAAATACAGGAGTATGATTTAGACATTCGCCCTACTAAGCTGATCAAAGGACATGGGCTTGCCAAAATGTTATCAGAATCAAACTATCAAGCCCTGGGCATAAATTTATCCATTATAGCAGATGAGGAATCTGAGGAGAAAGAAGAAAGACATGGAACTGGAGTAGCTACTCCAGAGACACATCTAAATTACCTCACCTGTCCATGGTACAAAGAGATAGTAGAATATCTCCTTACACTCAGCTGCCCTCCAAGTTGTGAAAAAACTAAATACAGAGCGCTGAGATTGAAATCAAAGAAGTATATAGTTGCCAATGGTCGGCTATACTAGCAAGATCCATCAGGTATCTTACTCTTGTGTCTCACAGAGAATGAAGTCGAGAGTATTATAGCAGAATTACATGAAGGGATCTGTGGAGGCCATTACAGCTGGAGGGCCACGGCTCATAAAATTCTGAAAGCTGGCTTCTATTGGCCAAAGCTTTTTGGAGATGTTTTTGCCAGGATAAGAGCATGCAATAAATGTCATAAATTTTGCTGAGAGACAGAAATCTGCACCATTTCCCCTGATTCCAGTGCGTGTGGATGAACCATTCAAACAATGGGGGTATTGATTTTATAGGTGAGATACATCCTCCGTCAAGTGGACAACATAAATGGATACTGACAGCCACGGATTATTTCACTAAATGGGTGGAAGCCATACCTACAAGGAATGCTATGGATAGTGTGATCATAAAGTTCATGGAAGAAAACATCATATCCAGGTTTGGCTGCCCTACTAAGATAGTGACTGATAATGCACAGGCCTTCAAGTCTGCAAAATTTATGAATTTCTGCCAGCAATATAATATCATACTTAGTCACTCTACAACTTATTATCCACAAGGAAATGGCTTGGCAGAGTCTTCAAACAAAACTCTGGTAAGAGCCTTGAAGAATACTATCAATGAAAATCAAAAGAATTGGGATTCCCAATTGAAATTTGCTTTATGGGCTAATAGAATCACCAGCAAGAGAGAAACTGGGAAATCCCCTTATGAATTGGTATAAGGATGAGCAGCAGTTTTCCTGTACAGCTGGCCCTACTAGTGACGTGCTTCATGCAAGAAATCCAGGAGGAACCTGATGATATGATCAGGAGAATCAATCAATTGGTGGAATTAGAAGAAACACGAGGCCAAGTGAATCAGAGATTAATCGAATATCAAGAGAAAATGAAACACATTTTTGATCAGCACGCAAAAGACAGGAAGCTGCAGATTGGTGATTTCGTGCTCAGATGGGATATCCGGAGAGCTGAGAAAGGAAAACATGGCAAATTCGACCCCCTCTGGTTTGGTCCTTTAAAAATTGTGGAACAGGGGGGCAATAATACTTTTAGGTTGGAGAATTTACAGGGTGACTTACTGAATGCCCCTGTAAATGGTCAATTTCTTAAACCCTATTTCCAGTTCTAATCCAGGCAAGGGCAGCCTGATGTATTATATTGTATGATAGTTTCCTTTTTGGTTTTTGTTCAAATAATGTTGGTATTGTGATGAATGATAAAGTGAAAAATGGAGGTGCTGGAGAGCAGAGTCTGCATACATGATGATCAGAGGGTCTGCGAGTTCTCGACATGTCCAATGATGAACATGTCATCCCCAGGTGGAGCCGATGTTGATCATAATCATCTTCCAATAAGATTTTCACGGGCAATATCATTTTTGTGCCCATCGGCGCCATTTTCACGCCTCCAAAACACCTCAAAACACCTCATCGAAAGGAAGAAAATTCATATTTGAAGTGTTTAGGTGTAGCTCCTTCGGCCCTAGCCCTCATCTTCTTCCCCATGTAACATGGATGCTAGACAGTGCTAGTCTAGCAGGTGCTTATCGAATGCATATTGGGCGCGTTCTGGGCCGTCCGATCCAACCATAGATCAACGTACCGCATCTCGCCTGCCTTGTGGTCCCCGCCCGCGTCCACTGTTCAAAAACTGCCTGGTATTCATCGCACTGCCTTTTGGCGGTAGGCGGTAATTCCCGTTCGGCCAGCGATTCCACTCAGCGCTCGCCATGCATCCCCGCGTACGGCCCGAATACCGCCCTCCATCGCGCATTAATGTTCGACCCAGGACACGCAGTGATATCGCTGTCAGCCGTCCGATCTGAAGGTCTCCATCTGACGATCGTCATACCCCGAAGCTGCAAGAACATTAACCCAAGCCTATCGCGCCCCTGGCCCACTGTCTTATTGTCCTCCGGTGTGTTTTTAATCGTCGATATTTCCCGGAGATCGAACGGTCCATATCACCTGCATACTCCGCCATTGATTCAGTTCCTCCACATCATCATCCCACGTGTTATCGCATTTCTTCCTCCGCCATTTATATATTTCATTCATATGTTATATTTTAATGCTTTTCTCTAGCCAGCTCGTCCGCTATTTCTCCACTACATTGTTCCGCCACCCTACGTTGTTTCACCATATCACAGTTTACACGACCGTTTCCATTAACCTTGCCATTATCCCCACTGTGTTCACCGCTCCCTGCATGGTTTTCTTTAACAAGTTTGTGACTTTTGCAGATTAACATCGATGGAAGGTGGCTATTACTCTCAACCTCCATTACAGAGCCCACGAGCACGTCAAAGGACAATGATTCAGAGGCAGAATTTATGAAGAAAGATTTGGGAAGCTGTGACGACACGGCTTTCATTAAAAGAAGCAGGGTTAAAATCTATCAAACCCTCCGGAGTTATTCAAAGCGCAGATTTTTGCAGATGAAGACATTAATGTTGCGGCAAAGAGTATCAGTGGAAGATCCAGGAATTCAGTGTCCAATATTGAAGGTATTCAATCCTAATTCAGGGTCTAGCTGGCAAAGGGTACGATGCACAAAAAATAATACCCTCCAGGTCTTCATTCAACCAAATTTTCCTTCAGGAAAGGACAGAATATTGGTATGGTTATCACTATATCGTGCTCCTGAAGAATTTTTCACCCAGTGCATTAACTTCAGAAAGCAGGCAGCATAGTACAAAAAACACAGCGCCGTCAAGCAGTATGGGCGGGCACTTCTCCACCATTTTGTTTTAATGATACAATTAAATGTTCATCACCTACCTCTTTTGCTAGGTTATGGTTTCTCTTATAAAAACCATGAAAAAATGCATTGTAAGGGTTCCATATTTTTATCAAAAAATTATGCAGTGAAAGGCTTTTTGCATACATTTTGTAAGACTCTTGTATGAAGGCTCAGAGCCCATAGGGTCTCAGTGAGGAGGAGTTCTATCTGTCAAAGAGGATTCTGGTCTTTGGTATTTCACAGTCTGTAACTCTCTTTTATATGTTATTTAATATATCATTTCATCTCATCCATCTTTCCTGTATCATGTTTTGGAATGCGAGTGGCTCACTGATTTCTGGTAAGGATTCATCCTAGTTGATGCCCATACTCGGATCAGTCAAGCGCTTTAAATATGGCTCATGCATGATATTCTGTTCCATTATACAACTATCCATACTTCTGCTATATTAGTTGCTTTGAGAGGGTGCTTTTAAAATGCTATTATCATGTATGGATTCTTAGATTGAAGTAAGGTAAAGCCCATGTATGGTGGTATTGTGCTCACAGGTATCATCTCAATTTTAACTCGTATCTTCTCTTATTCTTTCACTACTAGCCACACCTTCCAAATGATTTTATATACGTAAGTATTTAAAATGACCCTTCCACAGTAAACTATCTACAGATTGTCTACTTTCTTTGTGTTAAAGTTTTGAATCTTGCCCCTACGGTATCTCTTTTCTTTATTAATGAGTTACGAGGTTTTGGTCCCATTCCATACTATTTCCCTGTTTATAGGAGATATCATGCGAGCAAAGCTAACAACTTTAAACATCATGTTCTATGCTCCTTGCTATGCTAAGATGTCTAAGCCTTTGGTCTGCTATCCCGCTCTAAAATTTTGTCTCTGGGAGCTACTGTAGGTGCATATAATAAAAAATTTATGGAGAGGTGGCCTTCATCACTTCAAGAGCAGTACAAATAATTATATTGAGAAAATAACTCCAACACTGAGAGATATGAAGTATAATTTATGGAGTTGGTGAACATATCTTGTTATCTAGTGCTGCCTACTCGACATAGCTTTCTTGATCTTATGTATAACAAATGGATTTGTATTTAGCTTATATTACACTAACCATGAAATTTCCAACATTCATGGCACACTTTCCATCACATTTGTAGGGTGACTTATAATAGAGTATCACACTTTTCTTATCAGAGCTAAATGCTCTTGTATGCAACAATGATGGATTTCATCACTTAAGAGCAGTAAAAACAAGTTTATTGAGAAAACAACTCAAACACATTTGTAGAGAAAATTATAACACACTATCACACTTTTCTTGTCAGAGCTAAATGCTGCTATATGCAACAACAATGGATTTCATCACTTAAGTGCTGTAAAAACAAGTTTTTTGAGAAAAAACTCCAACACATTTGTAGACAAATAATAACACAATATCAAAATTTTCTTCTCAAAACTAAATTCTCCTATATGCAACAACGATGGTTTTCATCATTTCAAGAGTATTAAAAACAAGTTTATTGAGAAAAAAACTCTAGCACTGAGAGATATTTGGAAGCCACTATTGAATTGGTAAACATGTCTTGCTCTATGGTGTTGGATATTGGGCATAGATTTCTTGATATTGTATACAAGACTGTAAATTTTCATGTAGCTTATACTACATTAACCATGAAATTGTCAAAATTTAGGGCACACTTGCCATCACATTTGTACAAGAAATTACAATAGAGTATCACATTTTGTTATCATATCTAAATATTCCTATATGCAAAAACTACCTTGTGCCTCAGAGTTTAAATTTGTGCGAGGAGGAGAGGAAGAGTGTCAAGGTGCAACCTAGAATAAAAAGAGAAAGAAGAATCTTGTTTGGGACATGAGAATCGCGTTTGGGACTTGAGATAGATTCATTCTCTGCACATCTAGAGTAAATCTTAATAAAAAAAAACTCGCCATACTTTGAATTTTTTAAATATGTTAAAAATTAGAATATCAATTTAGTAAATTTTACTCAATTACACATTTAACAACATTCATTTAAAAAAATACAAGTATAAATTACTATTTTAAATAAAAATACTCCAACACATTTAACAATGTTCATTTAAAAAATACAAATACAAATTACTATTTTAAATAAAAATAGTACGAAGAATCGCATAAGTTTCCATGACCCTAGTGTACCTTCCTCTTATTACTTTTTAAATGCATAATGTTTGTAACTTATTCTTAATCACATGGTGTCAATTTTGTAAAAATATAATCTACAAGTCTCACTTTTTATAACTTTGGTGGAAGGATAGAGTATCTAAATTCCCTTACCCTTTAATAAGCATCCTCAATTATTGTACCACCCACCTCGACATTCAATATAGACATATTAGCTTATTCTAAATTGATCAAGAGAATAGAATTTTTAGTGTGGTTTTCTATGTGCACTAAAATTCCCATGATGTCCATCACTATATATGGGGTTCATTACAACCTTGGATATATTATATAAGCTTTTGTGATTTTTTTCTTATGGTTAAAACTTAGTTTTGTTTGTCACCTAGTTATCATGATTCAAAACTTTTTTATCATCTGAGATACTTATAGAATTAGATATATTCAGTGAGCTAATGTGATGTATTTTTTGTCACAATAAATCAAAAATCATTTATTATACCAAAAAATTGACTTATCATTGTCTATTTTGTTTATGAACCTTTTAAAAAAAACCACAGGAACGTTTGATTTTACACTGTGATCTCCTCGGCATGGGTGGGGGTTTCAAAAATTAAAGAGTAAATTGAGCGGTTATTGTTAGAAATTGTTGTATAAGATGGGAAATTTGGATAGTTTATAGACAATATGGATGTTATAACATATATATATATATATATATATATATATATATATATATATATATTGAATTTTTTGGTGTCTCTGGCCACCATGCATCTAATAGGATACATTTCAACTGAGAACGTCAATAGATCACTATGTGAATGATAACTTCTGACATCCATAGCAATTTTATTTGATTGTGGATCAGGTTACAAACTAATAACTTGTGAAATCCCTAGGCATTTTCTTTGATTGTGGATCGGGTTATAAACTAGAATACACTCTCTCTTCAGAAGACTCTACATCATATATTTGATGGAGGGAAAGGTTATGATAAAACATGTACCAAAAACCCCTTAGGGTTGTCTCAACTTACTCTATTGTTAATCACATAGTGTCAATTTTGTAAAACTAGAATCTACAGTAAGGACTAAGTGGGTTTTTTCTTTTGTAAGTTTTGTTTGAAATTGAATAATAAAAAAATTATAAACCATAAAATTGTGTAATGAAAAAATTTGTTTAAAATTTCAAAATAAAAAGTTGAGTAAGTTTGACATCATATAATATGAAAATTGTTTATGATTATAAAGTAAAAAACATGTGATATTTTTTAGCTACAATTAGGTAATTAAAGGTATGTATATAGTTCTTTTTAAAAATAAATAAATTTGATATTCATTAACAAAAGAAAATCCGAAAGAGTATGTATTTAGTTACAAACTGTTATGTAGTTACAAACTATTAAAATTAAGTAATTAAAGGTAAATTTAGTGTTATTTAAGAAATGAGAATTATGAACATTCATCATTAGTTCTCAAGATAAATCATGTCCTATGAAATAATTTGAAAATTAAAAAAAAAATATAGCATATTTTATAAAGTTTCATTATTTATTTAATTTTTTATATATTAAGAAATACTACTCATGAATAATAAAACAATTGTGATATAAATAATATATAACAAAAAAAATTATGTATTTTTGGAATAATAAAATAGTTGTAACAAAAATAATATAGAACAAGAAAAAGTATGTATATTTGGATGTATGAACATTTAGATACATTTTATTAAGCAAAATTTTAAAATAATAATGGTTATAAACAATTAAAAATAATTTATTAAACTAGCCTAGATCCACCTTAACTCTGGATCTATGAAGCTATGAGAGGGATCAAATCTCTGGAGGTGCAAACCTCTTTTTTTTAGTGCAAAAATTGAGGAAAGGTTTGCACTTGGAGATATTTGATAAATATGTCTAAGATTTATCGATTCATTTTAATTTTAAATTTTCTTAGTTACCTCTTTGTTGAGATGATAAATATTGTAAAATAACTTTAATGATGAAAATGATGAAATAAAAATTTTGAATGCAAAGTGACAATATAATAATATTGAATGATATAAAATTTGAATAATAGGAATGTAGTAAATTACAAATATTCTTCATTATCATCAATCTCAAACTATTTTCTTGTACTATTATTATTATCACCCTTGTTAGTTTTGTCATATTTTCATATCTATTATATGAAAATGAAAGTTGGAATCATAAGCCATTTAAAAATTTAACTCGATCTCTTGTATTAAACATCATACTTTGTCTCTCTTTCTCTCCAATATTAATAAGTTTAATTACTATAACACAAAAATCAATGTACATTGTCAATAATTTTTTGTTAATCCGATGACTTTAAAATTAATGTATCATCATACATCCAATTATATCAAATCATAAATCAACATATCTACTGAAATCAATGCATCTAATGTAAGAAATCAGATAATATTAGAAAACAACATCTACATGAAAATCAATGCATCTAATGCAAGTAATCAAATAGGATTAGAAATCGACATCTACCCTCCAATCAATGTATCTAGTGAAAGTAGGAAAATATGATTAAAAACCAACATCTACACTGAAATCGATGCATCTAGTGCAAGCAATCAAATATGATTAGAAATCACCATCTACAATGAAATACATACATTTGGTGCAGGCAATCAAATATAATTAGAAATTAACATCTACATTGCAATTAATGCATCTATTGCAATAAATCAAATAGTATTGAAATCACCATCTACATTGAAATCAATGCATCTAGTGCAATCAATCAAATCGGATTAGATATCATTTACATTGAAATCAATGCATCTACTGAAAGTAATCAAATATTATTATAAATCAAAATATGCACTAAAATCAATCCATCTAGCGAAAACAATCAAATAGGAATAGGAATCACCATCTACACTGAAATCAATGCATCAAGTGCAAGAAATATTCTTCCCTCTCTCCCCCCTCCATCTATATCTATATCTCCCTCCATATCTCCTTATTTTTCTCTTTATCACACCCCATGAAACACATACACTCTCTCACTCCATATATATCAATCTATTTGTCCCTTCCTCCTTATCTCCATCTATCTCTTTTTTATCTTCACCTTCCATCTATATCTCTATATCCCTTTGTATTTGTATATCAAGCCCAAAAAATACACTCTCTTTCTCCATTCTATCGATCTATCAGTCTCTCATCCTCTCCCTCTCCCTCTTGCTATCCTCTCTCCCTTTCTCTCCATCTTCCTTATCACTCCCTCTCTCCATCTCTCTCCACCTTCCATTCTCTATGTCTTTATGATTACCTCACTTTCTCTCCCCCTCCATCTCGATATCTCTTTTCCTACCTCTTTTCACTTTCTCTCTTCATTTCTCTCCCACCTCTCTCTCTCTCTATCTTCACCTTCCAAGTTTCTTACTATATGCCTCTATCTCTCCATCTCTCCCCCGTTATCTCCATCTCTCCTTGTTTGTCTATTCATCTCAGCCCCAAACATACACACTCTCTCTCCATCGCTCCCTATTCACTCCCTCTCTCTCTCTACTACTCACTCTTGATGTATTTCTTCTTCCATCCCTCTCTCCTCATCTAACTCCTTCTCTCTATCCCTCCCTCTTCCCCCCTCAAACTCCATATCTCTATTCCTCCCTCTCTCATCCTCTCTTTCAATTCCCCTCTCTTTTCATTCCTCTCTGTCCCTTTCTCTTCTACTTCCCTCTCACTTCCCCCATCGCTCGCTCTCTCTCTCTCTCTCTCTCTCTCTCTCTCTCCCCTACAATCCCCTCTCTTCCCCCATCACTATGTTCCTCTCTCTCAAGTCTTCTCTCTCGCTTCATCTCATTCCTCCCTCTATTTGCCTCCACACCCACTTCTCTCTCTCTATCTCTCTCTCTCTCTCTCTCTGTTATGCAATCCTCTCTCTTTCCACATCACTCTATCTCTCTCTCCAACAATGTTACTATATCCATCCCCTTCTCCTTTTCTCTCCTTCTCTCCCCCATTGTCTTCGTCACTCATTCTATATCTCTTTATCTCACCCTTAAACATACACACTCTCTCTCCATCTCTCCACTTCTCACTCTCTATGCAATTATTGATCCCTCCTTCTCTCCACCTCCAACTCCACCTACTTATCCCTACCTCTCTCATCCTCCTCTCCTCCTTCCTCTCTCTCCCTTTCTCTCTGACCTCCCTCTCTCTCTCTCTCTCTCTCTCTCTCTCTCTCTACCCTCCAATCCTCTATCATTATCCCTCCCTCTCTACTTCTCTCTATCCCACCTCCATCTTTATGTCTCCCTCTCGCTCTGTTACCCTTCTCTACCTCTCTCACTCCTCTCCCTCTCTCTCCATTCATTCCTCCTCTGCCTTGTCCTTCACTTTACCTCCATCTCTCCCATGCCACTCCGCCTATTTCTCCACCTCTATCATATGTCTTTGTTCTTCACTCCCATATATATATATATATATATATATATATATATATATATATATATATATATATATATATATATATATATATGTATATCATGATATATTAATATATATTATAATATAAAAAATAATATTGTATTAATATAAAGTTGTTAAATTCAATAATATTAATGTTATAATATATTAATATGAATATTATATTTAACAATAATAATATTATTAATATTATTAATATTAATTTAATCTTAACGTTAGGGTAAATAATGTTTATTTCGCATGCTATTAATAATAAATTGGTCCATGGTATTTCGGCCATAGGCATCATATATAATTAGATGTTGATTTCTAATCCTATTTGATATTTTTTTTTTATTTACCTTACTTCTTTATACCTATTTTATAAATATGGTATTTGGCCCATCATTTTTTCCCATGGTATTAATAATAATTTTTCCCATGGTACTTGACCCATAGGATTCACCTAAATAAAACCTTTTTTTGAGTTTTTGTAAATATAGAGGTTTATGCAGGAAATATAAAGAAAAATGATTTATTTATTTACCATACCGCCCGAGTATGTATAAAAAGTGGTTTTATTTATTTAGCATAACTCTAGTTTATTTATATTTTTATTTATTTACCATATTTTTTTTAGTGTTCATAAAACTCTTCATATATTAATAAATTTATTTTCTAATGAATTTTTAATTGTTTATTTATATGGTTTTGTTAGTTATTGTTTAAGCTGACATGATTTAGATCTTATTTTTAAAATTTTCTTTAGTTTTTGTTATTTTGGCTTGTGACATACTTACACATAGGGGTCATACTCAGTTGTAGAATGTGCCTCTGGACGCAATTATTTACATTGCAATCAATGCATCTGGTGCAAGAAATATTCTTCCCTCTCTCCCCCCTCCATCTATATCTATATCTCCCTCCATATCTCCTTCTTTGTCTCTTTATCACACCCCGTGAAACACACACTCTCTCTCACTCCATATATATCATTCTCTTTGTCCCTCCCGCCTTATCTCCATCTATCTATTTTTTATCTTCACCTTCCATCTGTATCTCTATCTCCCTATGTATTTTTATATCAAGCCCAAAAAATACACTCTCTTTCTCCAATCTATCAATCTATCAGTCCCTCTCTCCATCTTCCTTATCACTCCCTCTCTCCCTCTTTCTCCACCTTCCATTATCTATGTCTTTATGATTACCTCACTCTCTCTCCCCCTACATCTCCATCTCTCTTTTCCTACCTCTCTTCACTCTCTCTCTTCCTTTCTCTCCCGCCTCTCTCTCTCTCTCTCTACCTTCACCTTCCAAGTTTCTTACTATATGGCTCTATCTCTCCTTCTCTCCCCCATTATCTCCATATCTCCTTGTTTGTCTATTTATCTCACCCCCAAACATACACGATATCTCTCCATCGCTCCCTTTTCACCCCCTATCTCTCGACTACTCACTCTTTATGTATTTATTCTTCCCTCCCTTTCTCCTCATCCAACTCATTCTCTCTATCCCTCCCTCTCCCCTCCTCCAACACAGTATCTCTATTCCTCCCTCTCTCATCCTCTCTTTCAAGTCCCCTCTCTTTTCCTTCCTCTCTGTCTGTTTCTCTTCTACCTCCCTCTCACTTCCCCCATCATTCTCTCTCTCTCTCTCTCCCCTACAATCCTCTCAATCCCCCCATCACTATGTTCCTCTCTCTCAAGTCTTCTCTCTCGCTTCATATCCTACCTCCCTCTATGAGGACCCCCACCCACCTCTCTCCCTCTCTCTCTCTCTCTCTCTCTCTTTTCCATGCAATCCTCTCTCTTTCCACATCACTCTATCTCTCTCTCCAACAATGTTACTATATCCATCCCCTTCTCCTTCTCTCCTTCTCTCCCCCTTGTCTCTGTCACTCCTTCTATATCTTTTTATCTCACCCTTAAACATACACACTCTCTCTCCATCTCTCTTGTCACTCCCTCTCTCTCCACTTCTCATTCTTTATGCAGTTATTTATCCCTCCCTTTCTCTTCGACCTCCCTCTCCCTCCCCCCACCTCTCTCTCTCTCTCTCTCTCTCTCTCTCTACCCTCCAATCCTCTATCATTATCCCTCCCTCTCTACTTCTCTCTATCCCACCTCCATCTTTATGTCTCCCTCTCACTCTGTTACCCTTCTCTACCTCTCTCACTCCTCTCCCTCTCTCTCCATTCATTCCTCCTCTACCCTCTCCTTCATTTTACCTCCATCTCTCCCATGCCACTCCCCCTATTTCTCCCCCTCTATCATATGTCTTTTTTCTTCACTCCCATATATATATAGAGTTCATATATATATCATGATATATTAATATATATTAAAATATAAAAAATTAATAGTGTATTAATATAAAGTTATTAAATTCAATAATATTAATATTATAATATATTAATATGAATATTATATTTAACAACAATAATATTATTAATAATTTAGTCTTAATGTTAGGGTCAATAATGTTTTTTTTGCATTCTATTAATAATAATTTGGTCCATGGTATTTGGGCCATAGACCTCATATATAATTAGATGTTGATTTCTAATCCTATTTGATATATTTTTATTTATTTACCTTACTTCTTTATACCTCTTTTATAAATATGGTATTTGGCCCACAGTTTTGTCCCATGGTATTAATAATAATTTGTCCCATGGTACTTGACCCATAGGATTAACCTAAATAAAACCTCTTTTTTGAGTTTTTTAAATATAGAGGTTTATGGAGGAAATATAAAGACAAAGGATTTACTTATTTACCATACCTCCAAACTATGTATAAAAAGTGGTTTTATTTATTTACCATACCTATATTTTTATTTATTTACCATATTATTTTTTAGTGTTCATAAACCTCTTCATATTTTAATAAATTTAATTTTAATGAATTTTTAATTGTTATTTATATGGTTTTGTAAGTTATTGTTTAAGCCGACACTATTTATATCTTATTTTTAAATTTTCTTTAGTTTTTGTTATTTTGGCTTCTAACATACTTACACATCGGGGTCATACTCGGTTGTAGAACGTGTCTCTCGATGAAATCATTTACATTGAAATCAATGCATCTAGTGAAAGTAATCAAATATCATTATACATCAAAATCTACACTAAAATCAATCCATCTAGTGAAAACAATCAAATAGGATTAGGAATCACCATCTACACTGAAATCAATGCATCAAGTGCAAGAAATATTCTTTCCTCTCCCCCCCCTCCATCTATATCTATATCTCCCTCCATCTCTCCTTCTTTGTCTCTTTATCACACCCCATGAAACACACACACTCTCTCACTCCATATATATCAATATATTTGTCCCTCCCTCCTTGTCTCTATCTATATCTTCTTTATCTTCACCTTCCATCTATTTCTCTATCTCCCTCCATATCTGTATATAAATCCCAAAAAATACACTCTCTTTCTCAAATATATTTATCTATAAGTCCCTCCTCCTCTCCCTCTCCCTCCTCCTATCCAGACTCTCTTTCTCTCCATCTACCTTATCAATCCCTCTCTCTCTCCCTCTCCACCTTCCACTCTATGTATTTATTCTTACCTCCCACTCTCTCCCCCTCCATCTCCATCTCTCTTTCCCTACCTCTCTTCACTGTCTCTCTTCCTTTCTCTCCCACCTCTCTCTCTATCTATCTTCACCTTCCAAATTTTTTACTATATGCCTCTATCTCTCCTTCTCTCCCCCATTCTCTCCATATCTCCTTGTTTGTCTATTTATCTCACCCCCAAACATACACACTGTCTCTCCATCGCTCCCTTGTCACTCCCTCTCTCTCTCTCAACTACTCACTCTTTATGTCTTTCTTCTTCCCTCCCTCTCTCCTCATCCAGATCCTTCTCTCTATCCCTCTATCCCTCCCTCTCCCCCCCTCCAACTCCGTATCCCTATTCCTCCCTCTCTCCTCCTCTTTTTCAAGTCCCCTCTCTTTTCCTTCCTCTCTATCCCTTTCTCTTCTACCTCCCTCTCTCTTCCCCCATCACTTTGTTCATCTCTCTCGATTTATCTCCTGCCTCCCTCTATGTGCGCCCCCCGCCCCCCGCCCCCCCACCCGCCCACTGCTCTCTCTCTCTCTCTCGCTTTTCCATTCAATCCTCTCTCTCTCTCTCTCTCTCTCTCTCTCTCTCTCTCTTTATTTTCCATTCAATCATGTTTCTCTCTCTCTCTACCATCCAATCCTATCTCTTTCCACATCACTCGATCTCTCTCTCCAATGATGTTACTATATCTATCCCCTTCTCCTTCTCTCTCCTTCTCTCTCCCCTTGTCTCCATCACTCCTTCTATCTGTCTCTATCTCACCCTTAAACATGCACACTCTTTCTTCATATCTCTCTTTTCACTCCCTTTCTCTCCACTTATCACTCTCTATGTAGTTTTTTATCCCTCCCTCTCTCCCCCTCCAACTCCATCTACTTATCCTTACCTCTCTCCTCCTCCCTATCTCTTCCTTTCTCTCTTACCTCCCTCCCCCCTCTATCCTTATCCCTCTCTCTCTCCTTCTCTCTCTCCCACCTCCATCTTTGTGTCTCCCTGTCCCTTCGTTACACTTCTCTACCTCTCTCACTCCTCTCCCTCTCTCTCTGTTCATTCCTCCTCTCCCCCCTCCTTCACTTTACCTCTATCTCTCCCATGCCACTCCCCCTATTTCTCCACCTCTATCATATGTATTTTTTCTTCCCTCCCATATATATCTAGACTTCATATATATATCATGATATATTAATATATATTATAATATAAAAAATTAATATTGTATTAATTTAAAGTTATTAAGTTCAATAATATTAATATTATAATATATTAATATGAATATTAGATTTAAAAATAATAATATTATTAATATCATTAATAATAATTTAATACTAGTGTTAGGTTCAATAATTTTTTTTTGCATGCTATTAATAATAATTTCGTCCATAGTATTTGGGCCATAGACTTCATATATAATTAGATGTTGATTTCTAACCCTATTTGATATATTTTTGTTTATTTAGCTTACTTCTTAATACCTATTTTATATTTATTTATTTAATATACCTCTTTTATAAATATGGTATTTGGCCCATGGTTTTGTCCCATGGTATTAATAATATTTTTTTCCATGTTACTTGACCTATAGGATTCACCTAAATAAAACCTCTTTTTTGAGTTTTTGTAAATATAGAGGTTTATGGAGTAAATATAAAGAAAAAGGTTTTATTTATTTACCATACCTCTGGAGTATGTATAAAAAGTGGTTTTATTTATTTAGCATATCTCTAGTTTATTTATATTTTTATTTATTTCCCATATTTTTTTTAGTGTTCATAAATCTCTTCATATTTTAATAAATTTATTTTTTAATGAATTTTTAATTGTTTATTTATATGGTTTTGTATGTTATTGTTTAATCCGACATTATTTAGATCTTATTTTTAAATTTTTCTTCAGTTTTTGTTATTTTGACTTCTGACATACTTACACATCCAGGCCATACTGGGTTGTAGACAATCTATATTATTTATTAGAGGGATCAATTCTCTTTTCACTCTAAAAGAAGTTTGCATATCAAGAAATTTCATCCCTCTTGTCTCTTGGTAGATCCATAGTTAAGATTGATCTAGACCAGCTTAATTCCCACTTTAAATAAACTGCATTCCACATGAATACCATGGGTTGATTTTTTTTTCTTTTCTGAATAAGACTAAATCTATTAAGAAGAGAAATATAGTACAATCAGAGCTCGCATAAAAGCGAAGCTAAAAAGCAAGGGAACCGGAAATGATATAGAATCAACATCGTTCCCAAAGAGCAACAATGACGTGAGTGACAAGTGACCAAGAGAACAGAGAAGAGCAAGCTAAGCTGAGGAGTCTACCCAGCGTGGGCAGTGTCTCCCAACCGACATTTTTTCCCTTTCTTTTTACTGACTTTGACCCAACCATTCTGATCTGGCTGGACTGGAACCATTTGCAGACTGTTCTGTGCAGAAGGTGAAGTCTCCTTATCTGAGTCGGAAGAAGAAGACTCATGAGAGCGTTTCTGCAAGATCAAAGAAGCAGTGGGATCCTCGGGTCGACCTGAGGGAGGGTCCTTTGGATGCTCCACATTCTCCTCTTCCACTTCAATATCCTCCTCATCAGAGCTAGAGGACTCAAAATCATCCATAGGGGGACTATCACACGGTTTCCAGCTCTTGGATTTGGATTTGCGATTGAGGTTCTTCTTTTTGTCGAGGAACGTTGCACAAGAATTCTGGAGATGACCTGTCTGATGGAAATGACGACACCTGAAGGCTGTATTCTCATAGTCCAACGTTTGCACCCAATGGAAATCCCCAACTTTCAGGATGATCTGGTCTGGCAGTCCTTTGCTGATGTCAATTTCCGCGCAGATTCTGCCAAAGGTATATATACCCTTCTCTGCCCTTGATGTGTCTGTAGCCAGGAAGCGGCCAAGAGTATCCCCAATTGATTGGAAGACAGCAAAATGCCAAAGATGCGCAGGGAGATTTGGAAGCCTGACCCAGATAGGAAGCTTGGTGATCACAGCAGTAGAGGGGTCAAAGTCTGGGAACCAGGGGGTGAGGAAAAGTCCCGCTGAACCCCAGAACCAGGGGCCCCCCGTTAAGGCCTTCTGGTAATCTTCGTTGAAGACAAAGGTAACAATAAAGAAGCCTTTCGAGCATAAAAAGACTTTGGTGTTGTTGGTCCAATTGGTGCTGATCCACTGTTATAGATCAGCAGTACAAGGCCATAGTCCGTTAAACCTGCAAATAATGGCTTTTTCTGCAAATGTCTGGTATTGATCATCCAGAGTAGGATGAGTAATTTCAATAGCTAGGGCTTTCTCCATTTTGTCCACCAAGAAAGGTTTCGGACCCTCAACTGGTTGAGCAGTATTCTTGGCAGGATGTGCATGAACAACATCTTTATAAGAAAATCCGTTGGGGGCAGAGGATTGCCCAACAACACCTCCCCTTAGTCGAAGCGATAGGATCACTGTGGCATTTCTTGCAATTTTGTAAAAGGAAAGAGTCTGATTGTAGTCAAGCTGCTTACCTGCGAAGAGGAGCCGCAGAAGGGAGGAAGGAATCCCCAACCTATTCTCGAGGAGCTGTAAGAGATATCCCACAGTGAATGAGGGTTGCACCTCAAGGAGCAGGGTTTTTCCCGTCAAAAGAGTAATTTGAATCTGAAATGTCGTTTGCTGGGGATGAGAGGGATCCCAGCTGCCAGGAAGAGGCATCGAAGTCGACTTAGCGAGTTCTCTGGGTTGCAAGGCCAGCGCCAGATTCAGTTGAGACTTCCTCTGCAAGTGAAAGTTCAGAGCAGTAGCCCAGGTGAATAAACCGCGCACATGGTCGTAGAGAAAAATGGGGCTGCGGCTATAAAAAAGTGAGGCAAGGTCGCTCCGTCCTGCCATATCGCCGTTAGACAGCCAAAGGATGGTGGCCGTGACTAGTGCGTGCTGAGAGACGCACCCTTTCCCTGCAAAAAAACGCCCCACCGCTACAGTCATCGCCTTCTCTTCTGCAATGTCGCGAATAGGCAGGTATCCGCTTCTTCTCCTCGCGGGGGTCTGCCTGCTCTCAGAATCATGGCGGCCGAACCAGGCCTGCCAGAACCAGCTTGCGGCGGCAGCATACGGCGTTTGAAAACCTAGGGCAAGGGTAAGAGCGCTGGAGTTCTCCATTCTGGTTTTTTTCAGATCTTCACTCACCATGGGTTGTTTTTATACTATATTATTATTTTTATTTTTTATTGTATTTAAAATGTTCATTACATTATGTCAATCTTTTTATTTAATTTACTTCTATTTTTGTGTAATTTGACATATTCTCACCAAAACCTAAATTCAATCTATATATATATATATATATACTTGTAAATCTAATGGCGTAAAACATTTCAATCATCTAACATTTGATCCAATGGCTCAAACATGGACAAGTGGCTCTAATATGGACACAAAAAAAACTAACATTATAGTATATATATATATAACGATTTACTTTAGAATGTAATGGCCTAAAAATTTCGATCCAATGGCTCAAACATTTCAGTGGTGGCTCAAATATGGACACAATGGCAAACTTATTGTTTTGCCTCTCTATGGAGTATAGACAGAGGTTGTATTTATTTGTATTTTTATTTATTTATCATACCTCTAGAGTAAGTATAAAGCAAGTTTTATTTATTTAACATACCTCCGTTTATTATATTTTTATTTATTTACTATAATATATATATATATTTTTGAGTGTTAGTAAATAAAATCCAACAAACCAAGCAACTCAGCCAACACAAATCTAGCAAATGTGAATAATAATGATCTAACTGTGTTGGATTAATAGATTTGTAATGAGATATTTTGGGATTCATCTTTGTTAAGTAAGTCATTCATCTATGACCATTTTCATGAGAGGTAGTTGTAACTAACAAATTTCTAATGATTTTTTATTAGTCCGCTTAGCATTATTGCATCTAGTGATGCTCAGAGGAGCGAATTATTTATTTATAAGCTTATTTAAATTTTTGTATGAGTCTAACATTAAATTTATTATTTATACGATTATTTAAATTTTTTATAAGCCTATCGGGCTATAGAAGGCACCTCTGCATCTTGGTGATGCTCACAGGAGTGAATTGTTTCTTTATAAGCTTATTTAAATTTTTTTATGAGCCTAAAATTAATTTTTTATTTATACAATTATTTAAAATTTTTATGAGCTGACCGGGCTCTAGAATGCGCCTCTGGGTGCAATAAAATATGCAAGAGCTACATTACATAAGGGTTACCCCTTTAACACACACTCATTACAAAAAAAAATCCTCTAAACACACATGAATCATTTCATTTAAAACTTCATATATGTTTTATAAAAAAATATTAAGAATATATTAAAACACATATATGTGAATACTCCATGTTTATTAAAAAAAGCATTAACTCATCATGGTTTATCAATACCACATTCCCAAAACACATAACTTATTTCACAATCAAAATATTTTATAGCAATATTACAACACTCTTAACCACTGATATTCATCCCCCACTTTACCATGGATACTATTAGCTTGTGAATAGGCTTTGTTACAATGTCATGGCTTATCAATACCACATGCCAAAAAAACATAACTTATTTCACAATAAAAATATTTTATAACAATATAGCAATATTCTTAACCATGGATATTCACCTGCACTTGCCATTGTAATTATGAACTTGTCAACATGCTTTGTTACAATACCATGGGCCAATACCATCACTTATCAATAACACATGCCCAAAAATCATAACTTGTTTAGCAATCAAAATATTTTATAAAAATATGACAATATTCTTAGCTCCCACTTTACCATGGATATTATTAACATGTAAATAGGCTTTGTTACGATACCATGGGCCAATACCATGGCTTATCAATACTACATGCCCAAAAACCATAACTTATTTCACAATCAAAATATTTTTTAAATATTTTATTTAAACTTAATTTTATAACATTTTTTTAATTAAATCTAAAAGGAAAAAGGTTGTAGTTGCTTAAGAAATATATTTCAATCCTCTCTCTTCACCTACTAAAAATATTCCCATAGAAATTAGATCACGGTTTTAATAAAATTAAAATAAGAATAATTATATATATATAAATGTGAAATTTATATAAATAAATACTAGCACATAAATTCAAGAAGCATTGCGACATATAAAAAATAATTTAAGATAAGAATTAGTAAAAAAAATGTCATTCAAAGGTAGAAGATAAAGATAAATCACTGACATTATGCCAAAAACATTTTCTCTTACTTTAAGTGTGTCAAAAAAATTGTTGGATATAAAGCTCGAATTTGAATATATCCTAGGCATGGACCGGTGTTCGTTAATTTGAGTTTTTTTCTTTAATACACAACCCAAACCAAAGCTTTGAGAAGCTTGGCTTCTTACTAGACCCGCGATACTTTTTCTAAACCATTTCGCACGTCGAATTTGTGTCATGCTCATCCTCTTACTATTATCCTCCTCTTCTTCTTGTTTGTAGAACTGGGCTTGTTCATCGAGCAATCCGGTAAGCCAAAACATTTCCCACACAGTCCAATATTTCCAATGAATGTCGTATTTTTTAGGTTCTTGAATGTACCCAAACATGGAACCGAGCTTGGTGAATCATTATAGGAGAGATTCAAGATCCAAAGAATTCCAAGCTTGGATATGTAATTGGGAACCTGCCCTGTTGTATTGTTGTGAGACAAGTCTATGACCTGAACGGATGACCGTTTCTCCCCGATTGACGTAGGAATAGTACCCATGAGACGATTGAAAGAGGGATTGAGGAACAACACATCAACCGACTGGGTCATTTGGGGAGGAAATTTCTTGGATAGCTTGTTATTGGAAATATCTATGAGCTGATCCATCCGAGCTCCTCCCACTTCTGGAGGCACGGGCTTTGTCAAAAAATTGGCTCATAGATCAAATGCAGAATGCAGGTTTCAAATATTTGCAACCTTTGAAGGCATGACACCAAAGAGTTTATTCTGCGAGAGATCAAGAAGCTCTAGATACTTGCACTGCCTGATTTGCGGCGATACCCTCCCCTGAAATATGTTCATGCTTAAGTTGAGCTCTCTGAAATTTTTGAATGTGCCAATTATTTCAATAATTGAACCAGATAGCTTGTTAGCAGAGAGATACAAATATGTGAGGGTTTTTTTTTATTCGTTGGAATTCCCTCGGAATGTTTCCTTGTAATATATTGCCATTCAGATCGAGAGCTTACAGAGTAAGGGGGTTTGTGATTGAATATGGAATGGTACCAACCAGGGAATTTATACCCATATATAGTATTGTCAGGGTAGAGAGATTTCCAATAGCTTGGGGTATGGTGCCATTATTGGTGTTTTTCTCTACATTAAAGAATTCTAAATTCTGAGAAATTTCTCCGATGGCGGGAGGAATAATACCTCTAATATGGTTGCCTAACAAATATCGCTCTTTTAATTTGGTACAGTTGGAAAGGGCTCCAAATATAGAGATTCTCCCAGTGATGAAGCTGCTACTGGACATTATGAGGATACTGGGCTGAACCATCTTTCCCAGTTCTTGATATACAACTCTAGTGAGATCTATGGATCAGACGTCAAGATGCCAGAGATAGGAGAATTTCATGAATGATGCCAGAATACGACCTTTAATATTAGTGCCAAACATAAGCAATTCCTATAGTTTCATCATCCTAGATAATATTTCTGACTAAATAGGCCTTGAGATCCCATTGTAGGTTAGCCACAGTCACCCAAGCTATGTGCAGTTGAGAAGATATGGTGGCATGACACCGTTGAGATAGTTTTGGAAGAGATTAAGAAACCAAAGGTCGATTTTGGAACGAATAGTTCCTGTCAAATCATTTAAAGATAAATCAATATTTCTCACCATTAAACATTTTTTGAGGGTCCTAGGAATCGAACATGTGTGGGCATTCCCACAAGAGGCCTGAAATTGCAAGTTTTTTAAGTTGCCCACCTGGTACAGAATTGTCCCTGTCAGAGCATTTGCATAGAGGTAAGGCTCAATGATTTATCGAAGCCATCCTAAAGCATCGGGTAGGTGAACTGTAAATCCATTATGGGAGAGATCAATAGTTTGGAGTAGTGATAAATTTCCCAAGTGGGAAGGGATGGGGGCAATTCAAGCTCGCAACAGAGACTTATAAGGGATGAATCCATGGATTTCTATGGCTATTATGTTCCTCGAGGTTTTATATCATACCAAGGTGGAAGATAGATTCATAGGGCTTAGGGATTTGAGGGTTAGTTAGGTAGTTATCTTGAATGAAGGAGGGGTGGATCGAATGGCTTAAAAAAATTTAATCATCTAAAATTTGATCCAATGGTGTAGACAGGTACACAGTGCAGTTTGGCGAGTTGTTTTTGAAGATGCAAGGCATAAATATGAGGAAAATGAAGAAATTTTTGTTAGATATATTTTTTTTTATTCTTTGTATTTTAGTTTATACATACAATAATAATAAAATATTATAAATTTGGTGGTTATTTATTATTTAATTAATATTTTGATTACAGTTTTTTCACCCTTTTCACTTGTATTTATGCAACTGACATATATCCATCTTAACTCCAGATCTACCAAGCATTAAGAATCATATATGACATTTTTTATTGGCACCCATCAATAAGATATATAGGTTATAATGAAAAATTAATATTTGATATTTCAATGACTATCTTGACTAGAAGTTGATTTTTTTGATGGACATGGAAAAGATGAATGTGAAGAGAATGCTCCATCCTGCTGTCACAACTGCAACATGTCCCAAGAAGTTGTGTCTGAATCCAAAATAATTTTTGATAAAGCGTTTCAATGGCTCTTGAATACCGTTTTTTCTAGTCATGACAGATTCATAATCCCCAAACTGTGATGCTATCAAAGCATACAGATTCCATGCAACAGGCCATGCCTAGTAGTACTATCTCCATCACACCAAAATTTTCTGCATCAAATTTATAATATTGCTAGAGGTGTTAATTGAATTGAATCCTCACCGAAAAAAATAATAGAATGGAGAAGAAGCAATATGTGTCAAGCTATGTTTGTTATGGTTGTATTGTTCATATATACACAATTGAATGAGAAAATATTTCATGAATCGTGCATAGTTGGATGGGAAAAATGTTTCAATTGATAAGAAAAGTTACACCAAGCATTATAACAAGTACCCAACATCAAACTATTAATCAATCGTTGTATACTTCAGAATTATTGTTGGATTTGTAGTGATTAAAAGCATGAATTATTATGAGACAAGGGATTAGGAAACTGCAAAAAATCATCTAGATGGAACATAAATCCAAGGAGACAATGGTAGATCTGTTGAAATTAGGAGTCAGAGCAATAGTCATCATTCGGTAGTATGTTTAGTACAAAAATGTGAAGAACATGAAGAAGAAAGATAAAAACTTGACTGCCTTCCATTGGAAGTTGATCATCGTGTACACGATCACTCCATACATTGCTACTTGAAAAAATACATAATATGGCACTTCAATCAGTACCTGAATGACATCATTTAAAAATTAGGGATGAGAAAAATTCAGAAAGATTTAGGCATTAATGGGAGAGATGAAATGAAATTTGGGATTTACTTGTGTGAGGGCATAAGACAGTGCAGGGTACATCCCGATTGCCTTTTCTCTATAAAGAAACAAACCTTTCAACATCCACTACAGGACAAAATGAAGAAGCATTGTTCACACCTATGAATAGAACATCCGCGAATAATGATCCCATAACATTCAAAAAAAAAAATTGCTCCTCTCTGCAATCATGCATTCATATCACAAATTGAAAAGATGATATTGCATCTTCTAACGATAACAAGAAACCAAATGTTGTAAAGGCTGCAAGGTATAATTTCTTACATCCTTTGAAATTTTCTCCAAAATATGGTACCAAAAAGAAGAGTAGTGACCAAAGTGAAAAAGAAATGAACAACATTGTACTTGGGGTTTCTCTAGTATGTGTTGCTTCCATAGGCGGGCCTAGGATTGAATTATAAAAGGTTATGAAAATTAAGATTTGAAGAGTAAATCCTTAATTCCCAGAGCGAGCATGCTCAATCCTTTGATTAGAGCTTAAGTCATGGGAAGTATGTGTCACTTGGTAGTGATAAAAATAGAGAGGATAAATATAAGTATAAAAGAAGAAAGGAAATTTGGAGATGAAAACATAAGTATATTACAAGTAATCACATTTTTAAATAAATGAGAACAAAACAGTTAATATAATATTCAAAAAATTGTATTGATAATGACTTATTGGTAGAGAGATGAATTCTTGTATACTTCTGAAAATTCTTGTATACACCCACAGATGACACTTCGAGCATCCACGTAGCAGGATTATACCCCTGCCCGATTTTGGGAGATGAAAACATAATTATATTACAAGTAATCATATTTTTAAATAACTGAGAACAAAATAGTTAATATAATTTTCAAAAACTTGTATTGATAATGCCTTACTAGTAGAGGGATGAATATGAATTCTCGTATACCTCTACAAAATCCGCTCCAAGATGCAACTCCACTCAAAGATGCAATTTTGCGCCCACAAATGACACTTCGACCATCCACGTCGCAGGATTGTACCCCTCCCTGATTTTGGGAATGCTTGGAATGGCCTCGAAATAGTCGATCATTGTTTGGGAATGGTGACCAACGACACCAATATATATCATCTACCCTCCTCGCTTCATCAACAAGGTTGTATATCATACCAAGGTGGAAGATATTTTAATCCAATGGTGCATGGTGCTGAGAGGTGGGGGAGTTTTTTTCAAAGCTAAACGTCTTACAACATAAATATTTTGGAAGATGTCAATATGTCGTTATAAACGAGTGTTATTTTGGAATATGTCAACATCCAGAATGGTATACAGAGTATTGGAGCCAGCCAAAATGGTATACAAAGTGTTGGAGCCAGCCCCAGAATGGTATATAGAGTGTTTTAGCTAGCCAAAATGGTATACAGAGTGTTGGCGCCAGCCCCAGAATTGTATACAGAGTGTTACAGCTAGCCCCATAATGGTATATAGAGTGTTGGAGCTAGCCCCATAATGGTATACAAAGTGTTGGAGAAGCCCCAGAGTGTTGGAGGCAACGATAATGGTGTTAGAGGCAGCCATAATGGAATATAGATTGGATTAGAGAGGGATTAAATTTCTTTGTATAATTAATATCAATATTTCCATAATGGTGTTGGAGGCAGCCATAATGGTATACAGATTGGATTGGAGAAGGATTAAATTTCTTTGTATAATTAATATCCATATTTTGGAATATGTATTAAAATGATTTTAATTACTGTAAAATGAGATATTATTACATAAAATTATATTAAAAAATTAAAATTAAATTAAATAAATAATAAATTAATATATACAAATAGGAGATATAATTTTGTATTAAAAACATAAATATGAGATTTCTTATTGGGGAAAAGCCTACCAAATACAAGTTTATTAAAAAATATAAAAGAAACCCACTGGGAATGTGTAATAAAAAATCCAACATGACACACACAATTGAGATCTCCAGGGTTGCTACCACTATAGCTACGCCTTCAAACTTTTCAGGTACATAGAATTCAATCAACTCCTCAGTTGACGGGTTTAACAAACAACACAACTGACGACGGGAATTGTTACAACGTTTACTAAGAAAAATATGGCCGTGCAACTCTGCACTATTAGAAACACAAAAATTTGTTGGAATAATAGTTTCAACAATCCAATTATTTTCCGTCGCATCATATTTCATTAATTGTTGTTGAAGGAAAGTACACATGTGCCCAGAAGCAACTAAGGACGACGTGAGCAATGATCTAAATCTCAACATATCATCAAATCGTCTCCACATGCCCATGTCATAGATCATTTATATAATCTTTAGTAAAACATAATTTATATAATCTTTTGATTTATATGTTATTTTTCATATTTTCTAGTAATTCCCCTTCGATATACACACAACTTCTACTCCTTTCCTTTTCTACTAAGTTATACTAGCTTTAGCGATGTTATGAACAGTAAAATTTATATGCTCTATATACGGAAGAGATGGACCCGCTCGTCAATAAGAAGAGAAAAAGCTCAGAAAATCTTATAGAGCAAATAAAATCATAGAGAATGGTTCCGCCAAAACAGATCGAATCGTTAATTTGGAAACATTACTAATGGATTTTATCTCACAATTTATATCAAACCTCTTGTCTATGATTTCCGCTAATTTTCCAATGTTTTCATTCATCTCCACATATGGTGTGACCTAATAATTAAAACATGGATGATCATTATCGTTAATCTAACCATAGAAGATACACCACAATTATAATATGTTCTTAATGTTATATAATATTGTTATTTGATAATCAAACTACCCATCAAATAAGGTTCAGTTACTCTCCACATAGTTTTTCATTTATGGGTTGTCTACCACAAATGATCTGCAACAAAACCACCCCTAAGCTATACATATCGCTCTTCTCCGTCAACATTTGAGTGCTAAAATTCCTTGGAAAACATGGCATGAAACATTAGCAAAGCAACTCAGTCGAAATGAAATTACCTCGTCTATTAGCTTATTATAATTTCTTCAGCTAAAAAATATTGCAAAGAATAGTATCTCCCATTTACTCTAGATCCACGTATCCTAAGGCACAAGTAATTTTCCATGGCACCAGATCTGTGTTTTTACTCGCTCCATAAGCTTTTTGTATATATAGCTTAAATATGTTGTATTTAAAAATATAAAAAGTCAAACTTGGATTTTGGTTAAAACATGGGTGCACCAGCAAAGCATTTTTATAATTTAGGAAACACTAAAAAAATTCAAAATCACATTTTTGAAAGGACATAGCCCCGTAGTTGTTAACCAATTACCAACTAAAATTATATTTATGGAAAATTATGGGAATTAGGTAACTTAAAATATAATTGGGTTTAATATTAAGAAAAACAAAAAAATTGTCTATGATAGAATAATAATGAAATATTTGTGTTACCATGTTGTCTGTCATGACAATTTCATAATCCCCAAACTATGATGCCATCAAACCGTAGAGAATCCATGCAACAAGGCATGCCCAGTAGTACCATCTCCACCACACCAGAAATTTCTGCATAAAATTTATAAAGTATTGTTAGAAGTATTAATTGAATTGAATGTGGACCAAAAACAGTAATAGAATGGAGCATAAGAAATATGTGTCTAGCTATGTTTGTTATGGTTTTAATGTTGAGATATACATAGTTGAATGAGCAAGTATTGCATGAATCTTACATAGTTGGATGGACAAGAAGTTGCAATTGATGGAATTTGTAAAAGTAAAATTTTGATGTTTTTTGAGGTATTAGGAAAAGACAAGTTACATCTCACAAACAAGTTACACCAAGATTTTTAACAAGTACCTAGCAGCAAACTATTAATCAATCGTTGTATACTTCGGAATTATTGCTGGATTTGTAGTGATTAAAACCATGTGAAACAACAGAAAAGCATCCAGATGGAATAGAAAGTCGAGGACATGTTAGCAGCTATGTTGACATTAGGAGTCAGAGAAACTATCATCATTTAGTAATATATGTAGTACAAAAAGGTGAATAACATGAAGAAGAAAAGCACGAACTTGTCTGCCTTCCATTGGAAGTCGACCATCACGTACATGAACACTCCATACATTTCCGCTTGAACAAATACATGTGGCACTTCGATCAATCCGTGCATGACATCATTGAAAAATTAGGGATGAGAAGAATTCAGAAATATTTTAGGCATTAATGGGAGCAATGAAATGAAATTGTGGATTTACTTGTGTGAGGGCATAACACAAAGTAGAGTACATCGCGGTTGCCTTTTCTCTGTAAAATATTGTCCTTTCAACATCCACTAGAGGCTGGATTGAAGAAGCATTGTTAACACCTATGAATAACACAACCATGAACAGTGATCCCATAGCATTCAAAACCTGTAAAGCAGAAAGACACAAAAAAATCAATTTTCAAGATAGAATTTTATCATTGGTTACTGTGCCAAATGTTGGGCCTTTCCACCTGTTAACACAAATATTGAATTTCATAATATTATTAGTGAAACGAAAAAGACACAAAGTTACTCAATATAATGAATGAAGACCTGCTATTATATTCATTGAGGTTGTATATATCTCTGGGATGTGGGATGTGGAAGAGATTCTTAAAGATGACAGAGTTAGTTAGGTATTTAGGTTAAATGAAGGAGATAGTGGATCAATGGTATAAAACATTTCAATCGTCTAACATTTGATATGATTGTGCAGACATTTACATGGTATCAATTTGGATAGTTGTTTTCAAAGAAGAATGCCTTATGGCGTAAATATTATTAAGAGTCAACGGGCGGAAACATGAAGCTGAGTTACACTTTTGTGAGAATCGGGGGCCGAAATTTTTTTTCGGCAATAGTTCGGCTGAACATTTTCTAAATTTCAGCCGAACTCTGTAATAGTTCAGCCAAACTTTCTTAGAAAGTTCGGCCAAACTCGTGATTCCGTTTAGATTGACAACACACTGACGGCGTGGGCAAACAGAATTGTTGCCGAAGATTGGAAAACCGGCAACAAAAGTCTGACCGAACTATGAGTTCCGCTGAGCTTTTACTTTTAAAATAGTTCGGCCGAACTAATTCCTATAAAATAATCGTCCGCGAAGCTATTCTGTTTACCAGTTTCATTATTCCTCGCTGCTGTTCGCGCGTTTTTGCTGTTGTTGCCTGCTCATGCCCGCTGTTGTTCGTGCGTTTTCGCTGTTACTGCTTGCTTTCATCGGGTATGAGTACTTGTCTTAGTTTTTGTTTTTGCTGCCTTCTTTCATCAAGTATGAGTATTTTTCTTATGAGTACAAATAATCATTATCTAGTGCAAAATGATTTAATTTTTTTAGCCTAAGAAATTGCCAGAGTACACTTCACCAGTCATTCTTGTAATTCATGTTCATAAAATTATTAACATACTCATTATTCCCTTTTTACTTAGAAGTCAAATGTATTTTTTTTTTAAATAACATAAAGAAAATAAGCTGCGTGTTACATCATCCCTTTCAACCCACTATTATAGAAAAAATACAATCAATATTTCCCACGGATATTGGTCAGCTTATTCAATGGAGTTACATCTTAGTTATAGAGATAGTGTAATTAGTAATCAATCACATCTCAGCTTTCATAAGGTGTAACCATAACAATAGAATAGCATTAGTTTGTACAATGGGATCAATAGCACTATTTAAACACATGATCTTTCTATAAACTAGCCTATTAGCTTACCAGGTTAAACACGTCATAGATATGGTACGTAATATCCCTAATCTATCACATGAAACAAGTGTGAACCTTGTTCAAGACATATTAATAGTAATCAATGCACAGGTCTAAGTAGTAAGTTTAGTGTAATCTCCCAGGAATTAGCTTCATACTCTACTAGTTATGGAAACACAATGACCACTATAGATAGTATTGTATTTGGTATATGATTAATATGTAAACTACAGGCAGAACATCATTGCACTCATAGCTCTTTCTATAATCAACACCCTTTGTTATATCATTACTACCAGCTAGTTGTGGTTTGTGTTAAATGCATATCGTACTAGCTTATCCTATTTAGAAAGAAATAAGGAGAATACGATAGATCACGTTTGTTCTATAATAAAGAGCTTACGTAATGTGATAGGTTTCAATAGTGTCATATCTTTCATGAGTTCCATGTCATAATCATTATGATTTCATCGTTATGAGTTAATCATGCTCTTTGTTATGCTATTACCTCTTTATGGTGACTAAGCTTAGAATTATGGGATTTTATCTATTAAGGTTATGAACACACATACTCTGTTATGACAGCTCCATTGGTTTAGCTTATATGCCTTACTGCCACCATTAAGCGTCTATGTTTCCATAATCATACAAGGTGAGAGTAGTATATACTCTAATAAGAGGGGCTAATTCCCTAAGAGCTTACTAGGTTAAAGCAAGTCAATTAACTAGGTTGTATTTATTATACTAGTTACCACTATTATGATTAGAACAGAATGCCATCACTAATAACTAAGAAGGGTTACAAAGGTGTTACATATGGCTTATATGATCATAACAAAGCACCTATGAAAGTTGATATCAGTACTCTTAGAACTCTTATCCTTACTGATGACTCTTTTCACTATTTAACCAAGCGATCTGTTAGTATCCTAATTAAACATCTAGAAATGGAAGGTATTGTAACATATTGAACCTACATGGGTCAGTTGTAGCAATCGCTTAGCTTACTTGCCATATTATTATGTAATCATGTATGCATAATCACTTACATTAGACTAGTACGAGCTTACTATACACCTCTTGCTTCGTATCACTGATTATAAGAACACAGCTTCATCATAGAGCTAAAGATCACATGGTAATCATAGTAACATAATATGGCTTAATATAGGTATACAACTTACGGTATTTATTAGTTATGATATGAAATCTGAACATACGCTTGTTCATAGCTAATATATAAGGTGTCACTTACTCTACAGGTTATGATCATACCATTGTATTGGCCTAATCAATGATACACATAATACTAGTCTGAACAAGTAGTAGTGATTATTAGTCATATACATGGATTCAACTCTATGGATTAACTAGTTTCACCTCTTACATTACCCTTACTTCTTGTGACGTATTTATTACAAGCACTTTTATTATTATAAGTAAGCAACTCTAATCCTTTTCATTATTATGGAAATACTTATGATAAACACTTAGCACACTAGTAATAGGGATCTATCATATACATGTAACTCTTGGTTAAAGGTTAAAGCTAAGTCATTCCACTCAATGGGATTAGTACTTATAACAATCCTTACATGCAGTCCAAGTAATGAGTAATCTGTAGTTTACATAGTCTACTAGTCTAAACGTATGTTTCCTAATCATCATGTTTGGTTTCTACTTAGAGTATGATGTTAGCTAAACTAATGGCAATCAGAGTTCCATGAAGAACAGTAAGCCTTGTACAAGTGAGCTTATGACATGTACCAAAGTAAGCAGTAATACTAAGCTTATAGGGTAGTTATGGTTCCATTACCATTACCTTTATACGAATATGTTATACGTTTCTACAAGGGATACTAAATACAAGATAAGCTAGGATAGATCACTAGTCAATGGTACTCATTCATCTTTATCGAAACCAATTTCACAGTATTCATGTTACTTACTCTTAATGGGCTTGATAGGGCATTACATAGAACCCATGCTTATACGTATTATGTATATAAATCATTAGGCTAGTTCTTAACCCTTTGATAAGCTTATATATCTACTAGCTTAGCTTATGAAACTATACCAATGCTTTTATTTGATTAGTGGATAGATAAATTCCCATAAGATAGATGATGAAGTAACATAAGCAAGGATGAAAGCTTATATAAGATACAAGCTCTTACATAACACATGGTCTCACATGAAGAGTTCAGAGTGATGTGTCCAAGTCATTAACCATCGTAATGGAGTTAAGTATAGATATCAAGTGTAATCATAAAGGTTACATCACCATGTTCTACTCATTCTTATATCACTGATAGATATAAGCGTAATCATAGTATTAGATACACCAAGCTAATGGTATACTCATATCTACTGTTCTATTACCATTGAATGTATAGAGCTTTAATATGCTTGTTATTACTTACGATTTCATGAAGCTAACTAATCATGAGAAGCTTCTAATGTTTGTATATCTAATGATAAGGCAAGGGTTTCACATACTATAAGCACTATGATTCCCGTTACTTCACCTTTCTCAAGCTCATATGGGATTGTAAGTTAAGTATAAGTTCCAAGTTAGAGCTAGAGACCCATATTGATTAAAGCTAAGGTAATGATGCAACTATGATATCACTCATACCAGCTTGTTTTGTTTTCCATATCTCTGCTTAATGGCATTGGTTCTCATGGTAACCTTATATGTCACAATGGTAATCAAAGTAAGCTCACTCGGCATGACCCATGACAGTTTCAAGCTATAACCACTTATAACCTATTAGGTCAAATACGTAAGCATTTATATCCATAATAGAACAGTATTTATATTGTAATGAATCTAAGTATATCAGTAACATATGATCTATATGCCCTTCCATATGTGTGCCCTGTGCATTTCCTTCTATTCCATGTCCATATCATACGTGAAATACAGGACCCAATATGAGAAAGTAGGCAATCAATGAAGCTAAGTAGTATTGTAATCACCTAATCAATCATAACCTATAACCTTATGCTTACACCTTGTTAGCTCTATATCATATGTCATATTAGATATAGCTATATTGTGAAGTGTTCCAATAACTCATACCACTAATAGCTTATACTTCCTGATTATGGGAATACTAGTAATAAAGCTTACCTTGTTATGGCTTATATACACTATTCCAGTCATATCTAGTAATCAATAGAGATCGTAATCTAAGGATGCTTACTTATACATGAGCTCTCTACAATGGCTTTAACACAGTGATTCTTAGGATGGATAGAAACAATACCATTGACTGCTACTAATGTGATATCAACTACACCGGTCCATGTGTTCTACATAATGAGTATTAATAAGCTTACCAAGTGCTTATCTCATCGGAGTAATGGTTGTAATTGATTATGTATTAGTATGCATGTATTTACAACACATATTGAATAGGTAACATACCAGTATTGAATCACAAGCTATCTTAGTAATATGAGCTTATTAAGATATGGTAATTGTACTCATTAGGTACAAGTAATCAGTATTCATTACTACTTACTAGCCATTGTACTATCCTAATCAAACGAATAGGGTATTAGTGTCACACATATCACATAAGTACAAGCTTGGTACTCATTAAGCTACATACTCATCTAAATAATGGTAAGCAAACCATGCTTTGGAATAGAGTCATTACATTAAACCAATCACGTTATATGTGTAATCTATATAAGGTATGTGATAGTAAGCTTATGGTGATAAAGCCTATTCTATAAACATAGGTAATCACTTACATAAGGATAAACAAGAGTTGTAATACTTATAGTAATAACATGAGCTTTACACTTATACTGTAATCTCTCTAAGCTCTTATCTCATTCCATAGGTGTGATGTATTCTCCCTAATAATCATATTGTATATATATACAACCATATATATTACTTTGCTTTATAGTATAGTGAGTAATCACTACTTATGCAGATGCTTATATAACGGACTCTTCAATTACCTATGTTTCCAGCTTATTAATAATATAAAACACTATCCCTTATAGAGATCTATCAACCTAATGAACACACTACTTCATACGCACTTAACACTGATAGTTGAGTCCATATCATGTTGCTTACTCTATCTATTGCCTTTGAGGGTTACCATCTATCGATTCCCCTTGTATAAAAGGGTGTCAACTACAGCTAACAGAAAAACAAAAACCCACCGTAAATTCTTATGATATCTCACAAAAACACTGTGAATGGTGCAATAATAGACAATTAGTGACAAACAACTCACATATGTCCCTTTTATAACACCATAGATAGCCAAAAGAAATGGAAATAACCTAGGGAAATAAGCCCAAAACCACCATAGACATGCACAATACACATAGGTGTAGTGCCCACTAACAAAGCAGGCCATATCCATCACATAAAAAATATAGATGTGACCAACCTATGCCTCCATATTTTGTAGACCAAAAGGATGACAAGTACCCTGCATAAAACAAAACTAGAATTTCGAGGAAATCACCATACTGCACCACCTACCATACATGCTCATTGGTCACTTTTCGAAGGTGAGAAATTTTCTAGAACCACACCGGAGTGAGGAGGATCCATTAAGTCCCCACCATCTAAATCACAAGAAATATGGCTCTCCACATGCTCCAGATACAAGTCAATCCTCTCCACGAAGAACCTTTGGTTCTTGAGCATTCTCTTGAATTCCTCAAGTGAAGCAAAAATATTATATCTCTCCACGTGCTTATCCGGAATCATACTTCCTGACAAAAAAATGAATTTGTTTGAAATTTTGATTACTTTTTAAATCCCTCACCATATCACAATCACCATGTGGGTTTTTTCTGCAATTTCTTTTCAAGAATTATTTTCTTGCTTTTGTTCCCCACCCCATGTGTGTACTGCGAATAATTTCATGTGGCTGCTAGCAATGGCGTGACACTGGCAGTTTTCAACGCTATCCATGTTCCCAGTACTTCCTATGGTTGGCCAAGCGTTTTTGTCGTCGTATCTACAGGCTATTTTTACTAATTGTCTGCTTATATTTCTTCCTGAACTCTTACATGTTTTTTCATGTCTAACTGGCTGATTTTTTTCCTTTTTCTATGACATTTCTGTTGTTCGTGTTATATACAGGGATTTTTTGAATTTTGATCATGATGGGATGTGGTATCAACCCCCCAAATTATGTTTCCCACTGTTATCGGTGCCCCTCTTTCTTAGATTGGCACTGTATACTGCTGGCAGATATGTATTTGGTTCTCTCACTGCACAGCTGAGAGTATGTATTTAGCATATGAACTGATTAATACATCAGCGTTTTTTTTTTCTGTCTGAAAAAAAAACAATGGCGGGACACAGGTTGAATTTTTTAAAGCGTATGCAAAAGTTCTAAAATTTATTCATGTACCCAATAGATTCAGTATATGCTTTCTGGATCCTCCTTTCAAAAAATTGATCAATTGTTACATTAATTGTTGTGATAAATTGCTGTTGTTTGCTGTGTTAAATTGTATTAGTTAGTTTACCTTCATTTTCACAATCTTCAGCTTGGTATCTGCAATTTTTTTTCTCCAACCTTTCTAGACTCTCAGATTTTCACCACATAACAAACAAAGAAAAAATGAAATAATACAGCCCAAAAAATACCATTTCGAAACAGAGAAAATTTGTTATCCCTACCCCTGAAGAGCCCAAAAAGTGACAGTAGAAGGATCTACGGAATAGTTCATACAAAAAGGGACAAAAAATTTGTTACTTTCAAAGTAACAACACATATTAAACCTGAAATCTGAAAACACAGCCTCCGTGAACCCCACTGTACTTAAATGATGGGGACTGAACCTTCAGCCTAAAGACCCTACATGTTATATAGTTGGTAATTAATCTTTCCAAAAATAGCCTTCAACCCCTGCTTTGACAATTCGTCTGCAACAGTATTCTTTTCATGATATATATGTTGATAAGTAATACCTGCAAAAACAGTGTTTAAATTCTCAATTTTGCAAAGCCAATGTGAAACCTCCTTATCAACCTCCTTATTTGCACATTCATATTCAACAATTTTTTATGAACAAATGACACCAATTGTGTCGTGAATAATTCCGTCAAATTTAATGTATGCATTGTATGTTCTGAAGACTCCAATGTAATGGATGCATTGTATGTATTTTTTGCTTGTATATTTTATGCTGTTTGTCATAGTAATTTCATATAGTGTATGAAGTTTTAAATTGTTTTTAAATTATTTTTATTATGTGTTGTATGTGATTTTGATTAAAAAAATTTCCTTTTTATTTATTAATTAAAAAATATTATTAGAAAAAGTATTGCTTTAAGCCTTAGAATTTACAATCAAAATTAGAAAATGTATTTTTATCTAAACTATTTATGAAAATTTTAATATTGTTTGATCTTCTCTACCATGTCCTTTTTACATATATCTAGAATAATATTATTTGTACAGTTTCTGGACTTTTGTAACATTTTACTACCATAATCAAAATCTAAAGAAATAATAATCTAACATTATAATATCTTGAAATGGAGCTAGCCAACTCAAATATAGTATTGCAAATCCCTGGCTAAGTTAGATGAGGAGGCTATGTATTACATATGGTCTTGAATGAGCATTTGGACTCTTTAGATATATATCTAAAGATTCCAAAAGCTGATTCAAGACCATATGTAATACATAGCCTCATCATCTAATATATAAAACTTTAATCCATGTGCTTAACCTTAACATTGACACAAATGGAGTTTACAATTTTACTCACTACTTTATGATAGAAAAATATGTGGATGAATATTGCCCACATATCCAAAGTCAAAAGGGATAGATTAAAAATGGATGCGCTCCGGTCATCTATAAAATATAAATTAAAGAAGCATGACATATTAGTAATGCAAATTAGATATGCATCCCAATTATGTTCGTATAACACAACATATAGATGATTCAATACAAATGTCACATAGAAGTCATATTTATCTCATGGGCCTTCAACTTAAATTATATATCTAGCATTACATTAAGCTATAGGAGATAAATCAAAGAAGCATTTGAATGTAAATTAAACATGTGTAATAATTATGTCCTTTAGTTTAATAAATAGATAATAATTTTCAAGTGCCATATCTAAGCTATATTTCATCTAAGTAACTTTCAATTTAAACTTATATCTAATGTTAAATTATATAAAAGAATAACAGTAATCCAAACTTCAAAAAAATATTTAGAACTTTAGTATAAAATGTGACATATAATTTTCCTGTGTGGAAAAACATAGTTATCGAGAGTTCAAAACTCATGCATTTGAATAGAAAGTGGGTATAAAAATGAGCAAGTAGATTTTTTCTAGAAATGAGGAAGTGAAGGTTGATAGATAGCCACACAAAATTGCAAATTCATACCTTCACAAAATTGTTAGATCCTTTTAAAGAAAACGTGTCATATAATCAAGTTTCATCGAAATATATAATAAACTCAACCCAATTTTATGAAAAATAGTATACCATTTTTTACATTTCACATAATACAAATAGATAAATATTACTTAAGTATTGTTATAAATATTTAACTACCCATAGAGAGATGGCCAAGTGATTGAGACAGGGCATCATCACAATAAAAATCCAAGTACAAATTGTAGTAATCCTAGAATCATGCTTTACATAAGGTAAAATTGGGGAACTCATGACTTGTACTATAGATAAAAAAAACATTTACCCTTACCAAAAAATATATGATAAAAATTGACAAACTACATAAGCTTAAGCTTAAGGGGATATAATCCTTCTTGCCTTCCATATAGATAATGAAAATGATTGTTCCAAGTCTCATGTTGCTTCTCATGTTATTTTATAAGCCTTGATTGGAAATAAAAATAGGCTCGGGTAGAAATGTAAGAAATATAAAACATAATGAAACACAACGTAAGAAATAGAGAACATAATGAAACACACACATACATATCTCTAGACAATAAACACAATTATTTTCCTAGGAAATCCTTATATGGGAGACAAGCAACCCTAAAAAGTAATGATGCTCTAGACTCCTATTTCCCTAGGAAATCCTTATGGGAAAAAAACAACACTAAAATGTAAACATGCTCTACTCTCTCTTTTCTGGTATGGAAAATATGTGAGTACAAAGAAAGAGGTAATATCTCTAGAGTTAGCTAAGACTTTTAGCATGTAAGGTTGCTATAAAAACTTAACTTCATACATTTTTTTCTCTAACTTCACACTCCTAGTTGTATTTTCAACTATGGAACAAAATACAATAACACAAAATGGAACTCTTATTCCTCCTAGTGGCCAAGTATTTAACATAGCGTGATAGCCAACTAGGTGTAAGATTTGACTCTGTCAGCCATTAACGAGGTTTGTGATTTTAGACCTTTTACAATCTTGTCAAAATTCCACATGTAGCTAGCTTGCTATGCATGAGTAATGGGGCTAAAATGACATTCTCTCGTACCATGGTGGTCAACATGATAGGTCAACTTACTAAAGGCATAAATTTTGAATGAAATTCATTTGATGTTTTTCTTGCACCATTGGATATGTCTTTAAGTGTAGAATAATGGTCAATATTTCGGCACAAGGGATAATCGTTTGACCCCCAGAAATGTCATTTAATACCTCAAAATGACTCCAAAAGGTTTTAGACCCCAATTCTCCACCCACCATTAAAATGACCCTACAAGTTGATTCTTTCAGTTTTTTCACTCTATAAGCATCAAAATACATGACAAATAATATAATTATCCAATCTAGATCATTATTTAATAAATTTTTAAAATTATGAGTAAGATATACATCATGGAATTTAAATAAATAGCGTTAATTCATTGAAAACCCTTGTACATTCCTTATTGATACTTTGAAAGTAATATGTTTTGAAAAATAATTTGTTTATGGATTCTATTTTCCACATTCTCTCAACCATATCAAAAACCTTCTTATAATATTTCAAACCTAAGGTCTTCCCCATACCAAAGCATGTTCTTTTAAAACATGTTTTCTCGATGATATGGGTGATTTAGAAATGATTGGGAGAGAGAAATTCCTCATTTAATATGTACAATATGTTTGGTTCATGCCACTAATCCAAGAATTTTAAATTCAACTGAATTTTAATATAACCAACTAAATCCTGCAAAAAAAGAATAAATAAATTTATGTTAGGGTTGTGGATTCGGGCATTGAAACAACACACCATGATATTTCAAATTTAAAAATAATGGTTTGAGTCCTAGGTAGCTTAGAATCCTATTTGTTTTCAAAATAAGGATGCACTCCCATTTGATTCTCATGATTAGGTTGTAATCATGGGGCTCTCGCTCAAGAGTGGACCTTCCCAAAATCTTGTGACGTCTTGTCACAAACAAAACCATAAAACTGAAAAACACATCATGCAAGAAACATAGCTCGCTGACATATCATTTTTCTCCTTCAAAGAAAAAAAATTCACATCATGTGAATATCTCCATGTACTCTTACATATTCGTGTACAAAACCATCAACCAAACACAAGTCGACAAAACATGCCTCTTCAAACAACTGACTCTCAAGTCACATAATAGCTCATGTACAAATTTCCATATTTGTTGCATTTAAGTGTGTCAACATAACTCTAGTTTTAACATCTTGCTTCATGCAACATGCACCATACTTTGAATTTGCAAAGAAATTCATGAAACATCAAAATACATTCAAGGACTTAAAATTGGATAAGAAATCTAACCATCTGTTAGCAAACCATTTCACTAGTGCTTCTTTTAGTTGCACTTCATCATCATGTGAATCATCCTGACCCTCATCGATTATGGAATCCTCTTTTCCATTCTTGTCGTTATCTCTTTCCAACTTCTTCAAATGTTGTGGATGACTTGTTGGATACAAAGTCCAACACTTGTCTACAAGGTGACCTTTCTTATGGCAATGAGTAATAAACAATTGCATCTTATTTTCAACATCATTTTCCTTGTCCAATGGGCCTTTGATTTTTTGCCTAATTTATTTAGAAAGTTTCAATGTGCATGGATATCTTCTTCCAACATCTATAAACATTATGGTTATTCAAACCACAAAAGGAACATGCGCAAGTTCTTTTCTATATCTTATGTGAATATTTACCATGTTTATCATAATCAAAAGCAATTTGATTAAAGGCAAATTTATACCTTGAACATTCACCGTTGTCGCCTTCTTGAGGAGGTGAATTTGATGAGGTAGTGGCTCTCCTCTGAATACTAGAAATGAATTAAATGACTAGATAGAGCTTTCAACATCCTCTTCTTTTACATTCTCATTAGTTACATTTTTATTAACATCTTCTTGCAAAGTGGGTGTCAAACTTTTCCATTCATCGTGAACACAAACTTCACAAGCTTGAGGTATTGAAAACGAAATAAAATTCCTTGGAATAGCTTCATGTGCCTCCTTGGCTTTGGAGCATTCTCCATCATGTTTTCCATAACCAAGACGCAAATAATTAGGCCCTCCCTCAACAACATTTGGCTCAACTATGTCTTGTACATGTTTGCCTTTAACCCTTTACTTTCATAGCACATTTTCATCAAAAATTTGGACCTTATTCCTCTAGTGTGTCTCTCAAAAGCACGTACACATTCATTTTGAGAGGAAATTGAAGACAGAAACCAATAGCTAATTCTTCTAAATAACCTTGACTAAAATGAGCTAAATTGTACTTTGATACCAACTTGATTTGAATATGGACAAACTAGTTTTATTGGGCTATCTCCCTCATTAGTTAAATAAAAATGTGTTTAGGATCGTCTAAAGTTAGCCAATTGGGAAGGGGTTTATGTGTCAAGCTTTAAGTGTATTTTGTGAGAAATTTATGAATTAATTAGCTTTTAAAAACTCATGTGTACAACAAATAAAATGAAAAATTTTTATTTAGGAAATTTTTTTCCCTCAATCCAGATTTCGATCATTGGAATGTATGTAAGAGGAAGAAAGAGGGAATTCACTTTTCAAATTCTAGACCTTGTCTAAACAAAAATAAACTAGAGGTTTGGTTTTCAAATACATTCACTTATTTGGAAAAGTTCTAGCTACCAAAAGTCCATATGCCAATCTACCTCCCAAGAAATCCATTTATTACACCACTGGTTAGTTTTTTGTCTTCCTATATTCTTCATCAACCTCTTCTAGTGATTCTTGAAAGGTGGATACTTAAATCCTTCCTAAAAATTTGAGCTCTAAAACGAGAAGACATACAAGGTCATTTTAAGTCATTATTCTATCCAATTATAAAAACCAAGTGAATATTTCTACATATTGATTTCTGTCCCATAAACTGTACAATATATGTGGAGTTGCCTCGCCCTAAGCGAGATGTTTAACAAACATAATAATAGAGAAACAATTAGTGATGTCACCAAAAGATGTAGCCTCTTCAAGGTATCATATCCTGTCATCAAGGTTAAGAATCTATTCACCAAAAATGTCCTATGGAAATGATGGTTTAAGAAGCAAAACTAGACAAAAACCTTCAGTGAGAACAACAAAATCTAAAACCTCTTCAAGGTCTTCAATCTGCTCGTAAAGTTAAATTGTGTCTTGATCAAGTCCAACAACAAAGAAACATTCAATGACAACACCAAAATCTACAACTTCTTCAACATCTTCTAAACCATCTTCAAAGTCAATATTGTGTGCATCAAATTCCTCAGCAAGGTCATCAATGGAGTCATAAAAACTACTATTTCAAACTTCAATGCCAAAAATAAGTCAAAAGAATTGAATTTCTCCTCCAAAACCCTCTTCTCTGAGCAAATCTAGCATGATGTCGTCCAGAAATTTAGTAATTCCACACAGAAATTCTGTCAAAGTTAAAACAAATCCTTTTCATCCATATTTAATGCCTACTTTTTAAGGTGGAACACCTCCAAATTTAAGGACCACAATGCCATAAAATACAACTTTACCTAATAGGTGTAGACCTAGAACCCCCAACTTTGCGTGACATGTACAATTGAAGATCTTATGGTAAGTAGTGTGAGAAGAGAGTCATGGTCACTGAGTTGAGCAAGAGAAATAGTTTGGTATGACAACCTTACTTGTGATAGGTCTAGCTATCAGACTACCAAATTACATGGTAATGGCATTCAAAATGTGAAAATTCCCATTTCACTTGGAAATAAGATGGTAGAGAAAGGTATAGATGAAAGGAGATATCCATCTATGGTAAAGAAATCAAATAGTTCTATCAATTCCACCTTACAACTCTAAGAGACATTGAATTAAATTTCATCTCAAGACAGGGCTTTGAGAGGACACTCTCAAAGCCAACCTTCGTTATGGCTTTGAAACACATGGTAAGTATCAAGACTTAGAAACCTTATTTGCATAATTTTTTCTAGCATGGACCTTAATGTCATAGCCTTCTTTTGCCTAAAATGAATGCAAATTTCCTTGCAATTTGGCTTGCGACATTCATAATTCATGCTCGTGGAACATGATTGTGTTGCAATTGTGATAACATCTGCTGTATGCAGAAGATAATAAAAAATGATCGAAAATGAAATTTTTGCTCTGTTTTTTTGAAGATTTAAGGAAATTTACACCAAGTAGCTTCCAACCTCATATGACCATCATGTCAAACTATCAGAGAGTCATGGTCACTGAGTTGAGCAAGAGAAATAGTTTGGTATGACAACCTTACTTGTGATAGGTCTAGCTAGCAGACTACCAAACTACATGGTAATGGCATTCAAAATGTGAAAATTCCCATTTCACTTGGAAATAATATGGTAGAGAAAGGTATAGATGAAAGGAGATATCTATCTCAAAGTATGGTAAAGAAATCAAATAGTTCTATCAATTCCACCTTGCAACTCTAAGAGACATTGAATTGAATTTCATCTCAAGATAGGGCTTTGGGAGGACACTCTCAAAGCCAACCTTTGTTATGGCTTTGAAACACATGGTAAGTATTGACTCAGCAACCTTATTTGCATAATTTTTTCTAGCATGGACCTTAATGTCATAGCCTTCTTTTGCCTAAAATGAATGCAAATTTCCTTTCAATTTGGCTTGCAACATTCATAATTCATGCTCATGGAACATGATTGTGTTGCAATTGTGATAACATCTGCTGTATGCAGAATTTTTAATAAAAAATGATCAAAAATTACATTTTTGCTCTGTTTTTTTCAAGATTTAAGGAAAATTACACCAAGTAGCTTCCAACCTCATATGACCATCATGTCAAACTCATATCAGGATATTTTCCAAGTAAGAGCCACCAAAAGCAAGCAATCTAGTATACATGACTCTCCAATTTCAATTAGCAGCAATGACAGTTCTAAGTATGGTGCAAACATTGCTCCAGATCCTCAATGGGGCATGTTTGATGACAATAATTTGGGGAGTGAGAGGGAGATGGTAGGAGAAAAAATTCAAGGAATCCACAGGAAATTGAAAAATATATAACTAATAAGGTGAAGACACTTTGTAACCTAAGAGAGAAACCTATTAGGAAATGGGTGAAGTTGGTATTACACACCCAATTGGATAACCTCGAGGAGAAAACATTTCTCCCACTTTATTTGTTGGCATAACCTAGTAAGTGTTATTCACTAGCATGTATTTTGTAAAGGCCTTTCAACCTAGTTCCCATTCAACTCTATCCACCAGGTTGTAGAGGATTCCAAGCCTAATTTCATAAAAAGTAAGTTGGGGATGATCACATTGACTTGCTTGATGACATGTCTATGAAGATTAACTACCTTGAACTATTTTTTGCGTAGGGAAAGAGAAACATTCCCATGTCTGAGCATGAAAATGTTCTTTGATATTGTTAATGCCTCTAGTTTTTACTTCTACAAGTTCTATAGGCAGAGTCTGTAAAGGGCCAGGTAGCCTCTGGATCTCATCTTTTATGAAAGGTGACATATCTAGTAAATTCCCCTACAGTCAATCTCTGGAATGGATCTAAATATAAGTTCTTCATTTTAATATCCATAAAACACAACAAATTTAAGGTAAACTATGTACATGTGTCATTTCTCCCACAAACTAAAGTGTATAAGTGGTAAATTTTATACCAAGTGTGCTCCCACCATGTAAAGCGCAATTTGGTGAACTTATCATTTTTTATAATTTATTTTTCGATTAAATTTAGTTTCACACATGATCAATTATTTCTTTGAAAGTTGTGTTCTACATAATTTGTGTACACTAAATTACAAATTGATTTTTTGAAATCTATTTTGTGTAAATGTCGACCAATAGATATATATCATGGAGGATGAATGACGAAGATCAGCCAAATCCCATATGGAGGTTTAGGGATCGGGGGATGTTCACGGTATTTAAATATAATCTTAAATCTCTATACATGTGTGTACATATGGAATTTATTTTTTATTAACTTTGTGAGTTAAATTAGTTGTTAATAAGTTTCATATTTTAATTTTTAGGAGGTAAGAGGAGAAGGGTTTCTACTCCATCCATGGAGCGTGCCCATGGTTCAACCGGTCGAGGTATGAGTGGTAGCAGGTTGCATGAAGGGGGTGATATTTATTCCCCCGAAGGCCAATCAACAACTGCTCATTCTCAACAGGGTCATTTTGGGTCTGGTTCTCAGCAGGGTCATTCTGGGTCTGGTTCTCAGCAGGGTCATGTTGGAGAAGATGTTAACCAACAACGTCAAGGTTGCCATCAATTTCAATATTTTTTCATTAAATTTGTACAACTTTTTTTACACGTGTTTTTTCTAATATACAAAATTTTATATATATTGATGCAGAGGCTGAAAATGTTCGAACTAGTGGTCAAAATAGACGCAGGGCAGCCCGCTACATTCAAGAAGAAGGCTGTCAACCTAGCACAACTTATCCGGCCGAGATTACTGATATACCATGGGAAACCAACATGGCGGAATGCACCTTACAAAGGTGTGAAAGACTTCATGCAAAATTGCAAAGAGATCTCGTGGCTTTGTCTCTACCTGCTGAGAGTTGACAAAGCCTTGAAATAGTTACACATTCATTGGGTGAAATGGTAAATGTGTACAAAAATCTTGGGCCAATGACTGATTCATTTGTAGAAATGATGAGAAAGAGAAAAGAAACAGTAGTGGGTCCAGATAAATGGGAGGACGTAAAACAAAAAGTTACAAAAGAAGTGGCCAAGTCAATGTTTAATTACAAGGAAGGGCCAAAAAGAAAAATGTTGAAGGTGCAGTATTTCAAGCACCCAGACATAGCTCGTTATTTGTATGATAGGCATCTTGCGGCCTATGGAAGGCTTCCATGGAATGATAAGGTTCATGTTTATTTTACTTTTAAATGTTTATGAAATTTTTTGGGTATGAAACCCAACTACAATGACAGTACTAATTCAGAAATTTTTGGCTACAGGGGATGTTGATCATATCGACCCCACAATTCAAAGTCTCGAATCACTTGGTTTTGTCACAAGAAATCCATTTTCAATCTATTGTTCCCCTCCTTTGAAACCAAAATGCACTAAGAGGCCGGAAAAAACCCCGCAATCGAAAAGTTATCAGGCCGTAGCCCCTTTCGTTCAAGCCCTCTCCACCTTCTCTCCCATGTGACTGGAAGCCGAAACCAAATGATAGCCCCAAAGGCGTTCACCGCATAAGGCTATCAGGTGCATTCTGAGCCGTCCAATCAAATCATAGATCAATGGTTCGCTGCCCATCCGCCTTGGTGGACCCCGCGCCCAACAACACCTTCTGAAGCCGGTGGTTTATATTGCACCGCTTTTCAGCGGCAGGCGGTATTCTTCAAAACGGAGCGATTCCACTCATTCCCCGCCGTGTGTCTCCGTGTACGGCCCGAATACCGCCCTCCATCGCGCGTTAATGTTCGACCAAGGTCACGCAGTGATATTCATCACGGCCGTTCGATCCAGTGCGATCCATCCGACGGTCATCACGCTCTGAAGCTGCACGAGATTTAGTCCAAGCCCAGCGCGCCCCTGGCCCACCATCTCATTGCCCTCCGATGTGTTTTTAACCGTCGATCTCACTTGGAGATCGAACGGTCAGATCATCTGCATACTCCGCCATTGATTCCGTTCCTCCACGTCACCATCCCACGTGTTCATCGCACTTTTCCTTCGTCACTTATGTGTTCCATTCATATGACATATTTTAATGTTTTTCGTAATAACTTTGGCCAGTCCATTCACCATTGTTCCTCTGCATTTTTCCGCCACCCTGCATCGTTTCACCATTTCACCAGTCTACACGACCGTTTTCATTAACTCCGCCATTATCCCCACTATGTTCACATTCTCGTGCATGGTTTTCTTTAACGAGTTTGTGGATTTTGTAGGTGTACAACGATGGAGAACTATTATGACTGACAGTCTTAATTACTGTGATAGAACACACATCAAAGGACCAATTTCAGAGCAGAATTATGAAGAAAGTCCTCGAAAGCCAAATCGACAAGACTTCAATTAAAGGAAGCAGGGTTCAAATTTGTCAAACCTTGCAGGGACATTCAAGGCGCCAATTTCACAAATGGAGATATCAATGGGGCAGAGAAAGAATATCAGTGATCGTTAGAGAATTAAATACAAGTAGCTGAAGATTTTGGGGGCCTTGTTCTAGCCTTTTGAAGCAGAGTACCAAATTGAAGATCCTGCACATCATTCGAAAGATCTATACACATAAAACAATGTCCTCAAGGCTTTATTCCAACAGAGTTTTCTTTCCAGGAAAAGACGGAGATTTGTGTGATTTTACCGCTTTGCCGTGTCCCTAGAGAGATTTCTACCCAGTGCATTTATTTCAGTTAGCAGACCATAGAGTACAAACAGCACAGCATAGTCATTCAGCAATATGGGCTCGAATGTTTCCGCCATTTTGCTTTAATTATGCAAATTAAATGTTCATCACCTACCTCTTTCACTATGTTTTTGGTTTCTCCTATAAAAACCATGAAGAAACGCATTGTAAGGGTTCCAGATCTTATCAGAAAATTATGCAGTGAAAGGCTTTTTGGAAACATTTTGTAAAACTTTGGTATGAGTGTACAGAGCCCATAGGGTCTTAGTGAGGAGGAGTTCCATCTGTCAAAGAGGATTCTGGTCTTTGGTATTTCACAGTCTGTAACTTCTCTTATGTGTTATTTTAATATATCATTTCATTTCATCCATGTTTCTTGTATCATTTTTTGGAATGCGAGTGGCTCACTGATTTTTGGTATGGATTCATCCTAGTTGATGCCCATGCTCGGATCAGTCAAGCGCTTTAAATATGGCTCATGCATGATATTTTGTTCCATTATTCAGCTAACCACACTTCTGCTATATTAGTTGCTTTGGGAGGGTGCTTTTAAAATGCTATTATCATGTATGGATTCTTAGATTGGTAAGCCCATGCATGGTGGTATTGTATATCTGGGTATCAACTCAATGTTAACTAATATCTTCTCAATATTTCTTTCACTACATACACCTTCTGATAATTTATGTCTGTGAAGTATTTCTGAATCGGCCCGCTTTGCAGTAAATTGTCTCTGAATTGTCTGTTGCTTTTGTATTAGAGTTCTACATCTTGCTCCTGCAGTATCTCTTTTCCTGTGTCAGTTTCTGAGAGTTTGGTCCCATTCTAGTTTATTTCCCTGTTTACAAGAGATAGCATGTGAGCTGAAGTTGACAACTTCATACATTATATTATACACTCCTTGCTATGCTAAGATGTCCTAGGCACTGGTCTATCACAACTCTAGGCTGTCTCTAGGAGCTCCAACATCTTTCTGGCACCGTTGCCGGGGACGAATTTAAGAAAATCAGAATCCCTGGGCCTCGACAAAATTTTATTCACTCTTCAAGTAGGTGAGCATGGAGAGTTGAGAGTTGTAGATCACTCACCTTGGCGACTCCACGTTTGTTTATTTGATAAATCTATTTGCAGTCCTTGCTCCTCGTAAGCCACACCTAAGGTCAGATACGTCTAAGCCAAAGACACCTTCAGTGTCTGACCCTGACCAGATTATACATAGAAGAAATTGGAGGGAAAGGAAATCAGCCCGTTCCAAAATTCCTAAAGTGTCTACAGAAGACTTTCCATCCTCTTCTCCTCAAGAAACTCAAGTACTAGATCCCGACTCCACTGTGGGAGATACTGATTATTATTACTCAGATAGTCCACCCCGAGAGGGTATCAGAAATAAAAATAGTCTTCATCCTACTCCTGAGGTTGAAGAGGTCAAGGAAGTAACCGAAGTATCTGTTGTTAACAGACCTTTGTTCCCCTCAACCCCTCAAGCTGCAGTTGAGTATATTCCTATTATTATTCATACTCCACTTCCACCTCCTCCTCCTCCTCTTACTCATCAAACTATTGCACTACCTCCACCTCCTCCAATGGCCAATGTTCTGGCCTTCTTGATGAATAAATATGCTCCCCTGGCATTACCCCAAGTGTTGAATGATATGCCCCAGGATTATCTGAAGATCTTGCCCAGATTCAATGGGGAAAATGAGATTGATGCTCAAAAACATCTTGAGACTTTCTGCTCCTTTGCAGAGAACTTTAATGTTGAACATTTAGATGTGGTCTTAAGACTGTTTGTGCAATCTCTAGATGGTGAAGCTCGAAAATGGTTTAAGACATTGGCTGGCCGTTCTATTACCACTTGGGATAACATGGAAGACACTTTTCTCAGGAAATGGGGAGAGAAGAAAGATCATGGAAATTGTCTCATTGAGTTCAATACACTTAAGAAAAGACACAATGAAGGAGTGTCAGAATTTATCAAGAGATTTAATAAATTGTATTTGAGTCTCCCTGCTGATATGAAACCCCACCAAACTGTTGCTAAAGTTGTTTTTGAAGCCTCCTTTGATTCAGAATTTGGTTTCTCTCTCAGAGAAAGAAATCCTGCTACTCTAGATGATGCTCAGGCAGATGCACTAGAGTTGGAAGCAAAATTTTCCTCCACTGGTAAATTAAAATGAAAATCTGAACAAGATTCTAGAAGAAGGGGAAAAGAAGAGGTGTCTACTTCTAGTCAGGACAGAGACTCAGACAAAATGGAAGAAATGAGCAAATTAATTAAGAAAATGGTCAAGCTTGAATTGGAAGCCAAGAATTCAGCCTTCAGGAATTTCCAAAATGCTCCAAACAGAGGTTACAATCCTCAATATAGGAAACCACCCTTGCAAATATTGCCAAGGGAAGTAAAGGAGCAATAGGATCAAGTGCCACACCCATTGTACCTGGAAGGTCCAGCAGATGACTCCACTAAGGACACTGCCTATGGACTGGAGGATGCAAATATTGCCTTTTCAAATAGTGATGGAGAAGAATGCCCTTTACAAGGGAATGATGAATCTGGGTGCTTATTGCAAAAAGAAGAAAAGTTCAGAGATGTAGAAGAAGCAGAATCTGATCATTATTGTAAAAAATATGATGATTTCATGCGAGCACATTTCAATAGAAGATATGATCTCAGATCTTCTAGGAAGAGGACTCGTACCCAAGAGCAAGAAGAAGAGTTACCCTAGAGGGAAGCACTTGCTCAGGAAGAATCAACGATGCAGAAAGCTACAGACAAAGGTAAGAAACCTCTAAACAAACCTTTGCAGTCTAATGATCAAATTCCTTCTCCTTCAAAAGTAGTCACTTCCCTTAACGCCAAAGCTGTTTCAGAGGAAGTCAGACCCCCAGTTGAAAATAAGAAGTCAAAATAGGTTGTGATAGAAAATTCCCCTCCTTCTTTCAGTCTGCAAAAGGAACTTGAAAAGGTCAAAATCCCAGTCCCCTTGACTGAACTGTTGAAACAGCCAGCATATCAATCTCAAGTCACCTCTTTCATGCTCCCTCCAGAAGCACCAATCATCCCAGATAGTCTCAACCTTCAAGAAGAGAGACCCATGGTAGTTTTTGGCCCACATGTTGAGGAGATAGATCCCTCTACTCCTCCCTTCTATGTGTCTCTAGTAATCCATGACCTGCTGTTACATAACTGCATGTTAGATTCTGGAGCTTCCCATAATCTTATGCCTCTGTCAGTCATGGAACAACTAGGTTTACAAATCACACGTCCATATAAAGACCTCTATTCATTTGATTCCAAAAGAGTTAAATTCTTGGGGATGATCAAGGATTTGGTGGTCAATTTGGCCCAAATCCCAGCGAAAAGTGTGGTAATGGACATAGTGGTAGCTGACATTCCAGCTTGTTTGGTATGCTGCTGTCAAGGTCCTGGGGAACAAAAATTGGTGGATCAATCAAGTTAGATTTAACATATGCTATTATCCCAGTTTTTGGTGGCCAAGAGAGGAGATTGTACAGGGAGACTAGATTTGTCAAGATGGTGACAAAGGCTGAAAACTCTGTAAATTCACCAGTCTACAGTAAGGAAGGAGATTTCTCATGCTTGATGCTGGAAGAAGATCAAGATTATGCTCATGAACCATCCTTCTGCCAGATCAAGAGTGAGCAACCCTCAGAAAACATGGAAGCAAGAATATGGACACTCCATTTTGATGGAGAAAATTCAAAAGAAGGTAATGGGGCAGGTATATTATTAATTTCTCCTACAGGCAGATGGGTACCAGTGTCCTTCAAACTAGAATATGAAGCCACCAATAATGTGGCTAAATATGAAGCACTCCTGTTAGGATTGCAAACAGCCAGGAATATGGGTATACAAAGCTTAAAAGTTCTGGGAGATTCAGAACTGGTGGTTAGGCAAGTCAATAACCAGTGTCAGACCAAACATCCTAGGCTAAGGGCTTATAGGAATGAAGTTTGGGACATGGTAGAGAATTTCTTCTTGGCATTCAATATCCAATTCATGCCCCGAGAACAGAATAGGATGGATGATTCCCTTGCTGTGGCTGCTAGTACATTTTGACCACCTCAGAACCCTCTTTTAAGATATGAAGTTGAGGTGCGTTATCGGCCTTCAATCCCAGATAACATCAAGCACTGGCAGGTATTTGAGGATGAAGAAAAAATGAAGAGATTCCTAGAAATAGTGGGAGAATTCTCCAATATGGAGATTGATGATGAAGAAGAGGTAGAATCTGAAGATATTTCAAAAAGAAATTGGGAGGAGAAAGTGGCAGGAAATAAAGTGTTGCAGTTGAAGGGAAACGTTATACCTAGAGGGCTGGTGCCTCTAGAAAGATTATTTGACAAGAATGATGTCCCACTGCAGCCAAGCAAAGTGGTAGAAGAGAATCAGTTAGAAGACCTGAATTTGGGTACTGAGGCTGACCCTAAAATTGTCATATTATCCAAGAAGATCCCTGGAGAATACAAAAAGTTATATCAGAAATTGTTTCAGTCTTACAAAGATGTGTTTGCATGGTCCCATCAGGATTTGAAAACTTTTGATATCAATATTATGCAACACAAAATTCCACTGAAGGTAGATGCAAAGCCCCATAAGTAGAAGCTCAGACAAATAAATCCCCTGCTGCTGCCTTCTATTGAGAAAGAAATTAAGAAGCTGCTGAAAGCCAAAATAATTGTACCTTTGAGGTACTCTGAATGGGTGGCAAACCTTGTCCCTGTACGAAAGAATAATGGAGAAATAAGGCTGTGTGGGGATTTTAGAAATTTAAACAGAGCATCGTTAAAGGATAATTATCCGCTGCCTAAAATGGATCACATTCTGCAGAAGGTGGTTGGAGCTTCCAGAATGTCAATGATGGATGGATTCTCTGGTTATAACCAGGTGGCTGTACTTCCAGAGGATCAAAAGAAGACTGCTTTCACCACACCATGGGGTACATTTATGTATGCCAGGATGCCTTTTGGGCTGATTAATGCAGGGGCCACTTTTCAGAGGGCAATGGATATTGCTTTTGTTGGGGAGCAGGATAAATTCCTGGTGGTCTACCTTGATGATATCACAGTATTTTCAAAAAATGATGCTGAGCACATTGAACATCTGCGGAGAACTTTTGAGAAATGCAGAAGGTATGGTCTCTCTCTGAATCCTCAAAAGTCTTTATTTGCATTAGAAGAGGGAAAGCTTTTGGGCCACATCGTGACTAAGGATGGGGTGAAGATAGATCCCAAGAGGGTAGAGGTTATAAATGGTATTGCTTTTCCCAGAAATAAGAAAGAGGTACAAGTGTTCCTAGGGCGCATTAATTTCCTAAGAAGGTTTATTCCTAACTACGCTGAGATAGTTAGGCATATAACAAATACGCTGAATAAGGAAAATGAAGTAAAATGGTCACAAGAATCACGGGAGGCATTTACCAAGATAAATAATGCTTTTGCAAAAGCCTCTGTGCTGGCTGGACCAGATTATGATAAACCTTTCATCATTTTCTCTTTTTCATCACCTCATACAATAGCAGGAGTTTTATTGCAGAAAAATGATGAAGGGTATGAACAGCCTATTGCCTTTTTCTGTCAGGTGCTCCGTGATGAAGAATTAAAGTACAACATATTGGAAAATCAAGCATACGCCCTAGTGAAATCCCTCAAATCATTCCGTGTATATATCTTACAGTCCCACATCACTGCATTTGTACCTGCAGCTGCTGTAAAAGATATCCTTATTCAGGGGGACAGTGAAGGAAAAAGGGGAAGGTAGATTGCCAAAATACAGGAGTAGGACTTAGACATCTGCCCTACTAAGCTGATTAAAGGACAGGGGCTTGCCAAAATGCTATCTGAATCAAACTATCAAGCTTTGGGCATAAACTTGTCCACTATAGCAGGTGAGGGATCTGAGGAGAAAGAAGAACGACATGGAATTGGGGTAGCTACTCCAGAAACACATATAAAGTACCTCACTAGTCAGTGGTACAAAGAGATAGTAGAATATCTCCTTACACTCAGCTGCCCCCCAAGTTGTGATAAAACTAAATACAGAGCGCTGAGATTTAAATCATAGAAGTATATAGTCACCAATGGCTGGCTATACTGGCGAGATCCCTCCGACATCTTACTCCTGTGTCTCACAGAGAATGAGGTCGAGAATATTATAGCGGAATTTCATGAAGGGATCTGTGGAGGTCACTACAGCTGGAGGGCCACAGCTCATAAGATTTTGAAAGCTGGACTCTATTGGCCAAAGCTTTTTGGAGATGTTTTTGCCAGGGTAAGAGCATGTGATAAATGTCAGAAATTTGCTGAGAGATAAAATCAACATCATTTCCCCTGATTCCAGTGCATGTGGATGAACCATTCAAACAGTGGGGAATTGATTTTATAGGTGAGATACATCCCCCATCAAGCGGTCAAAATAAGTGTATATTGACAACCACGGATTATTTCACTAAATGGGTGGAAGCCATACCTGCAAGGAATGCTACAGATACTGTGATCATAAAGTTCATGGAGGAAAACATCATATCCAGGTTTGGCTGTCCTGCTAGGATAGTGACTGATAATGCACAGGCCTTCAAGTCTACAAAATTTATGAGTTTCTGCCAGCAATACAATATCATATTGAGTCACTCTACATCTTACTACCCACAAGGAAATGGCTTGGCAAAGTCTTCAAATAAAACTCTGGTGAGGGCTTTGAAGAAGACCATTAACGGAAATCAGAAGAACTAGGATTCCCAATTGAAATTTGCTCTATGGGCTAATAGAATCACCAGCAAGAGAGCAACTGGGAAATCTCCCTATGAATTGGTATATGGATGAGCAGCAGTTTTTCCTGTACAGCTGGCTTTAACAGTGGCCCGCTTCATGCAAGAAAGCCAGGAAGAACCTGATGATATGATCAGAAGAATCAATCAATTGGTGGAATTAGAAGAAACACGGGGCCAAGTGAATCAGAGGTTAATAGAATATCAAGAGAAAATGAAACACATTTTTGATCAGCATGCAAAGGACAGGAAGCTTCAGATCGGTGATTTGGTGCTCAGATGGGATGTATGAAGAGTCGAAAAAGGAAAACATGGCAAATTCGACCCCCTCTAGTTCGGTCCTTTCAAAATTGTGGAACAGGGGGGCAATAACACCTTCAGATTGGAGAATTTACAGGGCGACTTGCTGGATGCCCCTGTAAATGGTCAATTTCTTAAACCCTATTTCCAGTTCTAATCCAGGCAGGGACAGTCTGATGTACTATACTGTATTTTAGTTTTTGTTTTATTTTTGTTCGAATAATGCTAGTGTTGTAATGAATTATAAAGTGAAATATGGAGGTGCTAGAGAGTAGAGTCGGCATACATGATGATCAGAGGGTCTGAGAGTTCTTGACACGTCCAAGGATGAACATGCCGTCCCCAGGTGGAGCCAATGTTGATCATATCAGCCCCTATTAATTTTTGGCAATTAATCCCCTTTAAAATCTTGCGAATCCCCTTGGTTTTGCCTGAGAAATCCATTTTCCATCTATCGTTCCCCTCCTTTGAAACCAAAATGCACTAAGAGGTCGGAAAAAACCCCACAATCGAAAAGTTATCAGGCCGTAGCCCCTTTTGTTCAAGCCCTCTCCACCTTCTCTCCCATGTGACTGGAAGCCGAAACCAAATGCTAGCCCCGAAGGCGTTCACCGCATAAGGCTATCGGGCGCATTCTGAGCCGTCCGATCAAATCATAGATCAACGGTTCATTTCCCATCCGCCTTGGTGGACCCCGCGCCCAACAGCACCTTCTGAAACCGACGGTTTATATCACACCGATTTTTAGCAGCAGGCGGTATTCTTCAAAACGGAGCGATTCCACTCATTCCCCGACGCGTGTCTCCACGCACGACCCGAATACTGCCCTCCATCGCGCGTTAATGTTCGACCAAGGTCACACAGCGATATTCATCACGACCGTTCGATCCAGTGCGATCCATCCGACGGTCATCGCGCTCCGAAGATGCACGAGATTTAGTCCAAGCCCATCGTGCCCCTGGCCCACCATCTCATTGCCCTCCGATGTGTTTTTAACCGTCGATCTCGCCTGGAGATCAAATAGTCCATATCATCGGCATACTCTGCCATTGATTCCGTTCCTCCACGTCACCACCCCACGTGTGCATCACACTTCTCCTTCGCCACTTATGTGTTCCATTCATACGTTATAATTTAAATGTTTTACATTTTAGCTCTGGCCAGTCCATTCACCATTGTTCCTCTGCATTTTTCCACCACCCTGCATCGTTTCACCATTTCGCTAGTCTACACGACCGTTTCCATTAACCCCGCCATTATCCCCACTGTGTTCACCTTCCTGTGCATGGTTTTCTTGAACGAGTTTGCGGATTTTGCAGGTGTACAGTGACGGAGAACTATTATGACTAACAATCTTAATTACTGTGATAGAACACACATCAAAGGACCAATTTCAGAGAAGAATTATGAAGAAAGTCCTTGGAAGCCAAATCGACAAGACTTCAATTAAAGGAAGCAGGGTTCAAATTTGTCAAACCCTGCAAGGACATTCAAGGCGCCGATTTCACAAATGAAGATATCAATGGGGCAGAGAAATAATATCAATGTTCGGTAGAGAATTAAATACAGGTAGATGAATATTTTGGGGGCCTTGTTCTAGCCTTTTGAAGCAGAGTACCAAATTGAAGATCCTGCACATCATTCGAAAGATCTATACACAGAAAACAATGTCCTCAAGGCTTTATTTCAACAGATTTTTCTTTCCAGGAAAGGAGGGAGATTTGTGTGATTTTACTGCTTTGCTGTGTCCCTGAAGAGCTTTCTACCCAGTGCATTTATTTCAGTTAGCAGACCACAGAGTACAAGCGGCACAGCATAGTCATTCAGCAGTATGGGCTCGAATGTTTCCACCATTTTTCTTTAATTATGAAAATTAAATTTTCATCACCTACCTCTTTCACTATGTTTTTGGTTTCTCCTATAAAAACCACGAAGAAACGCATTGTAATGGTTCCAGATTTTATCAAAAAATTATGCAATGAAAGGCTTTTGTAAACATTTTGTAAAACATTGGTATGAATGTACAGAGCCCATAGGGTCTCAGTGAGGAGGAGTTCCATATGTCAAAGAGGATTTTGGTCTTTGGTATTTCATAGTCTGTATCTTCTCTTATGTGTTATTTTAATATATCATTTCATTTCATCCATGCTTCCTGTATCATGTTTTGGAATGTGAGTGGCTCACTAATTTTTGGTATGGATTCATCCTATTTGATGCCCATGCTTGGATCAGTCAAGCGCTTTAAATATGGCTCATGCATGATATTTTGTTCCATTATTCAGCTAACCATACTTCTGCTATATTATTTGCTTTGGGAGGGTGCTTTTAAAATGCTATTATTATGTATGGATTCTTAGATTGGTAAGCCCATGCATGGTGGTATTGTATATCTGGGTATCAGCTCAATGTTAACCAATATCTTCTCAATATTTCTTTCACTACATACACCTTCTGATAATTTATGTCTGTGAAGTATTTCTGAATCGGCCCGCTTTGCAGTAAACTGTCTTTGAATTGTCTGTTGCTTTTGTATCAGAGTTTTGCATCTTGCCTCTGCAGTATCTCTTTTCCTGTGTCAGTTTTTGAGAGTTTGGTCCCATTCTATTTTATTTCCCTGTTTACAGGAGATAGCATGTGAGCTGAAGTTGACAACTTCATACATTATATTATATGCTCCTTGCTATGCTAAGATGTCCTAGGAACTGGTCTATCACAACTCTAGGCTGTCTCTAGGAACCACACTAAGCATGCGAGGAGATGCACTAAGTGTTTAACAAATACAATTACAAGTTAGATTTCCTTTGTCAAAATTAGTTTGGATGATGAGATTAGAGCCATCTTATTATTGCGCTCTATGCCAGATAGATGAGATAATTTGAAAGTAGATATCAACACTTCAACACTTGCAAGGACCTTGAAATTTGATGACATCAATAGAAATTTAATGAACGAGGAGTTGTGTCGCAAATAAATTACAAAAAAATAGGGAGGAGAAGCTCTAGACTTATTTGATCATGGAAGAAAATTGAATGTGGTAGACAAGGGCATTCAAAAACAAGATGTGGATTGAAATAAAAATGGGAAGACTCACTTGTTTTCACTATGGAAGAGAAGGACACAAGAAAAAGGATTGTTGGTTTTGGAAGAAGGAACAAAAAAAGCATAAGGAAAAAAATCCAATCAACACAAATAAAAAATCAAGCAACACAAATGAGGGCGAGACCACTGTTGTAGATTATGAAAGTGGTGTTATATTTATTGTTTCGGTAGAAAAATCCTATTTATATATTTCTAGTAGTAGAATTCATTGGGTGCTTAACTCTAGAGCATCTCATGTGACCCCATGCAAAAATATTTTTTTTACATATGAAGAAGTTGATCATGGTAGAGTACATTTAGAAATTAATCATTTTTGTGATATTTCTAGAGTGGGAGATGTTTGAATCAAGACAAAGGATGTATAGGGTATCTTGCTAAAATAGGTTAGTCATGTCCCATAGATGCATATGAGTTTGATATCTATGGGAAGATTAGATGATGAAGGATGCTCCACAACATTTAGGAAAGGTGGACGGAAAATTTCTAAAGGGTCATTAGTGTTCGCTAAAGGATTCAAGAGAGGAACCTTGTATACAAGGAGGGAAACAACATGGATATTAGATGCAGTTGTTGTTGTAAAAGAAGAAAACTTAGTGGAGTTATTGCATAAGCACTTAGTCCACATGAGTGAAAAGGGCCTAAAAGTTCTTATTGGTAAAAATGTACTTCCAAGTTTAAAATCGTATGAGTTTTACTGTTAATTTTTTAATAGGCCCAATTGCGAACAGAGACGCTCTCTTGTAAAGAAATTTCATGTGCAGCCCCAAACAATATTTAAAAATTTGAGAACTATAATGGATAATTTCATTTTAAAATCTAGCTTATTTTTTGTCATGAAGGCATGAAATATACATTATTTTTAAATAATTTAAGTGAGCTATATTAATAGGAGCTGAAAATTGCTTGTCGAGGCCAAAAATAAAATTCATGCTTATAAAAAGGATCGTGACATAGAATAAGATATCAAGCCATTAATTAAAAGAAGAGATTAATTGATTTAATGTTGCAAGGTCGAGCATACGCGAAATTGAAGAGGATCAATGACGGAAAGCATATTCGGAGGGCAGAAAAAGGGGTCTCACGAGAGAATCGAGGGTTGTAGAACGGCAAGGCATGGGCGTGAAGAAGGAACGACCGAACGGGTACATAAGGCAAGCCGACACCGGCACACATGGGGCGTTGTAAGAGGACCGAACGTCCTCGAGGTCGATTCAGGAAAACAAAAGGGGAGAACAAGGGTGTTTTTTTCGTATAGAAAATTAAAGCTATGTGGTGGAAAAATAAATTAGGAAGTTTCGATTTGTGGATTTAAATAAAATTGATTTTTGGTGAAGCGATGGGCTAGAATAGAGCATCATTCTTGTTGAGATATTGAACGTACCGGTCCAAATTCAATCATTTGTACAGGTGGAAGATTATAAAGAACACAAAAGACACAACATAAGGATACCAGAAGTCACTGTAGACACAAAGAAGGTTTGGGGTCAAGCCAACCATATTACAAATTGTATCCACCACTATTTGTGTGGTATGGAAGACATGTGTCATCTTGAACGGATCTAGAAAACAACCAAGGAGTGGATGAACTAGTTAGAATATATGAATACTTCTACGCAATAATACACTCAATGGACAAGAAATGGTAGTCGAGGAGCGGAGACCATTTTCAAAATGAGTCTATGTCATTAAATTAAACACCGTGGAACCAAATAGAAGAGCTAGAGCTTCAACTTATAACCAACTAAACCTACTAAGACTTCGAACTATGTACACTCGGTAAAAGCCCATCGGAAGCTTATCATAACAAAAATAAGGCTTTGATCGGTCTCGGTATTAGTTCTCCCTCCCGAGCTATTCGACTCTTGCATAGTCACGGCGTCCTATTCTTCTCTGATCCTGGTATCCGTAGGCACGGATAGATAAAGGGTACAGGAATTTTCAATGTCCGGGAGTGTCATCTGAACTTTTATCTGTTGTATTTTGATGTTGTGGAGATTCTCTCCCATGACTTGACAATTCTCCTTCTCTCGCGTATCGGGGTGGCGAGGATGATGCGCGCGGACCGAGTTGCACCTCAACCCTCTCCCCATACTCCTGCCACATGGACTTGAGGCCAGTGCTGCTTCCTTGTTGGAGATGACGGAATAATCCTGTCATCAGCATTCTGATGAAGAGCAACCTCTCTTATTACATCCTTCCAACATTCTGGGTGAGACTTGTGTCGCCCCACTTTCGCCTCTGGACACCTCTTCTTTGCCTCTGCCTACTCCGCGGCTCCACCCGAGCGATGATCTGATAAGGCGTCCACAATGTGCCACTCAGGATGAGTGTGGTCGGGCTCTCTGCCTGCTGCCTCGCTCATCAACAGTGCTCCCCTTCCCCTTTACGCAGTTCACCCTCCTGCACCAGCTAAGACACTTCCACATCATCCCTTTCGCATCCTTATACGTCAGTCACACCGAACACTGCGGCACCGCCTTCTTCCTACGCCTTCGCGCAGTAACTCACCGCGGGCGGGATTGGGATGATGGTGCCTCCCTCCCCTCGGATCCTACATTCATTTCCTGCGCCTCCGTTCCGGGTCTTGCTCCTGGCCAGGTACGCGCGCACCCTTTCCTTCGTCTCACTCCTCTTATCGTGTGCCCCCCGGCCTTTCATGCCCCTTACGCATGCGCCTAGGCCTCTGGGTGGGCCGACATGTGTGGCACCTCTCCTTGCATGGGCCCTTGGTCACCTAGGGGGGATGTGGTTTGTTAATACACCTTCCTTTAAAAATTAATTAACAAAACCCATTTCTCAGAGATGCATGCGCATGTGTTTGGTTTTGTCATGTCATGTCCTCTACACAATGTCCTTGCTCGATGTTTCACTTTCCTATCACGATATCCTTGCTTAATGTTTCATTTGCTCGGCATAATGTCCTTTGGCACAATTCTTCAAAAATTTGCCTCCCCCTAGTTCCAATAGCATGGTAATTTATCATTTCTCATTTCATGGAGTCTTGCCACAAGAAATATGATTTATATAAAAAAATATAGAAAAATATTCTATGAAAATGAAAATAGGGAATTCCCATGGCATTGGAAGAAGGGGATTGAATGAAGAATCTATTGATATCAATTCCTCCACCCAATATGGAAGATTTGAAAGGTTTTGACTTTTTGGAGGTTTCAACTACTTGAAAAATGTGCAAAGAAGGTTTACCTATAAATCCTCACTTGAACCTAAACTCAACTAAGGGGTTTGAAATGCTTCACATCGGTGTTTATAAATCCTCGGAATGAGATTTTTTTAAACTTAAATGATTTCTAGGTTACTTTTAGTGAATTAAAAACTTTGATTTGAGGGTTTATTAAACCCTTGATTGAAATGCAATGACCAAAAAATTTAAATCAGGATATTTTCTTAGTAACAACAAAGGTTTAATTTTATCTCAATCTACTTACCAAAACGTGTGACTTATCTTCACATATTGACCCTGTGATTTGACAAAAATAAACCTTAGCAGAGGATGTTAGAAATGGAAATCTACCTAGTACTCGGAAAAGTTGAATGATTCGTTGAGAAAGTTACATATCTAAAATGATAGGCCGAGTGAATATTGCATATACGAAATCAAAAGTTGTGGACATAAAATAGAAAGTTGAAGTCTGAAATGGTGTGCTTGAGAAATGCAAATTTGAAGTAAAATCTTCAGAATGGACTACAAAGAACACGGAGAGTTTGAAATGGCTACTACAGCTCTTAATATCATGAAATAATTTAAACAATATGTACCGATATCATAAATAACAAATGAAATATAAAAAACTACAACTACGAAAGAGAAAAGGAAAATAACACTAAGCTTTATGGTGGTAAAATAATTACAAATTTAAATGAAATATCAACATTTAATATATAAATAATATACACCCTATTCTTCTCATATATTTAGATTTGTACACTAATTATATAGTGAAATATATAGCTTATAAGTTTTCTAAAATACCCCACAAAATAATAGAAAGTATTCATAAGATGTTGGCCCTTAAATCATTTTAATCTTTGGCACTTGCTCATTAAGTGGTTCATTTTCGCTTTGTGATATGTTGCAAGTACTTATATTATCACAATTTGATAACTTTCTAACACATATAACCTATAAAGGTAGTAGATAACCTTGGAAAAAAACTTTGTTAAGACAAAATTATAATAACATGAGAATAATTAGCACAATTTCCTACCTCCAACACCAAACATTATTAAAATTAATAATATTACATTATTAAAATTAAATTGGATTATCCAACTCAAGCATCTCTAAATCATTTAAAGACCAAATATCAAGATGGAAATTGCATATATCATAAATAATATCCTGTTCTAAGTGATGTTGGGGAATAAGAATCATGTGAAGTTTCATTGAACGAAGTTATATAAGAATATAGCAAGAATATTATGTGAATTAACAAGTTTACAAAGTAAATATGCTTCCATAAACAAATATATTTCTATTAAGAATGTTTGAGAATTTTAGAAGTTTTGAATAGTAGTTAAATAACCTTGAGTATCATCTAAATCTTTAACCTTGAAAAAGATCATAAAATATAAAATAGTAGTTAAAAACAGAAATTACATTTAAATCTTATAAATATTTTAATGAAATATTTGAAATTTATTTTCCATCCTAAAAATTTATTTTTAATAATATAAAAACTCAATTTAAATAAATAAAAAATAAAAAATTTATTATCTTTATATTTTTAATAAATAAAAAAATTAATTTAAATAAATAAAAATATATAAAATTTATTATCTTTATTTTAAACCAAAGATGTATTACATCATTTCTTATTTACATGAATTTCTTATTCGGTAAAGCGGCTTAGTAAATAAAAAAAGAAATTATCTCCAATTAAATAAATTTTTTATTCGGTAAAGCGAGTTTAGTAAATAAAAAAGTATCTAAATTAATTAGATAAAATTCTAGTTCTCCTTATACTTGGTTATATAATCTTTGAAGGCATATTTTCATAGTATCATCTTCCTAAATTATTTGTTGCTATAGTCAAACTTCTCTAATATTGTATCAAATTAAGTAACTTGTCCATCCCAGGTGGAAGTTTCTTGACTTTGGATGATCAGCTAATACGCCAAAGAATGTACGGTCACAGGTGGTGTACTTTCATTCCATACACTATTGTTTGATGCTCCCCCAATGCTTTCTAAATTCTGTGGTAAAAATGGAACCAGTTTCTGGTAAAAATCTGGAGAATTCCCTATTCCTAACTCGTTCAAACCACGCATTCCATCAAACATAGAAACTTGGAGTTTGGCACCACGTTCATCGGAGAGAGTTCCCTTAGCGATGACAACGAAACAAGAGTATGGACTCAGATATGCAGAAACTTGCAAATGTAGAGCGAGACTTGACCCTCTGTACCTCTCCATTGCAAAAAAAGATAAGCTTGCTCATCTTCTTCAACGCCGCGAGGAAGATCGACCATTACATCATCATCGAGCACAAAAAACTCGAGTATAGGTGCCTCATGTCCAACCGTGTTCCATTATGCCCTCATCTGCTAACGGTAATCAACATCACCTTTACCTTTATAACCTCTAACATCGTCGGTTTTCTGGAACCTTTAATCTCCAAATGCTTCATGCTTGATTAACTACACTCAATTCAACCTCTAGTGCTTGAGGTTGACCTTGGTGAAGTCGATTTGGGAGATTTCATAGGAACCACCTTTAATTCATGCACTAATTTAAACTAGAATGCTTGAGATTTTTCAGCTCTGCAATGTTGGCGATAATGATTGTACGGCTGGAACAGTCTTCAAGATCAAAAATAAGAGAAGAAAGATGGTCTATCCCTTTGAAACCAAATCTCGGATACTCTTTAGTCCTCGTAAGTAAGAAACCAAAGTTGTTTCGTGCCTCCTTGATGATGGGATTGAATTTATTCCCCTGTTTGTGCGGTGCGAACCTTCGAGAGATGAGTGTTAAAATATAATTACTTCATACGAGTTAAACAAACAATTAAGTGAATTAGTTGAGTTGAGTTATAGATAGATTTGGTGAGTGAGTTAAGTGAGTTGATCAAGTTCGGTTATGTGAATGTGTGCATGTCAATTAGGTTAAATACCCTTCTTTGAGTTCATTGTATTCATTGAGTGAGATTGTGATTTAGAGATTAATTGAAAGGCAGTGTTGTTTTTGTGTGTGAAATACTTGTGTTATTTTTGTGATTGAATCCTTTGCCTATCCAACAAATTGGTATCGGAGGTGAGAAGGATCAAAGATCCTTGGGCGGCGAGATCAATGAAAAAGGCCAAGAACGAGCCATCAAGGACCTTTTCCTGCAAAGATACGCTGAACATAATGGCTTGCTGGAAGAGTCCGCAACTTCTCCCAAAACAAAGCGCGGAGATTTCTTAAAAAAAGAAGTTTAGTTTGCGATTTTTGTATTAATCCTTGTGTAGTGGTGTTTTAAAAGAAGCGGCAATGGAGTTTTAAAGATGCCGACACCGTTTTTACTAAAAACAGAAGTCAACAAACGAGTTTCCTTTTGGTACGTGAGCCTTTTTGAAAAGGTACATGTTTTATGTAAGTTTGAAAGTCACGTGGGTAGTATAAGATTTTTAAACATTAAAAGAGCTTTATAAAAGGGTGTTTTAAGATATACGAATACTTTTAAAAGCTTGAAAAGAGGAGCATTTTTAAAAGGTTTTATAAAAAGAGCTTTTATATAGAAGTATTTTCAAAGGGTCTTAAAATATTTTTTTAAAAGAGAGATATGGTTATTATAAAAGTTTATATATATATATATATAAATTTCTTTTATAAAAAGGAATGATTTATTATATAAAGAAAAATATAAGGGATTTTTTTTAAGGAGTTTTGCAAAGCTTTCATTAGGAAGAAGAAATTTAGGGTTTTTATCAGAAGAAGATTAGTTTTTTATAGGCAAGATGGCCACATCAAGTTTTCAGCCATAACTTCCATCTTTCAGCACGGGAAAGATTACGATGTGTGGGCTATTAAAATGGAGACTATGCTAAAAGTGCATGATGTATGAGATTATCGTCGTTCGAGTTTGCAAAACCTAAGAACAACACGGAAGAATGAGCCCCCGTGATGTAGACGAGAGAGCAATGGAAGAAAGACAAGCGAAAGAATGCACAAGCGTTGCTTCTTATCCGGCGAGGGAGTGGGTAGAAGCGGTGTTCCAAAAACTCATGACAACATGTGATAGAAAGAAGCGCCGGAAACTTTGGCAACAAGCTATCAGGTATGGCCCAGAGATTAATATTGTCAAATTACGAGAATACTAGGAGAGACTTTGAAAGTCTACGGATGAAAGAGACAAAGGACATTGAAGTTCCTTCATGAATAGGGTCATGTACGCCATGGATCATTAAAAGTGGTGAAGATGTTAAAGATCGGGCGACGATTGAGAAGGTTGTTGATCTTTGTCTACGAGTTTGATGTTGTGGTAGGCTGGGCATTAGAAGAAACGAAGGACTTGGAAAAAGCTGACGGATGATGAGTTGATGGGATCCCTTCTATCGCATGAAGCAAGGATGAAAATAAGGATTCCCTCTGCGGAAACCACCTTCCAAAAAGTCAAGTTTATATTTCAAGAAGGTCGAGCGGAGGAGGTCAATCGAGAGGCGAGGGAGGATGCGGCGGTAGGCTGTGGTGGTCGGAAGAGATGGCCGAGAAGAGCATGAGCATCAAAGTGGAAGCAACAACAACGAGCTTTCCATAACAATCAAAGGTTTGACAAATCAAAGGTAAAGTGTTATTCTGCAGTAGATTTTGTCATTATGCTCGTGATTATTAGGAAGAATATAGTGATCAAAGGTAATCGGAGAGCTAATGTTGGTATAGAATACTAACTCCATGTTTCTAGCATGAAACACCATGCATGAACCGTTTGATAAGGTTTGGCTATTAGACGATGGTTACGGTGATGACCACATGACGAACGTAAATTTGGTTGCAAATTTGGATGCCTCTGTGAAAACAAAGGTAAAGTTGAGAATGCAGAAAAAAGTACATGTTGTACATGGCAAAGGTGGTCAACATTGTGACCTTGATCGAGGGCAAAGACCATATCGGAGGTATATTATGTCATTGGACCAAGACACAATTTGATAAGTGTTGGTCAATTGACGCGAAGAAAGCATACAAAGTTATCTTTCGAGGGCAACAATGTGTTACGACAAATCCCTAAGCAAACGAGCCGATTGAAAAGGTGCAAATGACGAGAACGGACTCTTTCACTCTCATTATGAACTACAATGACCGGAGTTAGTTCTTTTACAACTACATGTTACGGTGATTCACCCCGAATTTATGGCACTTTCGGTTTGGACACTTTCATTTTTTCGATTTAAGATTTGCGAGCGGAAACGGATGGTCGAGGAGGTTTACCTCCCATCGAAATAACTTCTCGGCTTGCTTGTGAATGGCCGCATCTCCAACAAACTGGTTCCTGGTGAAAGTTTTCCGAAAAGGTTTCTATGAGCAAAGAAACCACTTGAGTTGGTGCATGCGACTTGTGTGGACCTATGAGGACACATTTGAGACGGTGGAAGGCTGTTACTTCTTCACCTTTATTGATGACTATAGCGAGGAGAAGACTTGGGTTTACTTTTTGAAGCAAAATTACGAAACTTTTGCAAAGTTTAAAGATGCAAAGCATTAATGGAGAACCAAAGTGATCGACGGATCAAGGTATTGAGATTTGATCATGGTGGAGAATATGATTCGAAGGCATTCCGCCAGGTACACTACGAACAACATGGAATCGAGAAGATGGAGTTTACGACCCGGATACACACCGCAACGAATGGTGTGAGAGAAAAGAAGCAGGAACCATCATGAACATGACAAGGTGCATGTTGAAAGCAAGACACTTGTCTAATTGGAGCAGATAGTTGCATGTCTTTGTTTATGTGATAAACAAATCTCCTATAAAGAGTGGATAGAACGAGTTCCCGAGAATAAGCATGGTCGGGTGTATGCATGGGTGTATCTCATTTCGAGGAGTTTTTGAATCTGACAATAGCCTATGAACATGTGCCTAAGAAAATAAGAGGCAAATTAGATGATCAAAGTGAAAAATGTATATTTACGCAAAAGTTGTAAGGTGGAAGGGAAAAAAGCTTACAAATTGTATAACTTTGTCATGAAATAAAATCATTAGCACAAATGTTGTGTTCAAAGAACAAGAGTCATACCAGAATGGGACTATAGACACACTAGCAGAGTACTGGCTTACCATTGATGGAAGAGGATGATGTAGAAGAAGAGGAGAAGCAAGAACCAAGAGTGCGGACACCAACGAGTCACCGGCCAAGGACTCCAGATTTTCGGAGCGACTTGGATCTTGAGCGGTCAAACAAACCAAAATTCTCCAAACGGCGAATCAAGTAATGAATCAAGCAATGGTAAAGAAAAGATGATAAGTCTGAAAGACATTTATGATGATTTGGATGTTAGTTCAAATTTTGCATTATTGGCATTCAACCTTCTTCCGTTTTAAGAAGCGATCGAGAGATAATTGGGTGCAAGCCATGGATGAAGAGATGAATTCAATTGAAAATAATGATACACGGGATTTGGTTGATTTAAACGATAAAAATCTCATTGGTGTGAAGTGGGTGTACAAGACTAAGGCGGAATGAGAAAGGTCGGTTGATAGATTTAAAACAGCATGTGGCAAAAGTTCTCAAAATGACTTTGGGAATAGACTTTGGGGAAAACATTTCTCCGGTGCTTGATTGGATCTTTGTAGAATCAGAACCATGTTCATCTGGTGGTGGAAAGTATATGGATGGATATTAAAATCAACTTCCTTGAGACTGGAATTTTAGAAGAAGAAATTTGTATGCGGCGGCCTCCCTGGATATGAATTTGAAGGTAAAGAGGATAAAGTTCAGATTGAAGCGCTCTATGGACTAAAGCAAGCACCTAGAGCATGGTATAGCAAATTTGACGGTTACATGATTAAGAATGGATTTTGCGAACGTGACATTGAGCCTACCTTATACATAAAGGTAAATGAGCATGGACATATTTTGATAGTTTGTATATGTTGATGATATGATTTTTATAGGTGATCTTGAGATAGATGAATTTAAAGCGACCATGATGAAAGAATTTGAGATAGCCAAATCTTGATTATAATCTTTTCTTGGCGTTGAAGTTGAGCAATGCGAAAAATGGAATTTTTTATTTGTCAAAATAAGTATCACGAGAGATTTTTTCAAAAAGATTCGGGATGGATAATTGCAAACCTGTACCCACCGGTTGCAATGGGGTACAAAAGTTAAGCAAGGATGATAAAGGAGCATATGTCAATCTAGCTCTATTCAAAATATTGGTTGCCGACCTCATATGCATATGACGACAAGACCGGATATTATGCGAGGAGTAATTTTGATTCCCGGTTATGGAGACTTCAAATGACACACATTGGAGTGTTGGAAAAAGAATTCGAGATACATAGCGGGAACCGGAAGTTATGGCATAATGTATGCAAGTACGAGAAAAGAAAGAATTGATTAGATACACGGATAGTGATTTTGCGGGAAGTTTGGATGATTGGAAGATCACATCCGGTTGTGTGTTCCATCTTGGTTCGGGAGTGATAGCATGGGCATCTAAGAAGCAACCTATTGTGACACTATTATCCATGAAGCGAATATGTATGACGCTTGTTGACATGTCAAGCAATATAGTTACAAAGAGTATTTGATGGAATCAACGGCAACAACAAGGATCAACAACAGTATCTGTGACAACACATCGGCGATTGCACTATCCAGAATAGTGTGTTTCATCAAAAGAGCAAGCGTATTGATACTATATGTCACTTTATTCGAGAACTTGTGAGTAATGGAGAAGTTCACTTGAAGTCTTGTAGAACGAGTGATCAATTGGTGATATCTTTACAAAGCCATTAGCGGTAGATTTGTTTGAGTTTCCTGAAAAAGAAACTTGGAGTGTTGTAAGCCTAAATTTGTGAGACATAGACCGTCGAGCATGTTTGAGTTGTCATGAGTTATGTTTTAGTTTAGCGGTCATAATTAAGGGGGAGTGTTAAAATATATAATTACTTCCCGCATGCGAGAGTTAGACAAACGATAAGTGAGTTAGAGAGTGAGTTAAGTGAGTTGATCAAGTTTAGTTATGTAAGAATGTGTTTGTCACTGGATGATTTAAATACCCTTCACGGGTTCATTGTATTCATTGAGTGGGATGTTAATTTCGGATTAGCGAAGAGCGGGACAATATTGTTTTGTGTGTGAAATTCTTGTCTTATTCTGTGATTGAATCCTCTTTGCCTATCCAACAACAAGCTGTCTAGAAATCCCGGTGGAACCTCTTCAATAGATAACATGATAACATCAATAGATAACATGAAGTTGTGCAGATTTGGACATGGGAAATAAATGGGGAGATTTTTAATATCGTTGTTATGAAGCGGCATCATTTTTCAATCCTCATTGTGAATAGCGGGAAAGTTTTGCAGCCCTTGACACGACTTGAACAAACAATTCTCCTCTTTAGGCCCATATATATTGCCATCTCACGAACAACATGGTAGACTCTTATACATTGTTCCTCTGGAACCATCCAACCAACGATGATACTGCCTCCTGGCATTTTGGAAGAAGCAATGATCTACGAGAAGCACGTAGCTTTTCCCAATGGCCATGTCCATTAGTAGGCTCTTTGTTTTCTTCTCACAAGACCCTCTTGCCAACCAACATACGCACCTAGACTACTACTGCCAAAATGATTTCTTCATGTAAAAAAAAGCGAGGAATGCAGGAGAGAGTAGCGAGGTTGCGGGAGGAGTAAAAAAGCATGTGTGATTGAAGCAATATTGGAGTGTAGGAAATGTAAGGAGCAATAATCACTCAAATAGCATTCAACATTTGCATTGTCGCACGGGAAAGGGCATTCGGCATTAGCATAAATGACTAAAATTTATGCGATTTCTACTTTAAAGTGAAAGTATATGCAATATCTTTTTAAAGGAATATTGTTCTTGTTTAAATGAGAGTGTACGCCATTCATTATGTACATTGTTTGGGTTACGGAATAGTAACATTTATGCCAATTCAACTTTAAAGTGAAAATTGTACAAATATTTTAAAAAATGACTTGTAAATGACGATGTACGCCATTCATCTATGAACATTATTTGAAAAGCGGAGTGGGGCATTAAGCAGTTGGTCAATATCTTTGAAGTTTAATTTAAGCTAATTATGGTTATTATTTTTAAATGGAAAATTGTAAGTAATACAAGCGAGTGGTGTGGCTTTTTGTTCTTTGGAATTTTTAATTTTATGAAAAGGTAATTTCATATACGTAATATATTCTAAGTTGTTATTAATAATAAATATTTCTCTATTTTATTTTTATTTTATTGTACTTAAAGATGTTAAAATAAATAAGAGTTTATTGAATTTAAATAAAAAAATTAAAATAAGGAATGACTTAATGAGTAATTCATTATGTTTATTTTGTTTATAATAATGAAAGTTAATTAAATTATCACTTTAATCATATATCAAAGTATGTTTGTAATAATTGTGTTGTCAATTATAATGGATTTTTGGTAAAGTTATTCAACTCACAAGTAATATGATTAAGCTAGAGTTTATTAATATAGGGAAAAAAATATTAAAATGATTAATGTATATGTGAGTGTTTGTACTTTGTTATTTAGACAAAGTGATTAATCTAAAGCAAAATCTTATTTCTTTGGCATATTTGTGTTAAAGACCTAGTTTTAAGATCATCAAAAGCAGCTTCAAAAAATTGGGATACTTTATACAAGAAAATTATTGTTAATATAATTAGAGTTTTATGTATCATGCAACATACAACATCAAATAAAAGCACTCAAATCCTTAAAGGAATTTAATATAATTAGAGTTTTATGTATTATGCAACATACAACATCAAATAAAAAGCACTCAAATGCTTAAAAGGAATTTAATATAGTTTATGTATTATGTAACCTTCAAAATCAAATAAAGCACTCAGAATGTAAAAAGGAATTTAAGATGTCAAAATATATTATTGAAAGCATATAAGTTTTCCTGTCATTACAACATACAATATCAATTAAGTCAAATAAATCTAAGGAAGAGAATTGTAGATGCAACACAAAATAATGGGTGATTGATTCAACCTTTCCATGGTATCACACTAATACTCTCCACATATGTATGAGACAAGTAGCTCAAATTAACTATTAAAGCTTGCCATACACTGTTTACACCTGCAAACTAATTAATTAAGGATTGATTAAATAACATTCATTCACAAGGGGCTTTATGACACTAACCTCATACATATTATCGACATTGAGAACTAGAAAAAAATTGAGCAACATATTTTTTATCTTGTTACGTAACATACCCATCCATATGCACGGAACCAACCTATATTATTGTCGTACATAGCTCATCCATACAGATAACAATACTCAATGAAGGATGGTGATTCAACATAGGATAGATACATTAGTCATTTTTACATATGATTTTTCACATTTAATATATTAGAAATTTAAGTAAGCATCATGAGTTGAAATCACATGATGAATCTGGTTTCTGTCTGGACCCTAAATACTAAGGATTAGTAATAGGAAGCGAACGGTGAATAGGGGATCTGAAAACATTGAATAGAATCCAGAGTCATAATTTACTATAAATGTATATCATTGTGAATAATATGACATCTCACATTTATCTTTCCTATATTGTCAATTCACGTGCTATTATTGCTAAGTTTAACATAGTATCGAGAACCATGATGTATTGCCCTTTTGTAAACCAAGTTCTCATTGGTTCCTTGTGCATTGAATGTATGTACGATGGTTTTTTTATTTAACTACGTTGTAATGGGGCTCTGGCGAAAAGGGAGAATCGTTTGAATGACTATGGTGGTGGTCTATGCGGGATCGAAATGATGTGGTTGTTGGGATGATGGTTGTTTTGAATGGTATAAAATTTGTGTCTTGAAATTACGAAAACTATGTGCGTTAAATCGATTGTGTATTGAATTATCTCCATTCTCTTGTTCGTGAAAAAATTTTCAACCACAGTATTGTAATTTGGATAATTGGCATTACATGTGATCTAATGTTGTTGGTCTTGTGTTTGAAGTCCCCAAAGGGTGTGGGAATGTTCCCTTTCCTTTTTATGTTATGTTGGACGAATATATCTTCTTTTGTTCCTTGCTTTAAATTTCGACATGCCACTATCGTGTTTCGTCATTGTCGTATAGTAGTAGATGTGACCACTATATTCTTCCAACGCACTTGAGTAATACCTCTCACGTACGCTATAGATTCGGTTATTTCTGGTCTTCCGATTGCGTTCAATTGATACTCGACTCCTAGCTCTCCCCACTTGCACGTTTTGAAGTGGAAGCATGGTGGCTCTCCATACCACAAGCGCCGCTTCGTGGCTCTCCATACCATTGCCCATTAATACCAACATTTACCATTGTAGTCGACTCTCGGTTAACAACGAGCTCGTGGTACCGCATCCATTGGTTGCTCGTGGATCGGTGGACCTCCTCCCGGTGCTACTGCTTTGCATTAATACACTACTCCCATGTTGTATTACTAATACAGTTCGATCATGAGTCGAGTACTACTCTAACCATCGTTTATGATGTGAGGATCTTTTAATTATTTGTGGCTTATATTAGGTTTAATTGACCATATTAGTTCATCTACATTGTATGTAAAACACATAAACATAAGTAAATGAACTTAAAATATCAAGAAAGCACACATGCAAGTAAATAAGAGAGAAACCGACCAATGTTGGTAGCAGAATTTTCACCCCCATCTGGATGTGTGGTTGGATGCGGATCTTCTATATTCCTTCTTCAAAGTAAGCTCTCGAAAGCTCTGCCACATTCTGTGAACACTGTGTGATCATTGGCTAAGCACTATGACTCTCAATATCTAAGCTTTCTCTCCTTTTATTTTGCTTTTTATGAGCTCACATAAGGAATATATATAGTTTTTCCCCTCTCACTCTCCAACAAAGAGCATTAATTACAAGACCCACAATTATGGGACCTAATTACTGAGGAAGGAAAAACAGATCCATGAAAGTAGGACCTCCAACTATCTCGAGGGCTCATCGATAGGAAAAGTCTATAAAACACTACAAGGACTCTTCTACCATGCCCTTGATTCTCTCAACCTACAATTTGAGAAAAATAGAAAATTGGGTGTGAGGTGGTTTCTCACTAAAAACCAATTTATAATTACATTAAATGAATAAACATATTTGAGACCAAAGTTTTCTCTCACCATTATTAAATATTTATATCAAAAAGTGAATAATAATGCATGGGTTTAATAAAGGCTCATAAAATGCATAATTAAATGCATGAGCATCATGAAAAGACTTAATCATAATTTCACCCACTTAGACATTGTCACCAAATTCAAATCAGCATGGCACAAATCTCTTTCACGTGTGAAGATCCTTTCGGATCACCTATAGAATCAACACATCACCTTCCATTATCATATCTCAACGAATTATACACGATCAGTGGTGCAAACGCATTGAATAACGCTCCTAATGCGAAGAAGACGTTGGTGGATCATAGGGTTGAGCTCAGTGAATGGTTTAAGTACTTAGTTACTTGTCAAAATTGAGACCCATGCATTCCATGTCCTTTATGGCTAGGGATTTTAATACCCCAAAACTTGTTAAGGTTCCATCACGAGGTGCCTTACTTTAAGTGGCAACTATCCTGTAAAATGGTCGGTTGTTGCATCCAAATCGGGCCAACCACAAAATGAACAACACCCATCTCTGAAAATTTTTCGATATAAGTTAATGATATTCTCGCATTCAAAATTGTGCTTTCAGGGGTAGAGTATTGTTTCATTGGGGTGTATCGGTGAAAACTTTGAAAGGAGTAGGAGAAGATTTATCATTTGGCTTCCTGAGAAAAGAACAATTGAATGCCACTTCAATTATTACAAAGATGGCTTTGGTCATCATATCAAAAAGGACTTGAAGAATGAGAAGCCATAAGACTTCCTAGAGTCACTATGAATTGTATCAAACACATTTGATTTCTGAGAAAATACTGCCAAAGGTGGGAAATAGATAAAATTGGGACATATGTTGCGATGATAAATGGTAACTCATGGACGTGCTTTAGAGTAATATCAAAGAAGAATACACAAAAGAACTAGAAACACATTAGAGCATGCAATAGCAACGAGATACCTCTTTGGAAGACTACGAAGAATTTATGTTTACTTTGATAGGAAAACATCAATCCTGAGCTTTTTTTATCTCTTGTTAGTTAGGGGACAATTACTGTTACATTAGCCTTATAGTTGATCATGGAAACATTAAATATCTTGTCTTATGGATAGAATGGACAATATTTGCATAATAAGGATCATTAGTCTATTTTATAATGAGGCACTAACTACGGTATAGCTTTAGTTAGAACTTGAAATATGTTTGTGTTTGTATGAGATTGTTGCTTTTGTGCCTATGACCATATTCTGGTTAAATTATGCAAATCCCACCTTTGTGCTTAGTTTTGTAAAGCATTCACACTATTGTTCCCAAACAACAGTGAGAAAAGTTACATAGCTCTAGAAACAAAAAAATAAAAAACATTGAACTGTTTGAAAATATTTGCAATTTTTGGGCAGAAAAAATTATAGTGTTGAAGGAATATTCAAGCTGCTTCCTCATTTGGTTCAAAAATTTTTTTGGAGATCACGCACCATTTATTTATAAAAAAATGACACTCCTCATTTTGTTTCCTTGAACTTTTTATTTTGCGACATAATGGCCAAAATTGATGATATTAGAATTACTAAATGATCTAATACATTAATCATCAAGGCTTCTATGCTAACATTCGGAGAGATATCTAGAAAATGTACGAGAAGATTGATTTTTTTACGGCTATAATGCGAGCTTCAACGAAGAATTTTACTTGAACAGATCATCATTGTTGATTTGTTGCATGTTCAAAACATTGAGATGGATTCCCATCAACGCCAATAATATAAAGTTTAGGTTGATTTACAATCGAGTCACTAGTGCGAAGAATATTTACATGCGGAAGCATAAATTGAATCTGTGCTTCCCAGTAATCATCGGTTGTAGGAAGAGCTTGTTAGAAATAAGCAAAGAACTAGTCTTGGATATTGAAAGGATGTCTCCTTTCATATTCCAGAGACTATTCAAGCCCATTCAATTTCAAAGCGTTGGATGTCATTTAGTATATTTTATCCCTTGTTGAGTCCAATATGTTTCCATGCAATAATAATAGATTATGAAATTCCAACTTGTGATCGAGTTGGCCATATGAAATATGGTTATTTTGATCTTCACTCGTGCAAGCATTGTGATTGCACTCATTGTACGGATGCGCCCCGAAGTGACCTCTACCGGAACAAAGATTCATCTTGGATGGGTCGCTTCTTAGCGATAGGGAAACAACAACCAGAAGATATTTGGAGATCATATGTAAATTTCTTCTAGAATATTAAAAAGGTCTTGCTATTGAGTTTTTCGCCATCATCTCACCTTGTCCCTAACGGGGGAAATGATGGTCATCTACAAACTTCAAAGCCACATCGAGCAAGCACGAGCCACAACTTTGCCATTCCGGATTCGAGTTGTGTCCAGAACCACAACAGTTTAAGAATACAGGCCACAGCTTTGTCATTCAGTTCGAGTGCTTGAAGAAAATACATGCCCATGAGCATGCCTGCTTTGGTGGTGATGGTATAGACATCTATGCAAGGTTGAGATTCTTCCTCTTGAAGGGCCCAGGGACTGCTTCTCCAACGGTAGACAACTTCTTATTGGGTTTGGAAGAGTTCTAGGAAATGCATCGAAACATTCACGGAGTTGATAATAAACCATCGGGTTATAGACCTCCCTTCTTCTAGAAGTTGAAGGTCTCCCTCTTCAAAATAATAGGAGAACTTCTCATAGCAGACCTAAGCTTCTTTCCATATTTGGAAGAGTTCTAGGAAGCACTAAGCATTCCGGTGTTGGTGGTAATCCTTAAACCACCTCCTTATGCCAACATTTCGAGATAGATCATTCAACCTAGTGATGGCATGCATACTTTGCACATTTTTTATTACATCTCCCTAACTGTGGACTCTATTACACACCTTCGGATTAAGGAGGGAATGTTGAACACCAAATCCTCCCTGGGGTTAGTGTGGAAGGCAAATGGTGAATAGGGAGTCCAGAGACTAATGAGTGTGGAATCCAAGAGTCACACCTAATGTACTATAAATGTATATCATTGTGAATAATATGAAATCTCGCGCTTATCTTTCCTATATTTGTCTGTTCCCACCTATTATATTTCTAAGTTTAACACCTTGAAGTTATACTTGTTTGTCTCATTTCACCTTGGTGGTTATCTTCTCATTTTATTCAAGTGTCACCACTATGGGGTTTATATTTCATTTTCAAGAGGGGCATGAATATGAGGCAAAAATTGAGATAACATGACCATGGCCTACCATCCTTAACACCTTCCATAACGAATCCCTTTCTTCATTCTCCTTTCTTTCGGGTTGGCCTCTTGTCATTCCATCACCTTACTAATTCCCTACTTGTCTCATCTTATGAGAGAGGCTTGAAAAAATCCCATAGCTTGATGTAGAGAAAAGAAAAGAGAAATTGAGATAATGGGCCAAATGTTAAAATGCAAAAACATGTGTTAACAACGGAAAAATCGTGCAACGAGAAGATGGTATTAATTAAATGCCAAGCCTAAGGATTTACGGGCGAAACATTATGGAATCAAGAAGTATTTAGAATCTCTAAGGTTTCGAAACGGAATTTAATAATATAATCTTTTGGTTACGTGCTTTATCCTTTGAGAAGAAACGCTGTTCATGTCTTCGTCAGCCAGCGTTCACAGAAATGGAAAAAAAGTCACTTTTCGGGAGCACGAAAGCGAAAAAAGGACAGTTACTCCTTATATGAAGTCACCTAAGGACAACCACCGGCGCCTCCTTAGACCTCATGTGAGCACACAATGGAATCATGCCTCTCCCTTGGGTCACCATCCATCATGTGTAAGGGAGGGAAGGAGTACAAATCCTCTATATAAAGCCACCAAGAGATGAAGAAATGGTGATCCATGATGTCATTTAGCCCAAAATTTCCCAAGAAATACCAATAGTGGTGGGACCGAGTGGAGGCAAGAGGACTCAGATTAGTGGCCACCCAACAATCCTAGTCCATCACAACGGAAAGTACATCGAGCGGTGGCAACCAACATCCTTGCATTGGGACTTAGAGCCTTGCTTACCTGGGGGCCCTTTGGCAAGTGTGTAAGAATTTCTTCTCCATTTCAAACGTTTAATAAGAATAGGCCTTTGAGCCATCGTTTGCATTATTATCATTTTTAACTCTCTTCAATAGCTTATTGTATTTGTGTTTTAGTTTTAGATTATTTTTTGAGCATACATTCACATATTTTTTATCCATTAGATTGTGTGCTTTTGTGCTCCACCATTTTTGCGTGTGACCAATATTTTATAGGGGTGAGCCACCCCTTAATTTGGTGCGATTTCGTGCACTGTGCGGAAAATCTGCAACACAAGATTGGAAACTCCACTAACGATTTTCAAGTTTATACGGTTGTGCCATCTCTTGCGAGGAGACCTTTGTCTCTGTTTCGAAGTCGGTGATAGTCCTGCAGTCCATCTTGTAGTCCCTAGATTCACTTGGAGTGACAAAATGAAGAAGGCAACTCCTAATTTTTGTTTTACTTGCGGGATTTTTGAGTTTCTTGTAGAGACGCGCAATGCGCGTGTTCAACGATGACATACACGGGGAAAGCGCACTGTGGGCGTTTCACGCAATTTGTAGAGTGAATTTTTTTCCTATATTATGCATTTTCTGGCAGCAAGTGCGCTGGGCATCACTGTATATTTTTAACACTTGTGTTGATACACAACTTACGGAAATTATTTTTTTTGCGCATACATAGGCTTAGAGTTAGTTTTCATTTAAGTTGGTTTTTTGAAAAATATCTTCACATGATTTAAGTAGGGGGCGAACTATTCATGCCTTCATGAACATTCTGTAAAATTTTGGTACTTTTATGGTTTAACTGATAAATTGACCTAGTTTGTTTTCTAATGTAGGAAGTGTTTAATTCATGCGTGGGAATTGCGGGACTAGGATCGATTTGTCGATTAGAGCAAGTAATCTCTGCCGCACTTTGTGCCAATCGGGTGATCCTAGGCAAGCATATGAATGCTCTATGTTCATTTATGTCCCTACAGCTAGTTGATCACATGTGATTAACTAGGGAAAATTTGAAAGTGGCCCTTTATCCGCAAATGTTTGTTTCGGCCCGGTGATCTTTCCTGGGTTGCTTCAGGGATCATTGTAACGGATCAGGCGTATCCATGTCTTTCCGAACTATGAGGATTTTTCACCATATAGTCGCACACATTTACCCACTAAGCAAAGGAGCACCTGAACTAAGCAACAAACTCATCGAATTTCTTGCGGGGGCCACAAAATAATTTTATGGTTTTAAGTTGGGATCGAGGAGGTAGGCATCAATAGCGACGCGGTCATAATTCATCTTGGAACATAGAAGTTGTGTATCTAGGGAGCCCCAACCCTGTCGGCCCACGGAAAAACACCGAGCGTGGGCAGGGCCGTTGGGGGTTGGGCTTAAGCGCGATGCGAGCTGATGTCGGTGGGGCTACATCGTGACTTGGTGATACTACGATACTTTTATCATTGCGAAGGCTTTAAGACTCAAAATCTCATGGGACGGTGAACCCAGTGGCCCAAAAATAGGGCATTCTTTATCCTATGGGTGATGGTGCGAGCAAGCGCAGGACCCTCTACCCTTACCTCTTCGGTGGGCAGGGCGTGGCTGGCTCTTACGGGACATTGTGCCGAGCACTCACAAGAAATATTCTCAAGACGGTTACTTTTGAGTGTGTGAGGATGCACTGGAATCTGAAGGATTTTGATTGTCATGCAAACAAACAAAAACCCTGTGGATGATCACATAGATTTAAAGTAAAGAAAAAATTTCATTTCATATTCGCTTTGTTTTGTAACCTTGGCCGTAAGTTGGTGAGTCATAGAATCTGTCACCTCAAATTTTTTCCAAAACCTAACACAGTCGACACCATAGGTTCAGTGAAACCTCATCTTGATCCGGGCGTCTTTGGACCTCCCCCATTACGAGAGGGTTCGGATGTTTTGTCGTCGGGCGTAGGGGCATTCTTGCCATCGTCCTTGGGTTCATCCTTCATTGGAGCGACCATAGTTGGGAACCCTAGTCGGTCTCCCAACACAACACTGCACACCACTCCCCCCTCGACCCCTAGGGAGCAGAGGAAAGTGTCCCATTCAAGAAGCCAGCTGAACACACATCAAGGTACATCACAAACTAACCCTTGTTCTAACCAGAAATTTGTGTCTTCACACATTGCCATGGCATAAACCTCCTAGTCACCCTTATTAGCTGAGTTGAATTTACCCGATTTAACCAAGCTCACAAATGACCCCATCACACATGATCCTTCATGGCCTCCCATGCCCACGAAGCTCCCTTCATATATACCAAAGTTCAAAGGAAGTAAGCAGAAGAGCTAGGTAATCATGTAATGACCTTTCACCTATGGTGCTCATCGAATAGTATCATCGACGACACTATTCGATTGAGGCTATTTCAACGCACTCTTACAGGAGTAACCGCGAAGTGGTACGTGGAGCAACCTCCTGCTTCACATGGAACCTTTAGCACCTTGGCTACTGCATTCCTCACTTATTTTCAGTTACCCATTCACCATGATTCGGGAATGGAGTTACTAACTCATTTTAGAAAAACCCCCGCCATCCATATCTCTAACCATCTTCATAAATGGAGGCGGCGTCATAGTTTATGAAAAGCTAAACTCGACGATCGGGTCCTCCTAGATTTATTCTTGAAAACTCTGAAGGCAGAGATTTCAAAGGATGTGGTGCAGACATACCCCACATCTAAAGAGGATGCAATCAGTATGGCCCAAATGCTTGAACAGATTTATACACAGTCGAGATACATTTACAATATCCTGCCTAACGCCCCGTGCCTGCAAACTTATCATGAATTTCCAGGCGCGTTGAATTTTGCAAATGGGTTAATTGGGTCAATGACCCAAGGTTACCTAGGCAACAGTACTCACAATCCCTATTATGCACATAATTCTACCCAGAACATGTCTCAACCCGGATTTCAAAGTCCTCACATGCCTCAGCAAGATTTGACTAGTAGGGCCCAAGCGTATCGCCAAGGAGGACCCTATCCTCTGGCTGAGGGGACCTAGTACGCAGAAAGAAACACTGACGGAATAGCTCCCCCCCAACGGCTAGGTGCAAAGAAGGGACAACGTTATGCTCAGTCCCAAACACACAGCACACCTACGCAACCAATGCATAGGTGAAATTTGTGCAAACGTCCCAAAATCAACCACACCAGTACAACCAGGAGAAATACCCTCCTAACGTGGTTAAGAAAAAATCAAAAAACAAGCCAAAAGGGAACCCTAGACAGGGGGGTAGCAACTAACAGTTCCCACCGCGATCCCAGGCTGGAGGCAGCTCTAGCAAGAATCTAAACTAGGAGCCAAGCAATACCTAACGGCAAGGCAAAAGGCCACCTCTGTGAACAAACCATTCTTGTTCAATATGTGGTGAGTACAGGCACTATACTCACCACTGTCCCGATCTCCTCGAGCTAAAAAAGCTTCAGAGTAACTGAGGACAAGGAGGATCTTCCCAGCAACCCGCTGTTATGCAAGAACCTTTCCCCCACCAAGGGACGGTCAACACTTAGCAACAAAACCCAGATGATTCTGTGAAAAACAGCCATGAAATTTACATGACTAGGGAAGAAATGTTTTTCCAAACACAGAATCACAGTTATGACACCCCACTAGACTCAACTAAGTTAGGGGCTAGTACTAGTGCACCGACTGCACCTTTGACCATTTCAAAGATGGCTATAGAGTCATTGCCAAAGATGGCAAAGAGACCTAATAGGTGAGCAGGTAACTACTCCAAAGCGGCCCGTAATTATAACATCGTGGTTGATTTAGCTCAATCACCCCCTGCTATGTCCACATTGGAAGTACTGCAATCATGCACAAAGCAATGGAAAGCCCTACTTTCCATGTTAGGTGCTATCAACCCTGCCGATACACGCATGATGGCTTTTGACTTAGAGAAAGCCACCCGTAGGATTCCTTCCATGGTCACCTTCCAAATAGTAGTATCGGTCCATAATATCACTATTCACCAATGTGTCATTGATGAGGGTGCATCGACATGCATCATGTCAAAAAAAATTTGGCAGAAGTTGGGTTCTCCCAAACTAAAACCCTCGGTCATAATGCTTCGAACCTACGACGGTCGTCCCTTGGCCCCCCTCGGCCTCTACCAAAATGTCCCGGTTTGCTTAGCCGGCAAGATGGTCCACATAGACATTGAAGTCTTGGACGCTCACCTAGATTACAACATACTCCTTGGGCGGAGTTATATGTACGCTATGTCCACCATAGCCTCCTCCTTCTTCCGCATTATGATGTTCCCCCACGAGGATCACATCATTACTGTAGACCAGCTGACACACAATGAGAAGCATCCCCTAACCAACATAGATGTAATTCTACCCTATGTAGATACAGCCATGGATGGTCCTTCACGGTACCAAGAATATGGCCCTGGCCAATTCAAACTGTCGTCCGTCCTAGGGCCATTCCTAGGAGATCCTCCCATTATCCCTTAGGCATCGCTCGATGCCACAGGGGCCTCGGTGTGCATGATGTCCCCATCAAGCACCGAGGCTAGTCAGGACACAGACTAAAGTAGTAACGACACTGAGGCATCAACCATGGCAACCTCTCTAGCCTACGCCGCCTCCCAAACCCCTTTTCTCTACCCCCCAGTTGGCTTCATTTCCCAACAAGTTTTGGCAACACTAGTGTTACCCAAAATATCGTTGGCATTCCCAGTTTGGTACCTCATCCCCCCTTTCAGAACAGGAGCCACCAATGCTACTGCCACAAGATTAAAGTCCCTCAACCCCGAGGATCCTCAACCAACCCAAGAAACGGTCGAGACTGCACCCGCAAAGGAAGTTCCCATTACGAAACCAATTATCACGGCCAAGAAAACCACAAATAGAGGAAATAAGATGGTTACCCCCGCCATTAAAAGGGATTCACTAGTCTGTGCCATATGCGATGTTATAGGTCACCCTACCCACATATGTCTGGAGTTGGACGAGTTAAAACCACTCCTCAGCTTCGAAGCAGACACCTTGACGCCGCGTTCCCGTAAAAAGGAACCTTCCACCAAAGGTAAAGGAAAACCACTACATACCAATCACACATGCTCTCTATGTGGCACCTATGGGCACTATACCCACCACTTCCCAGAGATACCACGATATAGGGATGCCTTACCTGCGGTCGAGCGATCCTATCAGGAGGATCCCTCCATCCAGTCTGTCAACGATGAGCCTCGTACCATCCTATACTTACAAGAGGAACATAGGATTGTAGAAAGGCCCCCAGTAATGCCTATTATATGTTGCATGCTATGTGATGAACGTGGTCACTACCTCGAAGAGTGCGCATCTTTGGATCTCATTTAGAGATGGTATCCAATTGAAATGGTTTACTACGTGGGGCTATGGGCGACACAATTCACATCCCCGTTATGCACCAACAATCACCTTTTGGAGGATTGTCACTACATACCCCACTTCCAGCACTCAGCCATAGTCCGCCTTTCCCAAGGAGACGATATGGATGTCCATTCCATCAGCAGCTCCATGACCCAAGTAGAAGAGATGAGCGAGTCCATCATGTTCTTAACAGCCGAAGAACGGCCCAGCAAGGAACCCCTAGTTACCCCTAATGACACTTCGCGGCAACGACTGACGTGTACGTTATGCAAAAAGACGAACCATGCAGTCGTCCATTGCCCTGATTTAGCAGCCTTCCAACACTAGTTCCCCATCAGACCTTGAACTGAACTAGATGTAACCTTCGTATCAAGGATTTTTTTCCTGATATGTTAGGGTAATCATTACAATTGACATTTTACTTATGCCTCGCAAATTTGTCCCACTATCAACATGATTAATGCCATAGAGAAGAGACCAGACGATCTCCAGGAATGGCATAAAACGTACATCACCAGATCAATGTCTCCACCTCCGCAATGGTGTTTCAAGCCTGACAAGATAACACACCACCAATGAGTAACCTCAGCTAAGCCTAGGATAATATGTGGCCTATGTGATCAGAATGATCACCAAGTCAACCAGTGCAAATAACTGAAGCCCCTTGCGAGTATTCTCTGCATAATCTCTTCTCTCCCTCAGAAACTTCTCTCCAATCAAGAGAAGATCACGCGCACTGATTGCCAAATTTTCTCGCACTTTCATCATACATTTAAGTGTATAAATATCCCCAAGCTGAGAGCAGCACGCGCTGCGTTAAGTCTACACTCCACTAAAGAGGAATATAAGTCTAAGCCAACGATACGGAAATGGAAGCATAAAACAACCTCATCTACGTCTGACCATTTCCAAGCATCCACATTAGGAACAATGAGTAGCATAGAATCACACACTATTTACTCCATTGGCTCAGTAACACCATGCACCATCTGCATTGACCTGAATCATGCACCAGAGACATGCCCGCTAATGGAAACATTTAGGTACCTCTGTGGTAGGCACAATTTCCACCTCCTGGAAACTGACTATCCTAGTGGGGAACCTAACTTTGAGCCCATATAGAATCCCATTACGGAGATTCCTCCCCCACCAAACGTTGATGATACAATTCACCATATACAATTTATATCCGCTCATATTATTGATAGGATTACTACCTCACCCTCGTCCCAGGATTTCCACCACATTTCTATCACAAAAAACCAATGTACATTATGCCTTTGCATTGATTTTCACAAGATTCCTAATTTTCATGCTTCCATCAAACTCCTTAATGACACTCAGCCTTTGGAGCAATGCCTAGTACAACTAGAGCTTGTTGACGAAAACTGACGACAGTCACTACAACATAATGAGGCCCATAAGAAAAGGTTTAAAGCGTATTTTGACTGCCACATCACCCCTTGCTTATTTACCAAGAGGGAATTTGTCCTCCACTATGATGTTGCAAAAGAGGCCTTAGGGCCAGGAAAGTTCGAAACCTTGTGGAAAGGACCCTACATCATCAAACACTGCCTCCAATAGGGGGCATACATCTTGACAGAACCAGATGGGACTTGCCTCACTAACCCCGTCAATGGCCTTTACCTCAAGAAGTTCTACCCATAAGGTCCCGAACAGCCCTTCCCCTAGAATAAGAGTACACAAAAACCACCCACTCAAAATTTGTGACCCAAAGACTTAGTTAAAAGCCCTCAAAGTATCAACATGGATCACCAAAATGAACCATATTTCGGATTTGCTGATGGAGCGTCAAGATGGTTTCAAAATTTAGCTGCAGCTGCTTGGGTCATTTATTTCCCTGACCGATCACCACTATGTTCAAATGGCATGTGTATCGGTTCAGCAACAAACAATCAGGTAGAATATGATGTCGTCATTGGACTTATGTGCAACACCCTCTATTACGGCATTCGCCATATGCATATCTACCTCAATTCCCAGTTAGTAGTATCACAGCTAAACCAAAAATTTGAGACCAAAGACACACACCTATTTAGAAAATATTTGCGTGCCAAAAGATTAAGTAGAAAATTTGATTACATTACATTTTCACATGTATCAAGGAATCAAAACCAAGCAGTGGATCACATAGCTAACAATATCCTAGACTAGAATGCATCTCGAATAAACTATCATACATAAAGACAAAAAATATAGACACCCATCATCATAACCCAACACAAAAACCGAAACTGGTGATACATCATGTAGAGCTGCAAAAACATCTCTCATATATACATATCAAAAAATATATGTATCTGAGTACAAAAATAGTGTCGTTGGCCTCTAGCCAGCCCAAAGATACAAAATTCGTCAAAAAATATGGGAAGCATCCTCATAACGGGTGTTGTCCCTATGTACAAAATAATCTAGGGGGGTGCCACCTCAAGAGGAGAACCTGGACCCACCACTGCTCATGGTACCACCACCAGAGCCGCTATCACCACCGCAATCGCCACCCAATGTAGAGTGGGCCAATAATCCCTCTCACGGGCCATCACCGTTTCTAACCAAACCTCCTCGAGCTCATCCAAGAAACTGCACGTAGGCATACCCTGGGTCAAGTGGTCCACTCGACCCCTGAAGTCCTCAAGAGCAGCCACCTGAGCTGTCAGTACTGCATTGCGAGCCTCAGCTGCATCAGTACAAGCCCGCTTGGCCACAACCTCTGCTGCATCCGAGCTGCTTCCCTCACCAGAAGGGCCACCACCATCCCCACTCGGTCCACCTACAACACCTCCTCCTTGACCACCTCGAGGTTGAAACGGAGGGTCATGACCCACCAGTTGGGCCACATGGCGACCTACCTCACTAACATATGCACGAGAAACCGAAATAATGTTAGTGTCAATAACAAAACACATAAGTATATAAATACTCAAACAAATGTAGAAAAACTATAACGCATACCTGCAGGTCCCCAAACATAACTGAAAGGGAGACCCATGTCCGGGTCACCCCAAAAGTCCATCCCTACATACGATTATGGCAAGAACATTTGTGGATTGGCCTCAAACCAGGCCTCTGTCGTGTTGTTCCAATAACGACCCACCATGCCACCACCGCGTCGCGCCATCACTGGAGCCCACCTCCTCATGTGTGGCTCCCATAGCCCCCCAATAGGCACTGCCACCACTAGCCTCAACAGCACCACCCTGCTCATAGATAATGTTGCATAAGATACTGGCATACGCAAAATACTTCGATCCATGTTGGACCTTGTTCAATTGCGACACCATGCCATCAAAACAAAAACGAGCGAAATCGAAAAAATGCCCGCCTCTCATTTGGTGTAAAACTCCAACCTGTGGGCCAGATGCCCAATGTGGAGCAACCGACCACGCCAGTTGGACAATAGCTGCCAAAGCACACGACTCTACCACATCTGTCACTAATGCAATGTTTATGCACCCCTCAGTAAGAGGCGCACCACTGCAATGCCACTTGCGGAATCTGTCAAGGTTCACTCTCCCAGCCGAGAGTGGGTACCTCAGAGCCTCACCCTGAGGTAGTAACGCAGTCACAAAGTAAATATCTGTCTCAGTACGGATCACCAAGTTCGTCCCATGTAGCATGAACATGTTGTGCAACCTACACCAATGTTGTATAATGTAACGTAACAAATGGAACGGTCCTGCAACCACAAGAACTCATTCTAAGAAGGTACAGAGCATGTAGCCACAGACCGTGAGATAATCAACCCCAAAAAACCCAATTATTCAGGCAGTTGGATCTCAAACAGATCAAAAACTCTCCACACCAACTGCGGTGCTTTAGTACCCATCAAGACGAGAGAAAAACATCAAAAATAGACAAAAACTCAAATTTTTTTGTCATCATGCCCATTGCGCGCCTGTATTTTTTACAGGCGCGCCTTTGTGCGTAAAAAGGAAGGAACAACGCACCCTCACGCGTCTGTCCCTCATAATAGAGCGCAAAGAAGGTGCTTTTTCCCCTAGATCGCCGACACAATCTAGGGTAAAAAGTCTCTCAGAGGCCATACAAACCGAATTGTACGACCCCCGGAACCCTCAAACTGAAGAAATTACAATGCAGGACGTCATGAAAGTTACCTCGGCATAATATCGCTAATCCATGGTACACGGGCTGATAGCAACGACAAGAAAGGCTCTACAAATACCTCTGATCTCCGAAAACTCAACAAGTACAAATGAATAGGATTAGGGCCATAATCCCATATTTATCGCTCTTTCCCAGAACTTCGAAGGTCCATAACTAGAGATTAGAAGGTCCATTCCGCAAACTGTAAGTTGCACCATCATCAGTATCCCATGACGAACGAAAGCGGTGCCTCACATTCGCTTTCCAATAAAAATAAATTTTCAGTGCTGGTAAGTATGCACCCTCCCATCTTCCTTTTTAAAGGTCATGCCTTTCAATAATGTTTGATGAAAAGAAGGTGCTTTCACTTGAGGTAGTTGTTTTTTGCAGGAATAACCCGCAACCGACATACAACACCATCTACTGAAAGTTCCGGAGCAGGTATCATTCTACCCCCAACATGATAGAGTCCCATAAAACTTTGCATATCTTGACATCATTTCTCCATTAGAAATACACCATAGGGTCCTCATACCCGACCACGTTTATCATCACCTCACCCTGCACATGATAAATGTCTGTGTTGGACGGTAGAGCCTCCCCTCCATGGCACTCATTACCCAAAGTAGACCATATATCACAGCACAAGTGACGTCATGGCCATACCATTTCAGTCCGGGAAGCACCTCGTGCCCATCCATTCATCATGCATAAGGTCAAAGTTTACCATTCAAACTCAAACCCCCTTCATGAATGACTAGGTTGCACAAGAAGATTGAGAGCACACCTTCGCACATCACATTTGGCCCACCATACCTCCATCAGCATTATCCCATCTGCGACACTCCTCCATCCGCTTCATCAACCTCGCACATGAGACCAAATAATGGGACCCCCACCCCCAGCAAAACAACGTCCTCACACCTTCAGTGAGTGAACCCTTTCATGTTTTGGGGTACCCGTCTCTGTGTTTTGTACAAACCAAACCTTATTATTTTTATTCCTTTGGTAAGTGTACAAAGACAGCAAACGATGCTCTTTGCTGCCTCGCCCTCATATTTCATCTTTTACCTCCATGGCAGCAGTCCCTCATTTCCCTTGATCGGAGTGTTTCACCCCCACACACGCACCACCATGACATTCATAGCTGGTTCACACCCGCCCTGGAAGTCCTACTGACTCCACGGATTTTCCCTTCAGAAATAACTGTGACTGCCCCCACGCCGCTAAAGTATACTCCGACCTCGGGCCACTGAATCCCCATCATTCAGTCACGAAGATGCCTATGTTAAACCCATCACATCTAGGTCCTTGACCCCTCAGGTTAATGACCCATGGTTTGGTTAAGGCTTCCTTTTTGTCGACCTTGACACCTCCTTTCCAAAAAGGAAGCAGTACCTTGGATCACCTCTCCCCATGCAAAGAGGTATCCTCGGGTGGCACTATGGGAGATATCATTGTCCATAGATGTCATCGATCCTCCTAAAATTTGACTACAACAAAATATTTCCTGTCAAGATGGTATCGTACCTCACAACTATTGCACTTTGATTAAAGATCCGTCGAAGACCCATGCTTCCATAAGCGTCTCTGTCAAACAATGCTTACACGGTTTGGTCCCAGCTAGTACATATGTGTACATTGTGCATCTAGATGCCATAAAAAGTTTACCCATATGGGTACCACATTCCACCTATCATCAAAGAAAAAACGCCCCTGAGGGCATCATCAGTCGTCGTCAACAACCGCCAAAATCACTACCACAGTTGTGACATAGACAACACATATTTCTGTCAATTTTGTTTAACTAGCCATAGCATCACGAGCATGGGACATGCCCGCCTCATTGAAATTTTTTATATAAGTTGTATATTTTGTTTGCTTGGAGGGGCCCCTTAGGCCATGGTTATCTAGGAAATGGTGCAAGGTGTTGGCAATTCCAAGATTCACGCGGTCTCTCTCTCTCTCTTCATGCACGATACACTATAATGTATTTTGACTATACAATTCTTCCTAGACCTTACACATTAGAGGGCAATGGTAACACTCGAAAATCGTACAACGAGAGGGATGGTATTAATTGAGTGCAAACCTGATTTACGAGAGCGGAGGAAAACATTATGGAATCAAGAAGTATTTAGAATATCTAAGGTTTTAAGGAAATATGATTTTAACTAGCCTTAAATCTTTTGGTTCGCGCTTTATCCTTGAAAGCGCCCATGCCGCACACACTTTCTGATAAAAAGCGCGCATTCTTGCAGAAATGGAAAATAGTCACTTTTCGGGACCACGAAAGTAAAAAGGGCCGACGATTACTCCCTTTCTGTGGGCCGCCTAAGGACAACCACTAGCGCCTCCTTGAACCTCATGTGAGCACACAAAAGAATATTTGAGCACACAATGGAATCATGCCTCCATGGAATGTTTGTCTGGCATCTCATGCCAAAGGAGGGAAGGAGGTTTTGAAAATCAGCATATAGGGGCACCGAAGAGATGAAGAAATGGTGATCACATTGTCATGTCTTGGTCAAAATTTCCCAAGCGATACCGACGGTGTGAGACCCGGGGGAAAATTTCCGGAGAAAGAGGGGACTGGAATTGTTGGCCACCCAACAATCTATTCCATCACGAGAGAGAGGAAGCCCATCGAAGCGGAGACTTGGCAAACAACATCCTTTCATCGGGACCTAGAGCCACTACCTAGGGGCCCTTTGGAAAGTGGGTAAAATTTCTTCTCCATTAAACATTTGACAGAAGGCCTTTGAGCCATCGTTTGCATTATTATCGTTTTAACTCTCTTTAATAGCTTGTGTATTTGTGTTTTAGTTTTAAATTATTTTGAGCATACATTAGCATATTTTTCTCCATTAGATTATGTGCTTTTGAGCTCCACCATTTTTACTGTGACCAAATAGTTTATAGGGGTAGACCACACCTTAAGTACAGTGCGATTCGTACACCCGTGTGACAAATCCACCAACATAACGTGCAAGGGATGAATTAAAATTAAAATCCAAGATAAATTAAGTTTTACCCACTCATGTGTCCATCATGGTAATCCCATGAAAATCATGATTTATCAAAATAAAGGTAAGAACAATATCACAATCCTTATGAGCAATGGGCTACCCATACTAATATTAAGTTTTAAATTAATCTAATGAAGTATATCAAGAAATATAATCAAACCAAATAAAAATTCTAAGTAAGAGTGGAAAAGTAGTGCTAGGGAAGGGAAACTCAAGTAATGCAAGTGTTTTCATTATGGAACTATGTTATGGTTAATGGCAACAAAGTTGATTTCGTAGGAACTTCGTAATGATCATAGGAGCTACGTAAAGTTGCAGGGCTGTCTGAGTTGGACGGGAACAATATAGGGGCATAACTTAATTAGTTAATATTATGGTCCATTTGAAGTTAGTTAATTAGTTATGAAGTGGTATAATGGTGCTATGTTAATTTATTCATTTTACAATATGTGTAGCCCAAATATTTATGAGATTGACGTAAAAGTAATTAATAAAAGAATATTGCAGAATATTTTGGACCAAATGGTTACAGAACCTATTGGATTTAGTCTTTATGGTTAGATATTTTATTTATGGTGGTATTTTATGGTTGTGAAGTTGGTTATTAATGGTGGAGAAAATTCCTTCTTGGACCAAATAGCTCAAAAATATTTTAAATACATTGGGGCAATAGACCATTGACGAGTTTATGATCCGTGGAATAACAGATTAATTAAAGTATTTTACTTTAAGTTTACTTGATACACTCAAAACAAACACATAGTTTTTTCTCATAGTTATTACCAAAGAAAAAATTCTATAAGAGAAATAAATCTTCAACATCCAGAGTACACAAGGTAGATTGATCCCCAGTGAGAAAACACCATTTTTTAGGAATACTTACTTGCTCTAACAAGTAGCTCACAATGGAATGGTTGGGCGTGTTTATTTGACTTTTCACCAATAACTTTCAACAAGGTATTTTGTAGAGACCATTTTTGCAAGAGCGTGTATCTTAATGAGCACACTTCAATGGTGTTTTTGTATCATGTGTATATATATTATGCATAAAACATATCATACCATACTATACTTGATTCATACTATTGTTAGTGGTCATATGTCTCCACATGTGTCTTTGGGTGGTTATGAGTATTATGTTATATTCATTATTTGATGAGTCTTGTAGGAGGACTTGGATATATTTCACGAAGACGAGGGTGAGGTCTTCGGTCGCTAAAAGTTCAAAAGCTCTTGTGGAAAAGCGAGACGAGGTAGGAAGGAATTCAAGTCTTGAGGTCGGACAATGGTGGTGAGTAAATTGATGGTGGTTTTTGACTTCGTGTATAGGAGGGCATTAGGAGAGAGTTCAGCAGTTTCTGCAACCCCTAGCGGATGGGGTGTACGAAAGGAAGAACAAAGATATTGTTGGGTTTGGTAGAGCGATGATTCATGATCGGGTGTTGCCTTTGTTTTTGTGGGTTGGGGCACTGCTAATCATTGTTTATCTTCAAAATAGGAGTCCTCATGAGTATTGGGGAATATGAATTAAAAGGGTTCTTTCACTAGAGAGAAGCCTCATGAGGGACATCTCTGTATCTTTGGATGTCTCACACATTATTATATCCCCTTCAAGGAGAAAGAGGATGAAACTAGAATCCATAGCGAAAGAAGGGTATATTTATGGGTTACAACGAGACTTCGGCCTATCGGATCTTCATTCCTTATAAACGAAGAGTAGTGATCGGGAGGGATGTGAAGTTAGAGGAGGATAGGGCCTATCGAGATATCATGGGAGTATGATGAGAAAGTCACGAGACTTCTCCTCGGAAGGGAGGGAGTCGGTACATGGAGCATGACCTTAGGGTTGGATTGACTAGTACGGGGGAGGTATTTCGATGCTCCGATGACATATGGGGCACCAATGGCGAGTTCTGAGAACTTATTTAGGGATTCCATTGGTACGGCGTTGATGGAACTTCAACTAACATAAGCACGAGGTGTTGGTATAGGTGCTAGAGCATAGGTAATTTGTACATGTACTAAGGTTACGTTGGAGAGGACAAGTTCACTAGACTAAGGAGACAGGATGAGGTTCCTATAGAGAGGCTTCTTCTAGAGAGAGAGACTAGAGCCAGATTCAAGACATGGAAAAGTGGGTCGTTGGTCCTGCTCAGAAGAGGAGATGAACTGGGAGAGTGTGCCACCAGGAGTACTGTGTGATTTATCTTGGCCAAGGCTGCCAACCTTGTTGACTCCTGACTCCCCTTTAAGCTCTTGAGTAGGCACCATCCCAGATATATGGATGAAATATTGGTGGAGGAGATGCCTCTATCATTAGGAGGCAATGTCACAGGTTTTTGGTACTGGGCTCTGAGGTCCAATCAGATTTGTGACACTATTCAGTGGCTCTGAGATCAGAAAATCTTGGATGGTAGCATTGAGAAGTTCATCTGAGGTTTGTACCTAGAAGGGTTGTAATATATAGGAGGCGGCTATGATGAGACCTTCGCTCGTATCTGTACACTTCTATTTGGTCCCTTATTTCTATTTTGCGAAATGGGTTGGTAAATCATGGGATGGTTGAAAGGTCTTCCTAGACAGGAGTCCATGAGGAACTATGTTGAGAAATGTAGGGCTTTGAGGTACTTGGGTAGAGGAGATCCATGGCCCCAGTTGAGTGAGCACTATAGACTTAATGACTTGAGCAGTATTCAGATTGATAGCAGTAGTGGGTTTCCCACAGGCTATGGGATCTCAGCTGCCCCTCTTGTGTGGCAGGGATTATCCACATCATTCTAATATATGTTTATGAATTCTCAATCTCACAGGTAGAGGCCATCATCTTGAGTTCAAGGAGGTGTCTCTCAGTTGGGAAATGAAAACATTGTTGAGATACATGCTGAGGCAGAGTGTGGAAGGAAGGACAGACAGACGATGAATAGTCAGAAAAGCAGTGTAGCAGGCTTATAGCTGGCAATTTATCCATTAAATATTAGGCATGGCTTCTACCCATTTGGTGAAGTATTCGATGGCCACAATATGTACTTGTGGTTTCAGAGCGTGGGGTTACAGTCTGTAAGTCGATCTCCATTTTCGAAAGGACCAAAAAATATGATGGGGTGTAGGGAGCGAGAAGGGGCTCTTGCCTTATGAGCCCGGCGTTGACATCTCACACCTCTCGCTGAAATGCGTTAAGCACGGCTCTTGTCCAAGTCCTCTTCCCTTGAGACTGCCGAAATGGCCATTCAGAGGTGTGCAGCAGCTCATTGTGCCAATCATTAGGAACAAGTTTGGTCTTGGTGAAGCATCATGAATGGCGATGTCCCAGGTGTGCGGGTATCTATGAGGTATCAGAGGCACAGTGTGATACAGCCAGTGTCAGGTAACTAGGCCTAAACTTTGGGTCCTAAATAAATCCTGCTACTTGAAAGTGTTAGTAAATCTGGAAGAATCTGTGTGGAACAAATAATAAAATCTATTATTGATGATCAAACGTTACATGATGGATATTGATGTTTCTAGAATAAATTAATAATATACTCTTGGGGATAGAAGCATGCAAGTCATATTATTGCGGCGTAACTATCCAACGAGCGTACTTATGGTTCATTAAACGGCGTGTGAGCGGGTATTTCATGGGGTTGATATACGCGTATTTGATGGAGTCCTTATGATAATGTAGTGGAGAATTTTTGGATTACGTGTATCAATGCTAGGGTAATCTTTTCGAGGCTCATCTTAATGCGGGGCCCATGAGTTTACTAACGTAATATATTATGTGTTCTTTCCCATCGAGGCCTTCTGGATCAATACTCACGGAAAAGCGGTGAATCTTGATATATACGGGGTGTAATTCTTGTCATAGTCACAGGGAGGCGATCAATGGTATTTGAAGATAATGTGTCTTGGATAGGTATTTTGGAAACATAGTCTCATTTTGAAGAAGGGATATCTACATGAGGAGGTAAGAACGAATCCACAAATGCAGGCAATAGTACGAGAAAGCGTCTAAGAAAATTAGCCTTTCCTATGGCTGTAGTTGCTTGAGGGTTTGAGGTGGAGGACTCTTATTCATGGATAATGAGGGGATCAGATAATCTGTTGGGGTAATAATAAAAGGTCTCTGTGTGATGCGAGAAGACACACTTGAGGATTCAACGTAGTTTGTATTAACATCAGTGGAATACAGAAGCCATCGAACCTCAGTGATCAGATCGATTCTTGGACCGGACAATGAGGTCATCCCAGAGTGACACGGATGAGTGTGCCAAGTCATGAAAGATATAGTGTGGCTTCTTTGAAGAAAATTAACTCCAACATTTTTAAGACAGATGACATCACTGGTATGTAGAACGTACCCCATGGAGTGAAGTGAACAATTTTACTTTGATTCTGTGACTGTGGTTGATTATGGAAAGGAAACCATCCATGAAGAAGGGGGCCGTGTCTGTTCAAGCATCAATGTGGACTGATGAATGGATGAATGTTCTTTGGATGACATTGTTCAGATTCTAAATCGGTAAAAATGTGTATGGCGCCTTGTTTTTCTTGTCGGGAACGGGTTTGGAAACCCATGATGTAAGTGATGGGGTAGGATAAACCCGACTTTGTGAAGCTTATCAATTTCTCATTTAATTTCTTAAAAAACTGGATGGGTGTAGTTGACGTTGTTTCTAGCGTAATGGTGGTACGTCAAGGCGGTATGTGGTGCTCTACAATAGTGGGACTAAGCCCTGGCATTTCCGAGTAGTTAGTGTGATATATTATCCCCTGTGAATGGGTGTAAAGAAGTTATCCTCAGACATGCTATACAGGAAAACCTCTGCTTTCTTAGGATTTTGAGAGATATTCACCTTAATTGGTAGAGCAAAGTCATTTAATAATTTACTCTTGATTATTGAAGTTTAAATTGATTTTGTGATTAGTTTTAAGATAGATATTTTGATTTGATTGCATAAATCTCTTGGTTTTCTATCTTTTTAGGGTTGAACATTTCGTCGGGAAGAAAAAAACGAGCGATGATGCATCGGATGCCACGGACAATATGGATTAGTCACGTGCTCAAATATCCTCATCCCCGAGTGGAATAAGGATCCTAAAGGGGATGGGGTACGCGCGAGGCCATGAGGAAGAGGTTCGGTCCTAAGCCGAGCTAGTTGATAGACATAGAAAAGATTCCATCATCGATGCGGTGGAACTAGATGCGGTCTATAGGAGAAGATAGATTGGGTTTTGCACGTCGTTGGTACAACTACTCTCGTAGTTGCGAGTGACTCGACACCTATGAATGATTGATGACATTGAATAAGTTCTAATACACAATGATATGAATTGTATATGATGTATCATGTCGGTGGCGTTTTGTGGGGGACGAATTTCCATCGTGGCGGCTTGTGTGAGAGCCAAGAGTCGGGTTCCTCGTAGAATTGCACTAAAGAAGAATGGGCACTTTTTGGGATTTGGAAGTTGTGCCTGGTGTAAAAGTTACTTTGAATGTTTCCATTAATGGGCATGCCTTATGTTTAGTTGATTCTGGCTGGTCAATCATTCTTAGTTCTTCTGGGTCCTCAGTGATGTGAAACCAGCCCTCTCTTGTCCCTGGAGAGTGGACCCTCGGAAAGGTTAAGGCGTAGGGAGAGATTTCGTTGTTTCAGTTACAGAGTTTTGGTTTTGGGGTGTCTAGATCTCTTGGGAGTGTAGACTTAACGGCCTCTTTACACTGAAGCTTTGGGAATTCCTCCATTTCATTGTGTGGTGGAAATGTGGCAGTCACTTGAAATAAGTGTGTGATATTCTTGGTTAGAGAGGTGTTTACGAGGGAGGAGGAGACAATAACGAAAGTTGTTACGTGAGGTGCTTCGTTCTCTACATTGATTGACCTGGTGGACGATTTTTGCCTGCTTTGCATCTTTCAGGCTAGGTGGACGTACGTCCTTTTTACTCGCCCATTGTTTTTGTATTGAAATGGGAGTAGGCTGCCTAGGGCATTTTTTTATGGAATTAATTTCTATAAGCTCTGGACGTGTCCTCTCTTGATTCATTTCTTTGAAAGATCGTTCAATTAGTGGGTGTACTCGAGGGGTATGATACGGTGTTAGACCATGGTTTATAAACATGAAAAAGAATGTCTTTCTTCTGATGTTCTACTTCTGCTGGAGTTTGATAGCATTGATCGAGAATGCTTGCGTAGTGATTCTAGGTTTGGGAATTTGGTGACCAAATGGTTATGTGTTATACAACGCATTGGTTGGTCTTCTCGGTGGTGGATGAGACAGCCTAAGAGTTCCACGACCGACCTCTTTTATTACGACGAGGGGAAGAGAATGGATCTACTTGTTACCTTTCTCTTAGTTTTGAGGCTATCCATGATTTTGTGTTTGAGTCATCTTCTAGGGGAGAGGCAAACTATGGTCATGCATAAGTTTGGTTAGCGCTAAGAGAAATCGAGGGATGTAATGGCACTACTTTAATGGGTGATTTCCGAGACATATCGGACATGAAAGTGGACATAGTGAGCAACATAGTATAGACGGTCGGCCCGGATACCATATTTGGATTAGCTACGGGGCTGCATAATCGTCGATGAAAAGGTCACGTTCATCGCGAGTGTAACATGATAGGAGGAGGGAAGATGAACGAGATGTTAGAATACGTGCCTCAGACAATGATGAGGTTCTTCACCATTTAATCATGGGAGGATCCCTTGATATGATTGTTCTAGGGCATGTCGAGCATCCCTATATCGCGGTATTCTGGATAATGATGAGTGTAATGCCCATAGGTATTCTGAGATAGTGCGGCGTGGTTGGTACACAATGCTTTGCCTTGGTTTTTGTGGTTGGTTCCTTTTTATGGGAACTTGTTGGTCTTCTTCAGGGATTAGGGCGGTTTTAGTTTTTCTAGCTCCGGGCACATATGGGTAGGCGTGGCTTCTTCATCATTTCAGGTTGACTACATTTGTGATGGGGTTTTCTATCTTCTTCCCTTTTTTATGGGTTTTCTTGGATTGCTATAATTGGATTTATGATGAGAGTTTCCTTAAATGGTATGGTTTTCGTTGGTTGTTTAACAAGTGGGGGCCTCCTGCGGGAGTGAGAGTTAACCTGTGAGGTGGTCACTGTCCCAGCATCGTGGTAGGTGGGACCAAGTACCAAATTGGGTATTGAAAGATACGTTTGGCAACACTATTGTTGCCAAGACTTATTGTGACACAAAACCGGGTGGAGGGTATAGAGAAAGGAGTTTGGGAGATGGCGCGGATAGAGAGGCCATCGTGCGAGGAGGCCTCGGTGTCATTACTACTAGTCTCTCTCCTGGTTGGCTTCAGTTCTTGATGTAGACATCATGCACCAAAGCCTTTGTGATATCGAGTGAATGATTACACGGTATGATGGGGGGATCTCCCCAGGAATGATCACGAGGATAGATGACGGTTTGAATTCCATGGCCATATTCTTGATGGGATGGGAGGCCGGTCGGCGGATGTGTCCACATAGGGTAGAACAACATTGGCGTTCGTCGGGGTCAATTTTCATGGTACGTCAATTGGTCAATAATGATAGTCTGATATGGAGACATCATGTTGGAAGATGAGATGTTATAGCGGACATGACATACATATAACTCCTCCCAAGGAGTATATTGTAATCAATTTGAGTGTCAAGACCTCAATGTCTATGGCTTGTCTTTACGGCCAAGAAAACCGAGACATTTTGATAGAGACCTTGGGAGTAGAAGAGGGTGTACGTAAGTTGCTCTGACATGATTAATGCGGTGGTTTCGGTTCGGAAGTCACAACTTTTGCCACCGCGTTCTTTGACATGAACTGTGTGGATGCACCCTCGTCAATGATACATTGGTGGATAGTTATGTTGGTGGTAGGTATCTAGAAGGAAACCAATGAAGGAAACCTGGGGTGGATTTATCTGAATAAGTCATTAGGGGTGAATCGTCAAGGTCGATTGCACCTAACACGGAAAGTAAGGCTTTCCTTTTCTTTAGGAAAAGATTGCGGGACTTCCCAGAAAGTGACATAACAACGAGAGATTGAGCTAAATCGTCCACGATGATATAATTATGGTCCTCTTTGGAGTGGTGTTCCGATCACCTGGTGGTACCTTAGCCATATTTGGCAAGGTTCAATAGCCATTTTTGATATAGTCAGCGATGTTGTAGGTGCACTCATGCTAGCGCTGTGAGCGGAGTGTTTGGTGGGGTATCATGTATTGGTTATTGTTTGAAAGAACATTTCCTCTCCGATCATATACATGTTCATTGGCTATTGTTTCCGGCATCGTCGGGGTGTTTGTTGTTGTTGGGTACTAACCACCCCTTGGTGGGAGAAGGGATCCTTGGTACAACTATTTTACGTGTAGGTCCCCCTTGTCCTCGATTACCCTAAAGCTTCTTGACTCGGGATTTCGGAGACGATGATGAGTGTAATGGCCATACTCACCACAAATTGCACAAGAGTGGTTGGTCGAAGATTATCCCTCTTGTTTTTGCCTTGGGAGTTACTTGGCTCTAGTTTTGATTTGCGTTGGAGTTTCCCTAACTTGAGATCAGGAAGACTACATTGTTGGTAATTTCCCCCTGTCAAGATTTCCCTTGCATGAGTTTTTCTTGACATTCTGGAGACCTTCAAGTTCTCAGTGGTAACCAGTAGCACGGTTATTACTGGGAAGGTACAAAAAGCTCTTGGTGCATTGTTTTTCATTGATGGGTTTTGTGCTGGGATTGGGAATATTGGGTTCACAGTTTGTTTATAAATGACTCTGTGGGGAATAATTGACTCCATCATTAGACATATTTGAAGGGGTTAATGGTCACCTTTTTTCCTTCTTAGATCTCTTTTCTTTTATTTTTTATTATTATTTGGTTTATGGATATATAGGTGGTGATTAAGGCTAACATACATAAGACTATTCATTGATTGATAGAAATGTAATTTATTAACATGGGATTTTATCATAAACTTGATCAACAAGAATAAATTATTGGAGGATTTTCCTCTGCTTTCAAAGGCAACGAAAGGATCACAAAGATTCTCTCCAACAATTCGAATTCCAAAGGCGACGAAAGGATCCCAAGGATTCTCTCCGGCAATTCGAATTCTAGAGGCGCTATGAGAAGAAACTCAAAGGGCCCTCAATCTTCCGGCACTTGGAGTCAAGTGGACTCAATCACCATTTTCTGAACTCTGTTCTGTAATCAATATCAGTGGTATAGAGCTTGGAAGATTTAGACAATTCCGGTCGATTCTAGTTGAAACTTTGTTGCAAGCTATTGAGCTTTTATTATTTTACTCAGGTAGTCAAATTTTAGGAGATGTATGAGGTTATTATTTTATGAAATGAGTAGAATGATTTCATTCGGAAAATTTCAATTTTGACTAGGCTTGTGGGTTAGGGCCCAATCCATGTGCCTCAACTTCTGTTGTTTTCATTCTTTCCTTTATTTCATTTAGTTAGTTTTTCTTAAGTTTGCCCATTTAGTTGATCCTTACGATGATTTCAATCTTGCTTAGTCTTTCTTTCAATTTGTTGCTGTGTAGTTTTCATTTGATTGTGAGTAGTAGAATAGAGGATAAAAATTTAAAAAAGTTACTGGACTCTGAACTTCTATCCTCATCTCCGTCGATAGAGCTCGAGGAGGGTAAACCTTCACACGAGACCAAAAACATTGATTTACGTTCACTATTTCCATCTGCGTTATGCCTCTAAACCTTTCCTTTACACCTCCATTCCCTCCACTGTTTTAAGCTTATTTACTGATTGCACCCATATTTTTCCCTAACAACACTTAAAACCTTCAATACCTTATTCCTTTGTTTCTATTGGCTACGGTTATTGTCTTACTCCTTCCTCGCATAAAATATTGTAAAAACCATCAAAGTTGACCTCCGCCTTTCTCATGGATACCGTATCTTCTTTTCGCTCGGCGTGATCAGTTTTCATTCGGTTCTGTTAACTCTTACCCTCCCATTTGTCGGTGTCTTACGTTGCGCTCTCCTTGGTCCCACCACCACGTCACCATCGAAATCTCATGTCACAAGACACTCTTCCCTTGAGCTGCTCCATTCCACGGTTGCCTTACCTTTCTAATGCAAAACGCTTGAAAACCATCGGAAATTCGACCTTCTACCGCCTTACATCGCAAATCGCAAATTGTAATGTATAGTTCCTTAGTTAAACTTGCTCCCATCTATAGATTGTGATATTGCGATCGCGCTCCACGCGGTCCGCCGCCACGTCACCCATTGCAATCGCACTTTGCACATTTTCCTTTTTTCTTTTAGACATACCGCTTCCAAACATCGATTGGGATATTGCAATATCACTCCACCAGTCCCACCACCACGTCCTCAACGCATTTCACACATCTCAACTCTTTCATTCACATTTTTCATTTCACTCGTCATGGAGATGTTAACTTGTTACACTGCTCCCGCTCCCCGAACATAACGCTTTCGCTATCCCTTTAATTTTTCAATATTGCAATTGCTATGATATCATATATAGCTTTTGCCTCCATCTCATCACCATCACATATTTCAAATTATTCCTCTCCAAATAATATTTGCACCATATTATAAGGTTTTATAAGGTTTAAATCCCCGATTTTCACTTCTAAACCTGTTTCATGTGTTAAGCCCTCCATTATCCTCTTTGGCCTTTTCTTTCCTCCAATTTTAAATTAACACTCTTTCAATTAGGATTAAGTCATGGATAGCTTAGTTGCATGGGTAGAAGCATGGTAGATAGACCATAGGATAAATAGAGTGCATTTATCCGTTTAGCCCAGGATAAGTATGGTTTAGAATTAGTTTCCTTTTTGTCATTTCTTTCGTGAAAATTAAATTAGTTCCATTCATCATTTCTTTTCCAAAAATATAATTTATTTCTTCTCGAGTCATTTCCTTTCCTGGAAATTAAGTGGATTTCATTCTTTTCATTCCTTTCCTGATAATTTAGCTTAGTTTTACGCCTTTCTGTCATTTCTTTGGCTGTTCACCTCCCGGTCAACTATCACAGTTTGGGAATAGCACCCTTTCGTAAAGCGAGCGATGACATGAGAAGAATGCATACGGTGTGTATATAGCATTGTCACGTCCAAGTTTGTACGAACCCTAGGTTGATAAAATAAATTAGGGCAGCCCACTGGGAGTTGCAACACTCTTGGTGCAATGCCGGGAGCTCACCGAGAATACGTGTTCCTAGCTACATGCGGGTCCCTATCACGAGAGTGTGATCCTCCCTAGCGATGATGGTACTGTGTGCTGATTAATGTGAAGGGTTCAGTGGAATGTGATGTCATTTAACTTAGTTGCGGGATTACAGTTAGGATCATACGTAGCAGGTGCAGTTGCGCTACCTAGGTGATTTGGGTTAATTGACCTATCCAATCACCTTGCATTGTTTGACACGATAGGGTGCTTTTTGGGACTTTAAGTAGAATAGGGAAGGTATAGATGTATCTTGAATAAGCGTATATCAACTAAAGTTGTTGGGCTTCTTAATGGCTTCCCTCTTGAAGTAGTTGTAGGTTGCATTTGAAAAACAGTCTATCTGGTGGAGTTCCGGGAATAGGTCCGGTAAAACTTGATCGTCGTTGGCTACAAAAACTTCGACATCGCCGCCATTCATGGAGATGGTCGAGGTATATGGGCAGAAGCTGGTGTTTGTCTAAAATGCGTCGAGTAACTCCATTCTGAATCATGTGGATGGAGTAGCTGGAAATATGTGAGGAACACGGTAGCGAGGGGCGCTAAAGGTTCCATGTGAAGCGGAGAAGGTTGCTCCACGTTTCATTTCGCGGCTAGTTAGGTTAGAATACCTTGAGGAAAAACAATATCATCGATAATATTGTTGACAGACCAAGCCCGCAGGTGGAAAGTCATTACATGGTTTCCGAGTCTTCAGCTTGCTTCCCCTCGAACATTGGAATGTCCGAAGGGAGCCGTGGGCATGGGGGAAATCAAAATGGATGTCTGCAAATGGGGTCATTTGTTAACTTTGATAGATCGAGGTAAGTTTATTAATAGCACAGAAAGGAGTGGCGAGAGTGTTGAGCGCCATTGTAGTATTGAAAACACGGGGTTAGGATTTGGAGTATGAGGTTTTTGTGAGCGTACTTATTTGTGTGTTGTTGGCTCCTTTGAATGGGTAATGCTCCCTCGCCCCAGTTGTGGGAGGAGAGTAGTGTGTGGTGACCACATTGTTGGAGAAAAAGGAGGTCTGGGCAAGACCCGGAGTTTAGGATAGAGGCCAACAAAGGTTTTCATAGTAGTGGTCCCAGCACAATGCCGGCATTTCACCTACTCCCGGAAGGATACACCCGGAGTATGTCATGACCTTAGAGCCGGAATCATGTACAAAATGATTACAACCATGAAGAAAAGTTAAGGGGGAAACTTGGAAGCAAAAAACATAATCAACCGCTCTATATGGACTATCACTCATCGAAGCATGTTCAAAATCTTTGAATTAAAATTTAAAAGCTTGGGCATACATTCATAGTAAGAAAATGACTAACAATCAACTCATAACATTATACAGTAACTGACTATATTTCATTATCAACATCAAAACAAAATACATCACTCCGCGGAGTCTATTACGTGTGATTGATTACAACGAGTTCTCACGGAGGCTCTCCATGGCTCGGCCTCTCTCTCCCCATCGGCCAGCCACGCCGCCGATAAATAAATCCTCTGTCCCGGATGACTTCCTATTTGATCTTTCGCCGGCGTAATTTCAGTCTTTTTCCTCTTTTCCTACTCTACTTCTTCCCAGCTTCTTCTTGATTATTTGGAGTTACGATTTGATTTTCCTTGTCTCCCATGCTCATACACCTTATACATTCTTAGCAAATGTCGCGCCACCTATATTAGGCTTTCCAAAATTGTGACAACTCCCCTATCTACCTTGGTCCATGCTTTCAGCCACTGTTCTCGAAACTCAAAATTGTTTCTTTTTCAAAAAAATGCCCCCAACGGGCCACGACCAAACGCTGTGCTCTCATCTGAGTCAATCTTTTCCTTTGTTGTCGTGGCTTCCATTCGTTTGTCGGCTTCTAAGGCTGACTTTGTCTTCTCTGTTTCTTCGCTCTTTTTGTCAAACAAAGGCCCCAACTCTAGAACCTTGCTCAATACGGAATACTTGAGTTCTTCAAACTCGATGATTGCATGTTGCCATTCTTTAATTAAGCTGTTCAGTTCAAGTGGCGACTCTTTCGGCCTCGGTTTCACTTGCAGGCGAGAGCTTGTTGAATACTTCCTTTGCTCTTGGCCGGCTTCGGTCGCCATTTGTTGTATTTCCCTCTTGCTACCTTGTGAGTTGCCTTAGATCTTTGAGGACTGATTTGTGGCAGCGAGTGTTCTTCTATCTTGGATTTTGGTTTCAGCCACCTGCTGCTTGGTTGTACAAGCCAGGTTATCTTGTTGGGTCGATGGCCTCTTTGATCTCTTAGTAAATTCTGAAGTTGTGCTAAGATTGGGTGGGATTTCATTGTTAATGAGTTAGAGCATTCATGTAAATGCTTGATAGGTTGTAGACACTCTTTGAATGTTGTCCCAGTTTCCTTCATTTCGGTTACCTATTTCTATTTCTCGGTAACCTTCTCGGCATATACCACGGCGGGGTTTAGTATCTTTCAGTGCGACTAACACGTTTCTTTGAGCTCTTGGTTCCTTTGCCTCGGATAGTCCTTTCGACCATGGATCGGAGACGATATGTCCTCAGCATTGGTTTTCTGGGAAATTCTTGAAGCATAGATCTTACGAAGATTTAAACATTTACCTTTTCAGTTGCTCTGGAAATTTTCCTTCTCCCCTTTTAGCTAATTGCGCTCTTCGGTAAACACGATGAACTACATTTTCTTTCGAACCTCTTGTTGGAAGTCATTATACAACCTTCTACTTCTTTGAATGAACTTGTATAGCTATCCAACCCCATTTCTGCATGCTCTCAACGCACGACATATATTCAGTTGTTTGTCTTTCTTTGATTTTACTTGGTGATTTATCTCTCTAAGTGCTCTTGTGGGGAGGAAAGTTGGTTGTTGTGTGGTGAGCTTATGGGTTATTCATACTAGTGGTTGATAGAATCTGTTGTAGTATCGAGTTGGCTTGTTGAAATGGGTTTAGCTCGTTGTGAGGGCGTTATTATCTATGATGCAAAATCTTGGACATGGTTTTACAAGTACCTTGCAAGGGTTGGTTAACCTCGGGTACTCGAAGCCGTACTCGAGTTAACTTAAGCCTCGATGTCCCCATTTGTCTTGTTTCTTAGCTTTGCGATGCAGGGATGATGCATTTTAAGGTTGATGCGGGTGGATTTCTCTTTGGAAGTAAATGAAGTATGTGGTGGTGAGTTGTGAGTATGAGGTGATGAGTGGCAGTAGAGTGGATACGTGTCTTTGAATGTTTAGAACCAAGGACGGATCAAACATAGGTAGCTCGGAGGTTACTTAGGTGATAACCTTTGGCTCTTCTCAGACTAGTACTCATATCCATAGGTTGGGTGTAATCTTCCTCGGTGAGATCAAATATTTTCTTAGGCATGATAATTATTGCTTTCTTGGGCTTAGGTGTAGTATGGGGTTGGTGCCTTTTTTGATTGGTGGCCCAGCGTTCTTGGGGGTGAGTTAAACAAGGTGGAAGGTAAGTGACGATAGGGGTTGTTGTGGATAGTGATGCGAGAATTCGAAGAATGGAAATCAAAATAAGAAGGAAACACATTAGAAGCACTTGTGAGGTTCATATTACTAAATTAAACCCCTTCACTACTCGTGTCTAACTAGTCTAGTAAAGGTCGTAAGCTTGCAATTGAGAAATCCTCTACCTGTTCCTCGGGTGTCTCCCTTGGGAGTTCTTTCGACAACATCACCTCGAACGAATAGTGGGGCATTCACTTCTAACCTCCATCGCGGCTCTTGGCCACAAATAGACTTCGGCGTGGAAGGATTTTTCTTCTACTTGAAATTTTAACGGTCGCATTCGGAATGTGGTTTCATCACGCAACTAGGTACGATATATGTCTCCTTGTGGGTTACCCCTAACCATATGCACCCAAAAGAATATTTGTCTAACAAGCCCCTCGGAACCCTTTTTTGTCTTGTCACCACATCCACCATCTACATACCCGAATGAGAAAGCCTCCTCATTGATCTCCTTGAATGGCGGGATCTCCGTCTCTCGAGGCGTAAACCTTAACGCCATTGAACGGTGTTTTGACTTAGTGAAATTGTCTTACCCCCGAGGGTGAGTCCATTTCCACATCGCAAATTCCATAACGAGATAGCCATAAATGAATCATGTGGCTCGCACGTAATTATCACCTCGCATGCCTCAAATAGTTCCCAATGAATGGGAAGGTACACCAATTTCGTGGGCTCCTTGAACGCGGTGTTTCGCGGCGGATATGGTGTCGAGGTGCATTCGCCTTTGGTGTAATGCCTCGTTTTTACCCGTTATTAGATAGCGGGCAAATTTCTTGTTGGATTTTTGATGAGGTCTATGCTGGCTCCCTTCCCTCCTCTTAGGTCTCATAATTCTTATAATAATCACAGTCCCACTGACTTCTTGGGCGGCTCTTGGACATGTTTTGGAATGTCATGGGCATCAATATTTTCTGAGATATTCAGGTAAGTCTATTGATGTCCTCTGCATGTATAGGTATTTCCTCTCCCCAACCATAACGGTCCGTTCCACGGACTCTTCTCAACGGGAATTTCATACCTTGAATTGCCGCTCCCATTTTCCAAGCCTTTGGGAGATGCTTGAGGTTCCAGTATTGTTGATATTTGGATACTTTGAACTGCGAGATTCATCCTGGCACTTCCCCTCCCCTCTGGCACCAGTGCTGTATACTTGTCGATTCAAAGTTGGGAGTGGGAGTCAATTAATCTGTATCAATTAACGAAGCATTGTCATACTTTCAAATTAGGTGATTCTATCCCTCGAGATTCTCTCATCGAGCTCGGGCTCGGCAACCTTTGCTACCTTCGTCATCTTCGTTCTTCTTACGTATGCACGGAGTGTTGTTTCTAATCTCTTCCCGGCGATTCTCCTCTTTTGGAATGTCTCTTTGAATTTTCTTTGATAATTTCTGTATTTTATGTGTATTTATTTCTATTTGTTCCTTTCGAAATTTTCCGGCATTCGTGCTCTTCTTTCATGCGAGTTAGTATTCTTATGACTTTGAATAGGGATCGATAAGAATAGAGGTCAATAAGATTACATAAACAATTAATTTTTTAAGTCTCTCCCCGGCTATAATAAGTGGTGTTCAACGGTGAGGTGTATTCTGACATTGCTTATTTGTGGTTGGGATTTGGATAGACGTGATGGGTAATCATTATGGCTTAATATGGTAATTTATTACAGCATGGAGTTTACTAATTATGGAAGTTAATTTTCAAATCCGGGTGATCCTATGGAGTGACAAACGATATGATGGGTTATTATGATAGAATAATATTTGACACGCTTAGTTTTCGACACGGATGACACGTTATACGCTACCCCCCGGACCACAATTGGTTGCGATGTGAGCTCACTTTCATGTTCAGGTGAATTATAAGCGTTATTTCTTGATGCTTTGTGGGATTCCTATACTATATCTCATCTCGGGTGCGGGGAGTTGTGACTCTAATCTATTTATATTCTACACTATTGATTGAAAACAGTTGTGAAGTTATTGAAAAAGAAAGTGGTTTTATATTCATTTTAATAATAAATACCCATCCTTGCAATACTTGGCCATCTAGTTGCACCAATCGAAATAGCGCTTGAATATTTAATTTCTTATGACGGGGTATGCTCCCATCAGGTTATTCAGTTTCCAGGAACTTGAGAATTTTCTTTCCTCATTGTCAGGCCCTCCGGATAGTGAATGTCTTATGCTTGATGTGACGGTCATGCCAAACCTTTTGAACTGTCTGATGGAACTCCGCCAGGAATTTCTCTTCTTCAAGCTCTTGTAGCTCATGGAGGCGTTCATTTATTGAGTCTTCATATGTCATATGTACTGTTGAAGCGATTAATCGACTTGGTATGATAAATTCAGCAGGTACCACTGCCTCTCTCTCGTACATCAGCTGGAATGGAGTTTGATTGTGCAACCTTTTGACAATTGTCCTGTATGCCCATAATGTTGCTGGTATCCTCTCATCCCAGTCATCTCGATTGGCATTGCATATCTTGGTTAGTCCTTTTTCTAAGATCTTATTGAATGCTTCAACGGTTCCATTTGCTTGAGGGTGGTACGGGCTGCTTTTGTGATGTTGTACCATACAATTATCTAATAGAGACTTGATTGTTGTATTAATGAAGTGCGTACCTTGATCACTGGTTAGGCTTCTGGGGCAGCCAAATCTGCTAATGATATTTTCGAAAATGAACCTGGCTACTGTGTCCGCTGTGCAGTCTTTTACTGGTGCTGCCTCCACCAGTCTTGTGAGATAATCTGTTGTGGTTACTATTTACCTTCCCTGTGAATGTCTTGCCACTGGTGCAATTGGCCCTACGAAATCAATGGCCCATTTTTCAAATGGCTGCAGTGCTCTTACAGGTTGCAGTGGTAACTCATTCCGGTGTGATGGACGTCCTGTTCTTTTGGCAGACATCACATTTCTTTACATACGCTTTACTATCTTTATGGACTGTGGGCCACCATAACCCTGCTTGTAATATTTTTCTTGCGGTGGGTTTTGCGCCAACATGGCCCCCTGCAACTCCGCAATGACACTCCCACAAGATATCCTCTCTTTCATGGTCCATGACACATCTCTGCAAGACATGGTCCAACCCCATCTTATATAGTTGTCCTGCTATTAGTTGATACTCGGCTGCTTTTACGACCAAATGCCTTCTTTGAGTTGTCGTGTATTTTGTTGGGCACTATCCTGTGGCCAGATATACTGCTATCTGCTCCAGATAATCTGGAAACTCCGCAATGACACTCCCACAAGATATCCTCTCTTTCATGGTCCATGACACATCTCCCAAGACATGGTCCAACCCCATCTTATATAGTTGTCCTGCTATTTGTTGATACTCGGCTGCTTTTACGACCAAATGCCTTCTTTGAGTTGTCGTGTATTTTGTTGGGCACTGTCCTCTGGCCAGATATACTGCTATCTGCTCCAGATAATCTGGGATGGCTTCTACTCTGAAGAGATCAGTATCCGGTAACTGATCATCAAGGGATCCCCCGTTCTCTCCATTCTCCAACCTTGATAAATGGTTAGGACCCACGTTTAACCTCCCTGGTTTCACTATCACTTCAAAAGTGAACTCCTGGAATAGTAGGAGCCATCTACAGATTCTTCCTTCAAGCACAGGTTTATTAACCAGGTATTTCAATGCTGAATGGTCTGTGAAGAATTTTAACCTACCTCCTAGTAGGTAATGACGAAGCTTCTGAAGAGAATACACCATCGCAAGAGCTTCTCGTTCTGTTGTTGTGTAGTTCCTTTCAGCGGTAGACAACTTCCTGCTTGCAAAGTATACTGGATGATTAACAAAATTCTCTCCTGGCTGAGCTAACACCACTCCTAATGTAATGCTGGAGGCATCAATATGGACATGGAACTGTTTGTCCCAGTTAGGATGAACCAAGGGTGCACTTGCTAACTTTTCTTTTAATGTATTGAGGGCGTTAGTGCATTCGTCGCTCCACATGAATTGCTTTGACTTCCGCAACAACTTTTCCAATGGTGTTGTTATCTTTGCATAGTTGCAGATGAATCATCTGTAGTACCCGCTATGCCCGAGTAGTGATCTTAACTGTTCACAGTTTCTGGTGCTTCTATGTTAACAATGACTGCTACTTTTGCTGGATCCACACAAACACCCTGCTTACAAACAACATGTCCTAGTAGCGTCCCAAAAGGTACTGCAAAGATGCATTTCTTGAGGTTGAGGGAGATTTGGAGTTGTCTGCATCTGTCAAACATTATTCTCAGTAAAGTTGCATGATTCTTCAGTAAACTGTAAACTGTCAAATCATCCATGTATACCTCAAGGAATTTATGGATATAGTCCCGAAATGTTGCTATCACTATTCGTGAAAACACCGCTGGCGCATTCTTCAGTCCAAGGGGCATGACATGGTATGCAAACGATCCCCATTCGGTTGTGAAAGTGGTCTTTCTCTTGTCTTCTTCTGCTATTCTCACTTGATGATATCTTGAGAATCCATCTGTGAATGAATAGGCTTCATTTCCTGCCACATTGTTGAGAACCTCATCACTAAATGGAGTCGGAAATGGATCATGTATGCATGTGTTGTTGAGGCTTCGGTAATCCACACATACTCTAATCTCAGATTACTACTTTTTGCTTTGTATTACAATGGGACTGACCCACTCTGCTTACTCCACTAGAAAAATCAGCCCTGCTTTCAGCATTTTATCTATTTCTGCTTTGACTTTTTCCTTTACTCTTGGATTTAGGCGGTAAGGCCTATGTTTTACTAGTCTTACGTCTGGATTTAAGTCTATGCGCATTTCCCCCATGTCCCTTTTTATTCCCTTTAGCTCCGCTACTGAGGATGGGAATAAATCTTCATATTCCTGTAATAGGTCGAAGATTTCCTTGGTTGTTTCTGTATCCCAGTAGTCTCCGATGGACGCGATTTTGGGTTTCTCCGTGCTTTCAATGTTCAACTTCTTAGTCTTCAAGGGTAATAGGTGAAGTCCTTCTGTGGTTGGTTCCTCCTGTATATTCTGCTCCCCCTCTTTCTCTTTAAAGTATAAGTGTTGGAGATTCTCTAAATCGTCATCATCTATCTCACGATCTATCCGCTTGCATGCTACTGATTCTTTGATTTTCTGTTCTGAGAGCGGTAGTTCTTCATCCCCCTGAATCTCTGGAAAAAATAGTACTCTTTTGATGGCTTGGAGTGCATTTGTGATTGGTTCTGTTTCTCCCTTAAAAGTAAAACATTGCGTAAACTTTTCTGCAACTACTTGCCATGTGGTAGTGCCTCTCTTCTTTTCCTCCGTCAAGTACCAAGCTTGTGGAACAATGTCCAGTGAATGTATGAAGTTATGCATCCATAGAGATTCTGGATATCCTTCTCTCTTCCAGTTGTGCTCACACAATTCTCTAAATGCTTTGTGGGGTCAGAATCCCCTTGGTACTTCTCAATGAATTGTGGTCCCGCATCTTCTCTGAATCTACCTCTTAGTGCTATTGCAACATCTTCCCATTGCGGGAGCGAGTTGCGATGGTTGACCCACCATCTTGCTGACTTGGATTGTAGTGCTACATCCATAAGAGGGACTCTATGTTCTATTGGGACTTTTTCTTCTACCTTTGCAATAAATGTATTCACAGCATGCATATTTGATAGAGTCGGATATCCTCTTACCTCGGTTCCAATCCAGTTGACTCCCCAGATGTTAGCACATCTTCTAGTGTTGGTTTCGTATCATCCCTGTTGCCAATCATCCCAAGCTATTTCTAAGCCCAAATCTGAACTCTGAACACTTCTCCAACTTACGGTCCATCTTGCTGTTGGATTGATATAGGCTTCTCTCTTCCCTGCCGTCCTTTGGTAAAGGTGATCGAGAAGTTGAGCATCCTCTCCGTTGTCAACAGTTTCTGTATATCGGGGTCCTTGATATGGATCGAGTGGCTGAGTTACCCTGACTTCCCCGTCTTCAAATATCATTAATTCTTTTTTCAAATCAATCACTGCATAATTCTCGAAGGCCCAATCTATCTCCAATAAAGCAGGAGAGGGATCCTTGTCCCTCATGATGTATATCACCTCAAAATCTGTATATGTTTTCACTCTCGCGACATCAACCTCGACCTCTTCTAGCCTTCCTATGGGTACAATACAGTACTGATTTTCCATTCGGAGCTGTGTCGGTGAGTATGTCAACTTTGGCCTCCCTAGTGCTTCCCATGTCTTTCTAGGTAGAATGTTGACATCAGATCCTAGATCGAGCATTGTGTCTTTGATTTGAAATCCCGCGACTTGAGTATTCAGACGGAATTCCTTTCCAATTCTTCTCTTGTTTTTTTTAATCCTTATGTATTTTTTTGTTGGATTTCTTGACTCTCCCGGTTCTGCATTTCCTGCACCACCAACTCTAGATTTTGCTTTAGTTGTTCCAGCATTGGTGCATTGGTTACAATTTTCAGGAACAATCGGAACCATTCTTCAATCGTTGTACTTGTATGAGTCTGCTTCTCTTTTTCAACGGTCGGCTGTGGAAGCTCAATACCTCTACTCCCCCCTATCTGGGAAAATGTTTTCACTGCCTCCTTAAAATATTGCTTCTGTCTATCTGGTGTGAAAGCGTTCTTTGGAGATGCGGGCTTGATCAACTTTACCGGGTCCATATTCTGTGCATCCTCCCCTGTTTTCTTTCCTCCCCGGGTTATTATGGCTATGCTTTGCATGGGCTGAGCTTCTACTATTCTTGGTTCTGCATTCACCAGATTCGCTCCTCTTTGTTTGGCTCTTTCCTCCCATCTCTTAATTAATCCTGGACAGTTTTCAGTTGCATGTGTATTGACTCTGCACTGAGAGCACCATGGTCTTCTAGGTAGCGGACATTCCCTTGCTACGTGCCCTTCTTGGTCATAGTTATAGCACCTTACTGGTCCTCTTCCTCCAGTTCTGCCACCTCTCATTCCTCCTCAGCCCCTTGGAGTTTCATTCACCCTATAAGATGGTCTGTCCAGTCATTCTGCTAGTGCATCGAGGGCTCTAAATTGCTCTGTATTATGCGTTGTAGAAGCAAAAAATTCACAATATGTATTGTTTGGAACGTTGGAATATCTCTGCAAAATTGAGCATAGTCGTGGAGGATGACCAATGCCTTTACATATTTCACAGTAGTCAGTTGCGGTTTGATTCTGTTGAGCGGGGAACCCTGGGAAGTGGGTTGCGGTTGGTATAATACCAGAGTATTTATCTGCGCAACTCCCCCAATTGGTGGAGCCCCCTATGTCCCTATTGCTAAAGCTCCTGCATTTTTCCCCCACAACCTCGGGCATTCTGTGGCCACGTGTCCTTCCATCAGGCAATGGGTACACCACACATTGGGCCTTGCAGGTCGTATCGGCTGAATGTCTTTCAACTTCTCCGTTAAACTGGCTATCTAATGTTGTAGCCCTAATATGGAAGGGTCTTGTACTGTTGCTCCTTTGAACTCTTGCGGATACCCCGCCATAGCTTCTATCTTCATGGCTTGCTCCAGGGCATCTTGTAAGGTGTCAATCTTCTGCTGTGTCAGTGGAGTTCTTGTCAACGGGAGGAGTGCTTTAATAAACCAATCTTGTTGGTGGTTTGGGTCGATTGGGTAGCTCAACTTCCCAATCGCATCCTTGAACCTTCTCATCAGGTCCCAAGCCGTTTCTCCTTCTCGCTGTTTGATTTCCCACAACTCAGACAATCCTTGCTGATCTGTCTGGGGTAGTTTAAATTCTTTGAAAAATTCTTTCTTCACATCGTCTATCGCTGGGTTTGGATGAGCTTCTGACCATTTAATGAACCAATGAAGAGCTCTCTCTCTTAGAGTAGTCTGGAACTCAATCAACTTAACTGCCTCTTGTGTCTGTTGAGCCCTCCATATTTCTTCGCAGAGATACCAGTGTTGCTCCACATCATCGTTACCCCTCCAGGAGAATTCTAGGTATCGGGTGAATGATCTCGCCATATTTCCTTTTATGGGTGGTACTAAAATAAAACCTCTATTTTCTGGATGTGAGATTGTATTACTAGCACTGTAGCTAGTAGATATCTATACTGTAGACTTAACACTATTCAACTTGCTAAACTCCTGTAACTTAACAAAATTTTTATCTGGTGGCTGATAGAGTACCAGGGGAAGGTTGGGACTAGAGCTACTTGAACTTTGGGGAATAGGATTACCTTGAGTTAGGGTGCCGACCTCTCTCGAAATAGTTGCTCCATCGCAACATGCAGCTCCACATCGGATGTCTCCTTGGGGCGCGCATCCTCCACATTGGACTTTTCTCCCTTTTCTCTTCGGGCTGGGCTCCTATACACTTGCCTAACTTCTTTGATGGTCCCTCCTATTCCTTGGGATCCCATCTGACCTTCTGTTTCCTTTGTCATCTGCGGCGCCTTTTCCTTGTCCTGTCAACTACTCTTCTGCTTCTCAAACTCTTTCATCACCCTTTCCCGCCACTTCTCAGCAATCTGCGCCCTTCAATGTGCTTGTTGCTCTCTTAGTCTACTGGAGTTTCTGAAATCCATATCCCTTCTTACTTACTTGTAGCATCTTTCCCTCAGCTCCTTCCCCCAGTACTGGAGGTTTAAGTCTCCATCTCAGACTTTTGAAATGCCATCAAACCCTCATCCACCATTAAAGCTTTGATCCACAACGGGATTTCCTTCAACAGTTCTCCCCGCAATCCGGATCTGAATATGTCCTCAGCTTTTGTAAAGGATTGGTAACACTCAGCGGCGAATTCCACAATGTATCCTTCCAAGGTAGATTGTACCCAAAAATCTACTGCTCGGGTCAAATCAGTTTCTAATCGATGGACTGCTACTAGATCAGTGTGCGTCCACTTGCGACAGACTCTACGCGATCCTCCTGGGAGTGACTTGATTTGCAGTCTCTGCAACCAATTATAAAGTTCTTTAGGAAACTTTCCCCAGAAAATTTCGTACAAGTCACTTGCAGATTTAGAAAACAGGACCCGATCTTTAACAGTCTTTTCCCTTTGCTGTCGCAGCTCCGCTTGTTACGATATGAACTGGTCTAAGTGTTTATCCCACCAGCTTTGTAGTTCCCTCTCATAGATCCACGATACCGTGATCTAACTCCTAAATGAATTTTCAGGTCCCGGCAACGGAACCATTTGTTGGCGAAAAAGGTGGTCTCTGGGCAAGACCCAGGTTCAGGATAGAGGCCAACAAGGTTTCTGCAGTAGACTAGCACAATGCCGACATTTTCACCCTACTTGAGAGAGCAGAGCGTCTCACCCGAGGCGTGCCGTGACCTTAGTAAGATTAGGAGACAGATCATGTACCAGACGATTACAACCATGAAGAACAACTATGGAAACTTGGAACAACAAACAGATCTCGCCTCTCTGTATACGCTATTACTCATCAAGCATGTTCAGAATGCTAAATTAAAATTTAAAACTGGGCATACATTCATAGTAAGCAAATGATTAACAATCAACTCATAACATTACACACAACAATAACCATATTTCATTATCAATATCAAAACAACATACATCACTCCGCGGAGTCTATTACAGTGTGATTCAGTACAATAGAGTTCTCACAGAGCTCTCCTATGGCTCTGCTCTCTCTATCGACCTTCTGCCACACTAACTAACTAACTCTTCTACGCTGGCTGATTGCCTATTTGTTCTTTCGCCAGTGTGACTGTCAGTCTTTCCTCTTTTCCTGCTCTGCTGCTTGCCGCTTCTTCTTGATTACTGGGAGTTCTGCTGATTGTCTTTGTGTAATATCCCAAAAGAGGGATTCAACTATACATAAAATTTATAATAGTCTTGTGATGATAAATAATATTAAAATAAGTTTAATAGACACATATACATCATTTGGAAGTACAACAACAACTTATATTCTGATGTATGATCCAAAAGATGGGGAAAAGCAGTGATTTATGCGCTAAAAAGCTTAATTTCAGAGATGTGCGTAAAAATAAGGGCAAGTGACGGTGGGATCTCATAGCTTAGGTCATGAGGGACTTACATACCAAATTTTAGCCAAAAAAAATGACTCTAGCTATGTTAAACAGATCTCCCACTCCCGATACGGCTTGAAAACACCTAATTCCCATGACTTGTGGTATGCAGAAATTAGTGAAGCTTATGCAGCGTGATTTTCTGAAAATGCTAGATGAAATATGGTATAAACATCAGTAAATAATATTCATAGTGTTTCTCATATAGTATAATAGGAAGAATGAAGACTTTAATGAGAAAAACCCTCTAAAAGAGGTGCTGCAACAATTGTATTTCACTGTAAAACCTTGACAACGTTATTTTATGAAGCATATAGCAGATGGTGATTACATATTAGATCTAGAGCATATATGTGTACAAAATTTTAGATCCATATTAGATTTTTACAATAGAAAGGCTCCTCTTTTAGATCCCCTTAGGGTTTTCAGCAAAACATGAATGTACAAGAGTAGATCTGAGATCTATTGCAACAGATCTGCAGAATGATTTAGAAATTATGAAGCAGATATATCAATAAAAAAATCAGATCTGAAACACATGGATTGGATGGCCAATCCATGGATCACCACAATGTAAGGAAGGCTCCTTAACACCAGAGATCTCTCCTCCAAATAGTTGCCAAAACACCCTGCAACTTCTCTCTTGCAGATAACGCAGTTATGGGAGAGAAACTGCGCTATTAGCTTCAATACTGAATAGGCCTAATGCCTAGATCTTAAAGTGCAGCTCTAATGATCCAATACACTCTTCCAGGAGGTTAAAAGACACATTCACTGAGAAGAGGCACTAGATTTGCCTAGATTTGAATAGATCTAGCTTCCACTACTGCAGCTTGCAAAAACAACCGAACCCTCAACAAGATCTGAATTGTGGTTGGAAGATGAAGCTTGGCCAAATGCATGATAGTGGACAAGAAATGCAAGGCTCCTACAAGAGCTACTCAATGTAAGAGGTGGGATTCCCGATCAAGAACACCCAAGTGCTAAACAACACTATTCTCTGGTAAACAGTCAAGAGAATAAGAAATGTCTAAACAGACAATATCTTCTGAAATCATATGGTCTTCAACAACCCCCTCTTGTTGTCCTTCTCTTCCTTTTATAAGATAGAGTCCTTGCAAACCCTAAACCATCTCAAATGAATTAGCCATGTTCACAATAACAGTCTCCAACTTGATCTGCATTGTTTATCTAGGAGGTTCAATGAATCTAGACAACGCTGTGATTTGGTCATGTTGACCCAATCAAATAGTTCAATCCCCTTCACACATAAGGGTGTTTTAATGTAAATAGCCCATATATGTATTTTTTCACATGTGGCATTGATTTATTCATAGCTTTAGGAGTTTTACATGTCATCCTTTTCATTTTTATTCATCAACATGAAAAGAAAAGAAAAACAAAGCAAAATTGAATATTCCTATTAGCTTGGGCTAATTTAGGAATATTACACTTTGTCTCCCATATCTGCCATTTGCACTGTTCTATGCAAATACCGCACCACCTATCTTCTGGCTATCCGCAACCATGATAGCTCCCTGTCTACCTTGATTGTGCTCTGCCACCTGTTCTCCGCTACTCAAAACTGTTTCTTTTCAAAACAAAGGCCCCAACAACTATTACAGACATCATGGAAATGAGCAGGTGAGGGCACTGGTAGCATATCTATGAGAAGAGATGTGACAGCTACAGACCCCTCCAATATGTTACAATGAGGCTCGTAGGCCTATTTACTGTTGAGGAATAGTGTAAAACTCGAAATGTCCAAAAACCTAACCCTAGGAGATGAAGTGCCAAAACTGTGGGTCTCGTTTGGGTAAATTGGTGTTTCAACTTCCCAGGGACATAAATTTGGCATCCGATCTCCGTTTGACGCGCTCAATAGCTTGTTAGAAAGTTCTATTTGAGGAATACAACTTTTTGTGTGAAAAACATCAATTCATGGAGCTATGTTTCTCCTAGTTTTCCCAAAAAACGTCGTTTAGGGCCTCGAAACAGCTCCAGAAGTTCAAGAATCGAAAAAATGCTAACAATAGTAAGTTGTGCTGCAAATTAAAAACATAAATAAATGATGGTGGGGGTTCAAATGGAATATGTGGGTGGCAACCAATATCCACCTGGATCATTACGGCCCCAAAATGGCTCTGGGAGTGCAGGACCCGAAAACCTGCTAAAAATAGTAAGATGTGTTGAAGTGAAAAACTAAAAGAATTGATGGTGCGGGTCCAAATGGAATAGGTGGGTGGCCACCGATACCCACCTAGATCATTCCTCCCTCCTTAGGAAGCAATGGTCCCCATTGCATTAAGCTCCTCCATGAGGGGCAAATTTTGCTGAACTTGGTATTGGATTTGTCCAAGATGTTGCAGACCTGTTGGCGGACATGCTGGATGTAGATGTGCCGTTGATGGGTAGCCATTGAAGGATCTGGGAAAAGTTATCCATCATTGCATTCCTCTGTTTCTCGAGTGCCTCCTCGAGTTTTATTTTGATAGGATCTCCTACTCCTTCGTCTTTCTCTCCTTCCAATATGGGGGGTTGTCAAGGTTTGCAAGGTTGATCTTGCAATGGTTCAACCAGATCAAGCCCGAACTCCTTATAGCCTGAACACATTGGGGAAATGCAAAGAAAAACAGAGAAAGAGCAGACCGCTCTGATCCAGATTTATGTATGAACGCAACAGAATACACATATAACCATAAACATAGAGATGCAGCGAAAATAATGCTTCATTTTATTAAAATCAAATAACTGAAATATGCTTTAATAGAAATGAACATCTAGGGTGCTGGTAGAATTATCTCTGAGAAGAGATGTGGCAGCTAAAGGGTGTTGAACTATGTTACATTGAGGCTCAGTGGCCTATTACAGACATCATGGAAATGAGTGGGCGAGGGCACTGGTAGCATATCTATGAGAAGAGATGTAATAGCTACAGACCCCTCCACTATGTTACAATGAGGCTCACAAGCCTATTTATTATTGAGGAACAATGTAAAACCTGAAACATCCAAGAACCTAACCCTAGGAGATGAAGCGCCAAAACCGTGGGTCCCGTTTGGGTAAATTGGTGTTTCAACTTCCCAGGGACATAAATTTGGCATCCGATCTCCGTTTGACGCACTCAATAGCTCGTTAGAAATATCTATTTGAGGACTACAACTTTTGGTGTGAGTAACATCAATCCATGGAACCATGCTGCTCCCAATTTTCCCAAAAAATGTCGTTTAGGGTCTCAAAACGACTCTGGAATTTCAAGACCCAAAAAACAGCTAAAAATAGTAAGTTGTGCTGCAACTTAAAAATAGAAAGAACTGATGGTGGGGGTTAAAATGGAATAGGTGGGTGGCCACCAATATCCACCTGTATCATTGCAACCCCAAAACGGCTCCTGGAGTGCAGGACCCGAAAACCTGCTAAAAATAGTATGCTGTGTTGAAGTGAAAAAATGAAAGAATTGATGGTGTAGGTCCAAATGGAATAGGTGGGTGGCCATCGATATCCACCTGGATCATTCCTCCTTCCTTAGGAAGAAATTTTCCCCATTGCGCTAAGTTCCTTCATGAGGGGAAAATTCTGTTGAACTTGGTATTGGATTTGTCCAGGATGTCGCAGACCTGTTGGCGGACGTGCTGGATGTAGATGTGCAGTCGGTGGGAAGCATTGAAGGATTTGGGAAAAGTTAATCATCATCACGTTCCTCTGTTTCTCGAGGGCCTCCTCGAGCAAGATTTTGATAGGATCTCATGCTCCCTCGTTTTTCTCTCCTTTTGCCATGGGGGGGCGTTGAGGTTTGCGAGGTTGATCTTGCAATGGTTCAACTAGATCGAGCCTGAGCTCCTTATACCCTGACTGCATTGGGGAATTGCAAAGAAAAATAGAGAAAGAGCAGACTTCTCTGATACCACTGATCCAAATTTATGCAGGAACGCAACAGAATACACATATAACCATAAACATAGAGATGCAATGTAAGAACACCCTTTACTTCGAACCACAGGAGAAACAATTCTGCCTGGTAAGAACACCCTTTACTTCCTTAAGCGGTTTCACAGATAAGATAGATTTCAGTAATGAAGTTGCTAACATCTCTTAAGTAAAAAACCTATCGTTATTAACACATTTAGTGAGCTGAAATGCTTAAATGATATAAGCAGAAAATGAAGATCAGTTAATCATAAGATATCAGACATATAAGATAAAATATTCATAGTGTTAACACATTAATTCTCATCAGATCCAAAAATGGATTTAAAACAAATGCTTGTATTCATTCACATAAAGGTCTATTCAATGCTTTACAACTCTCTTATCTCCTTTAGAGTCCAAAAAAAGATCCTTTACAAGTCCCCAGAGGGAGTATTTATAGGACAAAATTAGCCCTCGGGTGCCTTGACTTTTCATCTTCCTGACTATTGGCATACTTCACGACCCGAAGGGAAACTGTGACTTGCAACCCTATGCTTGGCTGCAACCTGCGACTCCTCATTACTGATGCGACATGTGACTACTCCTGTAGGCTGCGACTTGCGACCTGATTATGGGAGAATTTGAGTGATTGTGAGGTCGGGAACATCTACCTATTTCTCTTTGAGGAAATTTCGCCATGCTCGATAATCTGCAGCAACCGGGGAGATCTGAGGAGTATCTTCTCTTAACCTGTGCAGGCGTTCGAGAGAATTTGGGATCAAAGTTTCCCTTTTGATCGTGATTTGGTTAGACAGGGAAGCCAGCTTGGTATAAATCCAGATTGGCGTCACGATGAAATGAACCAGGTTTCACTGTGATGCCGGAAGGTCTGGAGAAGCAGCGACTTGCCTGATAGGTTGCAGAAATGCCTGAATGTCTTGGTCCACCTGTTCCCAGATTTTTTCTTCGTCTAATGTACCTAGAGAATGAATGTGGTGCAGTTAAGCCATTGAGTCAATGCCGCTAATTAGATGTTCGTAAGCGGCCATTACCTTCTCTAGGTCTTTGAATAGCTTCTCCTTGGATTGCACCTTCATGCATATTTGAACCTTGTCGTTCTGGGTGAAAATCCAATATTTTCTAGGCAAAGTATCTGGAGCTTGTGGATACCTGTTTACCCATTCTACCATTCTGTCCAAGGCTGTGGAAGCTTCTTTTAGTTGCTCGTTCCTCTTCTTGGTTTCTGCTTGAGCTCTTAGCAGAGGTTTAACTGTCTGCTTTACTGTAAACAATTCTTCGTATACTTGTCTCACGGTGGCTTCCAGAGTTACTAGCTCTCTTTGAATGGTGGGTGGCATTTCATTAGTAAGGGTGTTCCTAACCTGAAGCTATTGAAATTCTTCTTCTAGTGCCCTTTTCTCTTGCTCCAATCTAGTTATCTTTTGTTCAGAGGCCTGTAATCTATTCTGTAGGGATAGAATTTCCTTACTCATTCTGTTCACGTTTTCTTCCGTGGCCACAGCAAAAGTAGTGCCAGCTGATGCTATCATAATTGGATTGGTCCTCGTATCCGGGACTATATCCTTTTCTGTTGTGGCAACAGGATTCCATGCTAAGCATCTTCTCTTCTCTTGCCTGATTTTGTATGTGAATTGATCATAGGTGAGTCTTGTCAGATCAAACACTTCTTCCTCTTGCTCCTCGAAGGTACCCAGTTCTGAGAGCGAAAAATTCATATTGGTTGCAATATTTGTCTGAGGCACTTCAACAGCTGGCAGCTCCATCTGTATCCCTGTCATAGGAGGAGGTGTCTTACTGCCTTCGGCTTCTTTGGAGGAATTTTCCTTCGACTTTTGACTTTCTTCCTCCCTCCTCTTTTGTTCTACTTCCTCCTCCAGCTGCCACTCTGATTCTGCCCTATCTTGTTCTTCTTTTAGTTGGCGCTCAACTTCTACCTTATCTAGCTCTATTTTTAGCTGGCGCTCAACTTCTGCTTTTGCTTCCTCCTCTTCCTTTTTCTTGTGTGTTTCCTCTGCCTGCTTCTTTCTTTGTTCCGCCTTCATTTGTTTCTTGCGTTTATCCTCCTCTTCTTTTTCTCTCTCTTCAGCTTCCCGTTGAGATTTTTCTTCCCTTTCTTTTTGTTGGGTGGAAGAGTTATGGCCTGTGCTGGTCCTTGGATTTTTGGCTTGAGAAGACGAGGCTCCTCCTAGCCTGTGGATTCTTTCTTCTAAAGTTTGATCGTCTTGATCTTCCTGATCGGTTAACTCCTCTGGAGCGATCTCCCTATCTTTTTTGTACCAGTTTTTTACTCCATCTTCAGCTGGGCATTTAGTATTTTGGAAACTCCATTTAAATTTGGCCCGTTTTCAATGGGCAGGGATAATTTTCTCAGGATCGTACGTCCGGTGGGCCAAGGGAGGCGGACAGAATCCTCTGATTTTCTCAGCCCCTGCCTCTACTTCTCTAGAATCCTTGACTGTATAAGCGCCGATAGTGAGTGTCAGAGTGGGCCATGGCTTCTTCTTTCCCTTAGTGAGAACCTTTGAAAAGCCGCCCGACATTTGGAAACACGTTTCCTGGAGTAGTAGTTTGTCTGTGACGAATCGGGGCAGTGCATGGGGAGCCTTGAGCAAACCAAAGACTCAAATGAAAGTGCCTTCTACAAAAGGAAACTAGTGTGCTACCCTAGTTATTGTTTCCATGGCCCGCCAGGACATGCATGGAGCATCTTTTCCAAATAGTTTTCCATAGAGTGCAGGGATGAAACTATGTGAGATCGGCTCCATATTTTTCTTATATTGGAGTCCCAGAACACCTGAAACTCCTTGTGAATCAGACAGCCGCGCTCCTGATCCCAATTGTGTGCCCACCCCTCAAAATGGCACCTCACACATACTGCATCCAACAGATAGGAGGCCATGTAAAATTCTGATGCATACCCCTCCTTGGGCGCTAGTGCTGAAGATATGTTCGATTTGAGAGCTGCCATTATTAAGTTGGCTGAATTGAAGCGGGTGCAATATTCGGCGACATAGTACATAAGAGATACCCAAGAGCCGTTGAAAGTGGTGGCATCGGGACGACCATACATCCTACACAACATAGCTGCCACGAGCTTGTAGACCTTGTTAAGACCTGCTACCTGATAATCCTGGTCCTTCTTGATCTTGAACTTTTCTGGTTCTTCCCACCTTCCTTTCAAGGTTTCAGATATGGGAAATACATGAGTAGTGGGCCATTCCTCGATGAATGTTTTCTCTCGGGTGGGAAGTGCGTAATAGAATTTTGCATCCTGTCCCCTCAGATTTGCAAATGCTTTCCCTTCATGATCCCGAATCACCCAGAACCTGGGGTCGACCTTTTGCAAGATCCATTCGATTAGCTCTGCGCATGGAAATATAGGTGGATGGGCCCCTGAATAGTGAATCTTTGATCTCTTGACTTGAACATATACTTTCCGGTCTGGGAGGTCTTCTGGAAATTTAGGTTTCGAAAATTCTTGGTACACCTGATACCAACTCATGCTCTCTCCTTTACTGAATATGCAAGTGGTATCTCCATAGGTAGGGGGAGGAGACATAGGTATTTCATCCTCCAATATTTCTATCTCCAGACTCTTTTTCTTTTTGCGAATTGGTGAAGGCCCCATATCACTTGAGGCTGAGGAGATGGACACGTACTCTAGCTCTGCTTTGAGGTTCCCAGGCATCTTCATAAAAAAATCCCATGATAAGACAGATGCCATATTTATAAATACTTAGACTGCTTCTACCTCTGTTCAACTAAGGTCAAGGAAAAGGGTGAACCTGTGACCTACCAACGTCTCCTCTAGGTCACTAAGTCGTTGAGTCACGTTGGTTTAAAACTTCAGAGAAAAGCGACCTTGCGACTTGGCGAGTTGTGACTAGTTCGCGAGGTCGTTGAGTCATGCCGGGTTAGATCTATATGGGAATGCGACCTGAAGACTTGGTGACTCGCGACTGGGTTGCCAGGTCGCTGAGTTGCGAAGTCGCGACACTTAAACTTTTCACAGATATGCGACCTGGAAACTTAGTGACCAGGGACTGAGGTTGCAAGGTCACGGGGTCGCAATTCGCTCTAGGGCTGGGCGGATGACTTTACACAATGATGAAGTCCTTTATCCTTCTTTCAATTAGAGCGAGAGATGGAAAAAGGGAGGAAAGGTAACACATCAAGAGGTAAGCAATCATGAGGAAAAGGCTGACAGGGGAGTCTGGGTAGCCTAACTTCTAGAGGAGGTACACAGAGGGAAGATGCTATAGGGGGTGCAAGCTACAACAATAGGGTCCTAAAAAATAGGTAGGATATGGTTTTAATAAGCTAAGGTGAGGGAGCTGAGGGCAACAATCTGTCAAAAAGGAAATAGCAGGAGGATTAGGCAACTTACCTGGGAAAAACGCGCTCCAGCTGGCTTGTCATAGGCGTTTTCTTTCTCCGTAGCGTAGGTCGAATGCGACCTATGTGACCCTTATATATATAAAGAGGTTGCAAATGTGGGCAATAAATGAGGATCGCAAGGTCGCAGAGGGGCCATGTTGATGAGATGTGCAACCTAGTGACCCTGCGACCTTGTGACCTAGGGGTCGTAGGGTCGTGATTGTTTAGTTTCGTGTGTGATACGTGACTTCGCGACTTAGCGACCTGATGGGTCACAAGGTTGTAAGGTCGCACCTTGGGTGAGTTGACCTATTTTGCGACTTAGCAACTTAAGGCTTTTAAAGGATCGAACTCAGGTTTGACTCCATTTTTCAATGTTCAGGAGCTCAAAAATTTGAAAGGGTGAAATTTTGGAGGGTGTTGTAACGGCTACAACAAATGGTGATTCACTGGTAGGGTATAGAAACTCTGTCAGTGTTTCATATTGAGGGGGGTGGGAGGGCGTAGCATGCTGTTCCTTTCACCTCGTGGGTCCCACTACTTTCGTCTTTGAGCCTCACGCTTTTGCTCCTCTTATCTGCCTGCCCCTGGGTGCTGGTTCACCGTGTTTTCATTCTTGGAGACCGGACGGAAATGTTCGTAGTAACCTCAGGGATTTCTAGGATCCAGTATATTTCATTTTTTCCTCATTGTATTTCTTTGCTGCTAGCGAACCTGATGGTCCTGGCAGAGTCACTACCTAGGAGTCACGAACATTGCTCCGTTGCCAACGAGCCTGGACAGTACCCCGGCGGAGTTGTCGTATAGCCTCTCTGCGCAGGAAGCCTTTCTCAATCCTTTAAACTTTATTCATGTGCTAAGTGCACTTATTTAAATGTGCTCAAGGCACTTATTTTCTATGCTCAAGGCACTTATTTTCTGTTCTCAAGGCACTTATTTAATGTGGCAATTATTGCCTGGGCGGATGAGGGATCCCGACTTATTTTTCTTGTGATAGAGGTTGCTCCTGGTCTATATGAGGACTTTGGGTTTTCTTGGATATCCATTCGTCACATGAGGCTAGCTCCTTCCCTTTTTCGTCTAGTAACCGATTCAACCGAAACTTTCCTTTTGCACAACAGTCCCTTGAGCCAACATACTAGGTAAGCTACTGCGTTTTGGTTCGAGGGACTTAGTCATGTTCTCGCCATTGGGTGCCCATCACAGGTAAGCTTGTGCCAATTTTTCATTTTGGGGGGAGATTCTACACCAGCATAGATTTTGGCTCAGTATGCCAATTGAGTAACTTCTAAATCCCCCCCTCAATTTGAGATGCCAAAGAGGAAAAAAAGGTTAATGAGAGCCTGCGTGAAACAAGCAATTTATTGAAAACATAAATGGTGAAGAACAACAGAAAACAAGACAAACTATGGTACAGGGTGTGGTGACAGTCCGTAGGGGCTGTCAGGTGAAATAGTGCTTAAGGTCATACCCATTCACAGGGAGGACCTCAATCCTCCCCTAGAGGGTTTGTAACGTGTAAGTGTGAGAGCCAACCTTTTCTTTGATCTGGAAAGGGCCTGTCCATAACGCCTAGAACTTGGAGTGTTTCCCTTTATCTTCATGAGCTTTATCCCATTTGAGGACAAGGTCACCTACTTCGAAAACTTTGTTTTTTGCTGACTTCTTGTCGAATCATCGTTTTATTCGACTCTGGTGGATGGCGAATTTTTCCCGGGTTTTTTGCCTTTCCTCCTCAAGTTTCAATAGCGTGTCTATTCGGGCCTGTAAAGCAGGGAAAGGAGTGCCATGAGTCTCTTGAGATAATTGAAGGGTCGGGAGAGACAAGTTGGGAGGAAGGATAGCCTCTTTTCCGGATACAAGGAAGAATGGGGAGGTGCACAAGGAAGGTTTGGGTGTGAATCGATCAGCCCAAAGGGTGTTATGGAGTGCCTTATGCCAATTTCGTTGTTGGGACAACAAAGTCTTTTTGATGATATGGATTAGGTTCTTGTTTGTTGACTCGGCTAAACCGTTTCCTTGAGGGTAATAGTTGGCAGAGTGTTTAAGCACGATACCATTTTATAGAGCAAAATCATATAATTTCAACGATGAGAAATATGTTGCATTATAAAAAACAAGGCAGGTTGGAACGCCAAACCTGATCATGATGCGTTGGGTGATGAAGGCTATTACCTCTTGATCATTGAATTGATGCAACGGTATCGCCTCAACCCACCTTGTGAAGTAGTCTGTGGCAGTAAGGATGTATCTATGTTGCTTGGAAGAGTGCGGCAAGATTTCCCCAATCATGTCCAGCCCCCATTGTTGAAATGGTTCTTCCACTGCGATAGACTGTAATGGGGCCGAAGGCCGTATATCTCTATTTGCAAACTTTTGGCATTGTTGGCATTTCCGAACATAGGCATGCGCATCTTTGAACAGAGTAGGCCAATAGAAATCGGCACACATGATGTTGTGAGCAGTGGTATCCCCTGTATAGTGTCCACGTGCGAGACCATCGTGGAGTTCTGCCAACACTTTTTGTGCCTCATCATACTCCAAACAGCGTAGCTGGACACCACTATGGTGCTTGCGAAACATCTTACCTTGCACCAGCTAGTAGGATACAGATTTTAATCTCAACACATGTTTCTGCTGAGTGGTTAAAGTGGGACACATGGTGTCGTGTTTCAGATATTACTGGATATCTATGTACCATTAGGAGGTATCCTGTCGGGCTATGCTACCAGCTTGATACATGTCGATCTCGTGTTCCCAATTCTATTCCTCAGTGCTCCGTGAGTCTACTGCCTCTGCGGCCATCCGACATAATCCTTGGCCCTTTATAGTGTGTGCTGGCTTGAATTCCAGGTCATATTCTTGGAGGCACGTCATCTAGTTGCCTCGTCTCTCACCCAGCTCCTGCTATACGAATAGTGAGCGAACAACCAGGTGAGGCACGAAGAATGTGACATGATTCTTCAAAATATATGGCCTGAAGTGTTTAACCACCTTGTATACCACGTAAGCTTGTTTGTCAAAATCTGGGTAATTCAACTCAGCGCCTTGTAACCTAGTGCTCATAAATGATATAGGTCGCTCATCGTTGTTGTCATATTTTTGGGTGAGGACGACGGCCAAAGATGAATCTGAGGCAAAGGTATACAAGATAAAGCATTTGTTGAATTTAGACTATGAAGACTGGGTGCTTCCGCGATGGCTCTTTTGATGTTATCGAACGCTTATTTCTAAGGAGGATTCCATTCAAAGTTGGCGTTTTTCTTAATCATGCCTTGCAATGGTTTCATGATTTGGGCGAAATCTGATATAAAATTTCAGACGAAGTTGATTTTTCCGAGGAAAGACTGCATAGCTTTCTTACCATTTGGGGGCGGTATTTGAGTGAGGAATTTTGCACGTTTTGGGTCCACTACTATGCTGTCTCGAGTTATTATGTGCCCTAACAAGTTTCCTTCAGCGACGACTAAAATGCTTTCTTCAAGTTTAGTGAGATCCCGTATTTCTGACACCTTTCAAAAATCTGCTTGAGGTGGTGTCGGTGGTCAGATCTGCACTTTGAAAACATGGTGATGTCATCAAGGTATACTACCACGCTTTTCCCAACAAGTCCTCTAAAGGCGATGTCCATAGCTCTTTGGAAGGTGGCGCCAATGTTAATCAGGCCAAAGGGCATGCGTCTGAAGGTGAACGTTCCCCATTTAGTTCTGAATGTGGTTTTGAGCCAATCGAGCTCAGCCACTAGTACTTGATTATACCTTGAGAACCCATCCAATAGAGAGAACATTTCTGACCTTGATATAGCTTGAAGGATTTGCTCCATAGGAGGGATCGGATAGTTGTCCTTGTCGGAGGCTATGTTCAAATTCCTAAAGTCTATGCACAAACGGATTTCACCGGATTTCTTGCGAACAGGGACCAAGTTTGACACCCAGGTCGAATGTCTAACTTTGAAAATTATCCACGCATCCAAGAGCTTCTTTAGTTCATTTTGGATCATTGGTTCTAAATCCGAGTGTACTTTTCTTAGTTTCTGTTGGAACGACTTCACTCCTTCCTTCATGGGTATGACGTGCTGGATGATCCGTATATCATAAGTTTGAAGGTCATCATATGTCCAGGCAAACACATCTTGGTATTTCTTAAATAATTTGGTGAATGCTTGTTTCTCCTGAGGGGTGCACTCATTACCCAGATTGACAATATTGGGATCCTTGTTTGTCCCGAGGTTAATTTGTCAGCGCTATACACCTTCGTATTTGGGGGCGCTCAAAAATGGTTCTGCAGGTTGAACAAATTTTCGAGTGACACGACCCCTTTGGGTATGGGATTTTCTTTCCGATCTCGTAGTTCCTCCTGTAAAGCTCGATCCTGATCCTCTTCTTCTATAACTATGTCTTTGAATACATCTGTATTGAGAATGAAATCTAGTACCTGTTGGTCATCATTGAAAACACGCAAATCAGTAACATTATTTGGTACAGATGGCTTGTAAATAACTTCAATAGAAAATCCATCTCTAAGTGGGGTGAACCTAGCGACAGCGTTGGCGAGTATATCCGCTGCTGCATTATGCATTCTAAGCACAGATTTAATACCGAAGGCATCAAAAGCAGAAATTAAACACCATACCTCTTGCTGGTAACCTTTCATATGTGGAGACAGGAAATGGATGGTGTTACGTACCTGACGAGTGATAATCTCGGAATCGCCGATTACCTTTAAACAACGAAATTTTAGATCTATGGCCTTTTGGAGTCCGAGTAACAATGCCTCATACTCGGCTGTATTATTTGTGCACTGGAACTCTAACCGGCAGGAAATTAGAAACTTGTTCTTCTGAGGGTCCAGCAAGATACAACCTATGCTAGCCTCGTCTTGGGTTTTGGAACCATCATAGTACAAGGTCCATGTTTCATCTTCTGGTTTGACGAGGCTATCCGAGCACATTGAGGATGTACTCAGGGCAGTATTTTCTAATGGATATTTAGTTGATGTGGAGGAGTTTTTAGTAACCAGAAGTAGCTCAGACTGAACGTCTTGAGTGACCTAAGATTGGGGAGTTTGATAGCACCCAAAGATGGACTCTAAGAAACAAATACCAAGCTCTTATTGTGTGAAACTAACTGGTTCATTAGTTGCATCCAAGACGATCACAATATATTTCATGTACGGCTCACTTTCAACTCGGATTTGATTATTCTTGCCCTTGTACAGGAGCCAAAGGTGGGACCAATCAGTGGCAAATTATCCCTTCAACTTGCTGGACCAATCTCTGCTCAATAGAAGGCCATAGGCCTCGGGGATATCCACGATTACTATGTTGATGCACTGATGCACTCTAGAGTTATAGGATAGGTAGATAATGAGGTTTTTTAATTCACCTACTGCAGGGACTTGAGATTTGTTGAGTTGGATGATCCTGGCATCAGTTTTCTCAGGGTGGATGTTTAACTTCTTGCACACGGATAAGGGCATAAAATTCGTGGAAGCACCAAAATCAACGAGGAAATTATGGAAATTGAAGTTGAATATCTTGAAAGAGAGGAGGAAAGGTGGTGTGGATCCCCTGGAGTTGGCGTTTATGGCATTAACAATGGATTGGGGACTAGAAGCAGTTTGGGCAGATGTGATGCTCATGGGTTTGGTTGCTGGTAGATTGGAAAAGGCCTTGAGGATAAGATCTTGTTGGTTAGCAATGTGAGCGAGCTCATAGAGAGAGATATTGGCCCAGGTCTTCTTCATATCCTCGATAATGTTATAACCAGAATCTGTGTGGGAGGCAATTTCGGTGGTGGTTTTAGGGGAAATCGATGAAGCTTTAGCCTTGGGGCCTTCTCAGGGGTTAATTGGACTAAATTTTTTAGGAGTCTTGCTTTGGTGTTCTGCATTTTGTGGCAAGATTTTCCTTAAGAAAGCTTTTCTTTTTTCTTCAAATGAATGTTTAGGGACCGGGCCTTTGCTCCTCAAACCATAACTTCGAGGGGGTTTAGATTTAGGGTCATCGGCCAAGTTTATCTCAGACGTGGAAGGGAGAGACCCTCCACGGATGACCTCAAAAGTGAGGACAGTGGAGATGGATGACCTCAAAAGCGAGGACAATGGAGACCATATCCTCATCTGGGGGGGAGGCCTCTTTGTTGTCTGAAATAGCCTCCTCTTCCAGATCTCCGGGGGTTTGGTATTCCAGAAGTTGATTCACCACAACGGTCATGCTGTTAATCCACTGGGGGCAAGTTTTATCTGAGTGAGAGGCTTGATGAAAAGAAAAAAAGTTGTCCTTGCCGATTTCTTCAACGTTGAGACCTGCACTCGAGTTTTACGGGGGCTGGTTCACGGCGGGATTATTCTTTCTGAAGAAATGTTTCTGCGTTTTAGCAGCTGGGACAAAATCATTGTTCTTCCTCTTCAGATCGAATACTTCGTTGGTCAGCAACTTGAGGGATTTTTTGATACTTTCGAAATCAAAGGGGTCCTTATCTTTATCCCCGGATTTATGATTTGAGGATTGGGCTCTCTTCGTGGTTTTTTTTTGATCATCTCGACCTTCGTGGTCAATGGCACCTATGGAAAACATGTCCTTTTCGACAGCAAATGCGGTGGTGTAATTTGCTGCCAAGGTGGCTCTGGCCTCACGCTTCACAAACATGGCAATATCCCGTGGGAGGGCTCTTGTGTAGTAGTCAATGGTAATGGAATCATCTAAGGCCATGTTTGGAGGTAATTTGTTCAATATAGTGTTGAAACATTGATTAAAGTCCTTGACCTTCTCCTTCTTCTGAAATTTCAGTGTACTGAGCTCTATGAGGAACATCGAGGGGGTTTTATCGTCTAAGAATGTTTGTAGGAAGGTACTATTAGCCACCTATAAGTTTTTTTCAAGCAAACAAGTGGCTAAAAATTTTCTGAGCCTTCAAGAGAAACATTTCCCTTGAAAATATTTCATCCTTGAAGCCTCTATGTGTCTTCTATTCCCTTAGAAATTTTCATTGTTGTTTCCATTGAAAAGCCTCACTATTTGTGAAGAAAACTGCTGTAAAAAAGGGGCCTCCATTTGCCCTTTGTCATCCTCTCAAAGCCTCCATTTCTCATCACTTTTCACCTTTTAAAATTCCACAAAATTCCCTCCAAATCCCTCCATTACATCCTAAAACCCTGTTTAAACCTTATAGCTCCCTTTATTTGGTTTAAAAACCCCCTCTTTCCTTTACCGGAACCCTTCTTATAGCCTTGAAAAGCACTGATTTTGGCTTAAAATACTCTTTTTTACAATATATCAGGCTTAAGCTCCTAAGGGCTTATATTCTGCAGCCCAAGCTTCATATAACCATAGGTCCGCAACCAGGCGGTTAGAAAGGCTATCCTCCGCTAAAAAATCACAAAAAACCTTTTAAAAAGGGCCTAAAGCACCTTTTTCCGCTTCATTAAAGGTTAAGCCCCTCAGGGCTTGTTTTCCCTAGCCCCCCCTCCATGGAATCAAAACCTATGATCAAGTGCTTTAAGCCTTTGAAAAACCACATCCGAGCCCTTTTTCCTTTGATTCTATCATTCCCCGATGCTGTTGTAGAGGTAAATCCCCTCTGCGGACAGAGGCGATCCCTACTATGGATCGGTCTGAAACGATAGAGTGTCATGCTGAGCGCCAGGCTCTAATTACAATAAACCGACTCAAAGAAGAGGAGGCCTGCCTCAAGTCAGCAACGTGGAACATAGAAGGAGAATTTACCATTCTGCTCCAGTGAGACTGCTTCCTCTCTTCGCTACGATCGAACACACACACGAAAGCACGACAGGCACAACATGGCCCGATATATGCGATGATGCTCAGTCGGAGGAACCATGACTCAAGATCATAGTGAACAATATGAGTGGAACCACTAACCAATGATATCCTTCTCATTAATTACATACAAAGGAAAAATACCAACCGAGCTCGATCTTGAACCTTCCTTGACGGGTGGAAATCGGTGGAGTCAGTCTCTCGATGGAATTTGTCGGGAATAGGGACAAGCCTCTCTCTTGATCGTCGATCACTGTGGTAGCCACTTTGAGACTCTAAGGAATGTGCGAGGCATTCTTTAGGATATGAAGGCTCTTGGAGATTAGCTTGCAAGGAGAAATGGCAAGCTTATATAGATGGTGGAAGAGGAGTTGGGATCCCTACAATCATGGGATTGGCCCTATCCTCAAGGAAGCTTCCATGAGAGGTGGAAAAATACTTCCTCTACATGGAAATCTGGAGTCAAACGTCCCAACTCAATTTAGAGACCAGTTCAGGAGTTGGTTGGAGTCAATCTTCCGCCATTTATTTTTAAAAAACACCCTTTATTAAGCCTGGCGCGAGTGTGACTCTGAGACAGAGCGCCAATTGGCGCGCCCTCTTCGGAAGCTTTCCCCCATTGGCGTAGGTATAACACTGTCTAGTCGAGCCAAGGATGAAAAGGCTATTTTTAGGGTTTTTCACAAGGAGATGTCTTCAGGGGAATGAAAGTCCATGTCTAGGGGAATGCCATGAAAGTGTTTTCAGATCATGTCACTACTCACAGGTCATGAAATAAGCCCTCCAATGTGCGGGACGAGGAATTGTAGGGATGGTGACAAATTGCTGTGTAATAGACGCATTGTTTTAAATCAATGAGAACCATCGATCTCCACAGATTGACTGTTATCGCGCACCTTCATCGCATACCCCTCTCCTCCTTTTAAAAATACTGCGCCTCATCGTCAAATCTGGATCGTCCATACACTAGATATAACGGTCAAAATTAAACCCAATGGCTATTTCTCGCCCCACGCACCTTCTCCCATCGCGTGATCATCTCCATCATTAGATCTCCCCACCCCACAGCCGACGGTTCACAGACATATTGCACAGGTTTATTGTCCGGCCGTTAACATTTAGAAGTTGCGCGATATAGGCGGTTTTGTACCGCCACGTGGCGCGCGATGAGTGGAATCACGCAGATTTTCTGAAAACCACTTCTTGCCTTCTACCTCGCGTGAAAACCACCCCGGTTTTTTGCCCTACCACCTTTCCCCCTCCACTATGAAATTTTATGTTTAATCTCGACCGTTCATCAAACTGATCTAACGGCCCAGGTTCCATCTCACCTCCGTGCATTATATTTTCACCCATCCTCCAAAGGACCTCGTCTGTCGATCTCCATCGTCCCTTGGTTTAATCTGACGGCCAAGATTTAACTCCATCCCATCCTTTCATTTCTCCATACATCCTCCAAACGATCTTACTGGCGAATTTAGACCGTCAATTGCTGTGGTCAAATCTGATCCGACGGTCTAGGATGCACCTCGCCCCCAACCTTCAGCAGTCCTGATTTTCACCATTTTTTCGCCTGCATCCACCTCTCCACCGTCGATCATCCATCCTCCACAAGCCTCCACAACATCCTCCCCACTCCCCTGAGGATTTTCTTAACACATTTGTCGTCCTTTTTCAGGGTTACAGGCAGTAATAAAATCACTCTGTCTCACAAACACAGACAGGGTAGTCTAGGAGCGCAGAGAGGCTTTTTCATAGCCAAACGCAGGGAGACACACTGTCAAAGAGATTTTAAGCATATTTCATTAAAGGAACAGTGTTAAAACCTCATTCTAAACCCTACTGCGCCATCGAACCTGTATATGCACTAGAAACAGTCAGAGATAGCGGCAAAGAGTATCAGTGAAGAAAATTAAAGGATTAAAAGCATGATTATGGAAGATTAATGACATAATCTAGTGATTAAAGGATGAAACACAACTCGAAGACCTTGAAATAATCCAAAATCCTTATTCAGCCTAAAAAACAGACCTAAAAGTGAATTAAAAGTGTTTTAGGAAAAGACAAAGACATCTGTCAATCTGAGAAAGTCTCCACTGCCACAGCAGAGGCCACTTGAACCCTCTCCAGCACCAAAATCCGACCTTCTCCAGCTACCAAAAGACACCTGCAGTCTCACAGAAAACAAAGAAGACCTGGTTATTGACAGAACATAGGATATTTGCATAAAGACAACTGAACAATTATTTCAGACTGTCAGCAAGCTGTTAGCAGAATTTTTTTAAAGATAAAGCAGTCCCAAAGGTCAATTTTCTCGTACATTAAGCCTCAAAGAGCAGAAGTAGCAATTATGGAAGTATGGGAAACCTGCAGATTGCTATCCCCCTTGCTTATTTCAAAGGTAAAAAACAGACAGTCAGAGTACAAGTACAAGCAAAGGACCATTTAATGAGGCATGGAGCATGACATTTCTTACCCATCAAGCCTCCCAGAGGCCAAGAAACATTAAGTCCTTCATTTCATTGGGCCAACTATCTCTTCTACTACTTCAATTCCTCATTCACCTATAAATATTCATCGAAAATTCATTGTAAAGGGTGGTTGTGGTTGTTTCTTGTTGGTTGATAGGGATTCATTCAATTGTTAGAACTGTTATTGGGGAAGTAGTTGAGTAGTTTGTAATATAGTAGGCTGGAAAGAGAAGTCTGTATTGTAAAAGGCCATTGAGCTCAAAGTATGTGACTGGTTTTGCACATCAATTAATCAAGTAGATTCACAGGATCCTAGTCTATATTATTGGTGATGTATTCTCACTATAATTGTTTCCTTTCATGTTTTTACATACTGTCCATATTTCTATGATAAAGAACAATAAGCATAGATTAGGATATACTACTGGAAGTACCCTAAATCTCATTGTAAATATTTGTCTTTGATGTTTTCTACTAAGTTGTGTATCTAAGAGCTAATTCATCATAGTTTAACCAATATAGTAATTGGCTAGTCTACGCTTATTGATGTCTGAATTTTGAGTTAGTTTCCTAGTTCCCTTTGAGTGAGTGTCAAAAGCATTGAAGGTTAAAAGTCCTCCTCTGATCTTGGGCCTTAATCTCTGTTTCATCTTATATGTTTTCTACTACTCTGAAAGTGGTTATGAGGATTGCTGGATTGTCTTTCTTTAGAGTATGCTCAAGCAGGTCTGTTGTTAAATGACCTCTGATCTGATCTCAAGCTACCTTTGTGCCTTTATGGGAGTTTCCTTTGAAGTATGTCAAAGCAGGATTGGAGTTAAATGACCTCTGACCTGATCTTAAACTGCCCTTTGGTCTCTTTCTTTCACCCATTATTAATGTTCCATTCCACCACCTATCTAAAGAGATCCTCTAGTATAGATGACTTGCCCTATGAAAACCCTTGAATAGCTGTTATGCAAGTAATCCCCTTTCATGACTCCATAGCCCAATGGATTGACACTTTCTTGACCTATCTTCTTTTGCCGAAACATCCTCTATTTAGCTCCCTTTCATTCCATTCAACCTTCTTAGTTAATTATCTCCAACCCAGCAACCAAACCAATTTAAAACCTCCCTGTGTTTCATACCTAGCCTAATACCTCATTTTGAGCCTCAAAGATATATCGTTCTTTATATTCATAGAGAGATCTCCCTCTGGATCCAGGAGGGCTAGATCCTAGGATCCCAAAGTGGTTCTGATGTTGTCTTGTCTTTTGGTCTTGCCAATCTGGCCAAAACACAGGAACCCCAACAGGTACGACGGAAGTGTTCCCACGAAGGGATGGAAGCAACAGGGAGCGACCGATACCATGTTGCTAATTTATTTTCTAGAGTATGAGGAAAAAGTCGGCATGCTATGTTGTAATAATGCACTCTCATCATCTATAAAGACAATTAGAAGTTTCTAATGTGGTCTTTGGCTAAAGTACCTTTCTCGGGGTTGAACTTAGGGAGATGCTTTTTAGGGTGTCGGGGCATGTCATGGAGGGGGCCTTGGATATCTAAGGGGGACTGAGCCATCCAAGCCAAATTTTGTACACATCTAGCCCGTTGGTGGCGTGGTATGTATACATGTCCCCTCTCACTTTCAGATACGCTACCCATGCTAGACCCGGAGGCCTCGCCCTCATGGTGGGACTGCATGTCTTGGTTTTCTCCATGGTTCCTTACATTCCTGGTGTTTCTCCAGTTGTAAAGAAAAGGAAATATATTCTGGTTTCGTGGTGCTGGTGGTGGTTGAAATTTTGGCCTTATCCATGGCCTCTGTCCCCCCTGCCTTTGTTACCCTGGCCCCTCCCAGCTCCTCCTCCAGGTGGGTTGTTGGCTTGAGTGTTATCATTCAAAGTCTGGTTTGGTTGGGGGCCGGTGTTGAGTTGAGGTTCAGTGATTTTTGGGCCACCTTCTTCCGCCTCCCTAGGGCTGTCTAGGGGTTCTTCAGAATTCTGCTCAATTGCGTCTACGTAATCTTTGATCATAAGACCCACACGATGAGGAAGGGAGTTGACAAGGGTTCCTTGCCGAGTATGGTTAGCTGCGAGAGTTCTAGGATTAGCTAAGGAAATAGTGACCGAGGCTCGCTGTAAACCCCTGACAAGGTTGCAGGCGATAGGGCATAGGGCCCTTAGCTGATCTAAAGTAACCTCATAGTAAGGGGCTTCCTCCTCCTGGGAATTTTCCAAGGGTGGAGGGCCGGTATTTTCATACATGATCTCCCCTTGGGGAGTTTGTAATGGGATGTTACTAATGTGTTGGGAGCCTGCCATTCAGGCCCTCCTTCTAGCGCCAAGTCTGTTGATGGAATAAAATGTCCAGCCAACGGTAAGGGATCTCCCTGGTAAAAAGTCCCAATTAGACTCTAAACCGTTTGTGATAGGGATCCCATCCGGGGTGTGGGTCCAGCTACCACAGAATACTCCTTTTCTAGGACACAAATGAGCCCTGCAGAACTATGAACACATAATTATCAGATGATACAAGACAAGTGATTGACGATTCTCAATGAGCATGAAACACTACAAATAACAAGATGAGTTAAAACATGCAGCCGAAGGAAATACTGTTAGCAACACATCATTAGGGTCGTGCTTGTAAAAAAAAAAGCTGTTCAAACCACAAAAGAAACAGTTCTACCTGGTAAGAATACCCTTTACTTCCTTAAGCGGTTTCACAGATAAGATAGATATCAGTAATGAAGTTGCTAACATCTCCTAAGTAAACAACCTACCATCATTAACACATTTAGTGAGCTGAAATGCATAAATGATATAAGCAAAAAACACAGATCAGTTAATCATAAGATATCAGACATATAAGAGAAAATATTCATAATGTTAACACATTAATTCTCATCAGATCCAAAAGTGGATTTAAAAAAAATGCTTGTATTCATTCACATAAAGGTCTATTCAATGCTTTACAACTCTCTTATCTCCTTTGGAGTCCAAAAAAAGATCCTTTACAAGTCCTCGGAGGGAGTATTTATAGGACAAAATTGGCCCTCGGGTGCCTTAACCTTTCTTCTTCGTGACTCTTGGCATACTTCGCGACTCGAAGGGAAACTGTGACTTGCGACCCTGTGCTTGGCTGCGACCTACAACTCCTCACTACTGATGCGACTCCTCCTGTAGGTTGCGACCTGCGACCTGATTATGGGAGCATTTGAGTGATTGTGAGGTCGGGAACATCTACCTGTTGCTCTTTGAGGAAATTTCGCCATGCTCGATAATCTGCAGCAACCGGGGAGATCTGAGGAGTATCTTCTCTTAACCTGTGCAGGAATTCGAGAGGGTTTGGGATCAAAATTTCCCTTTTGATCATGAATTGGTTAGATAGGGAAGCCATCTTGATATAAATACGGACTGGTGTCACGATGAATTGAACCAGGTTTTCCTGTGATGCCAGAAGGTCTGGAGAAGTGGCGTCTTTCCTGATAGGCTGCAGAAATGCCCGAATGTCTTGGTCCACCTGTTCCCATGTTTTTTCTTCCCCCAATGTACCTAGAGAAGGAATGTGGTGCAGTTCAGCCATTGAGTCAATGCCGCTAATTAGATGTTCGTAAGCGGCCATTACCTTCTCTAGGTCTTTGAATAACTTCTCCTTGGATTGCACCTTCATGCATATTTGAACCTTGTCGTTCTAGGTGCGAATCCAATATTTTCTAGGCAAAGTATCTTGAGCCTACGGATACCTTGTTACCCATTCTAGCATTCTTTCCAAGGCTGTGGAAGCTTCTTTTAGTTTCTTGTTCCTCTTCTTGGTTTCTTCTTGAGCTCTTAGCAGAGGTGCAACTGTCTGCTTTACTGTAAAAAATTCTTCGTATACTTGTCTCATGGTGGCTTCCAGAGTTACCAGCTCTCTTTGAATGGTGGGTGACATTTCATTAGTAAGGGTGTTCCTAACCTGAAGCTGTTGAACTTCTTCTTATAGTTCCCTTTTCTCTTGCTCTGATCTAGCTATCTTTTGTTTGAAGGCCTTTAATCTATTCTATAGGGATAAAATCTGCTCACGTTTTCTTCTGTGGCTACGGCGAAAGCAGTGCCAACTGATGCTATCATAACTGGATTGGTCTTGGTATCCAGGATTATATCCTTTTCTGTTGTGGCCGTGAGGGGTGCAGTAGGATTCCGTGCTAAGCATCTTATTTTCGCCTGCCTGATTTTGCATGTGAAATGATCATAGGTGAGTCTTTTTAGATCAAACACTTCTTTCTCTTGCTCATCGGAGGTACCCAGTTCCGAGAGTGAAAAATGCATATTGGTTGTAGGATTTTTCTGAGGCACTTCGATATCTAGCAGCTCTGTCTGTATCCCTGTCACAGGAGGAGGTGTCTTACTCCATTCGGCTTCTTTGGAGGAATTTTCCTTTGACTTTTGACTTTCTTCCTCCCTCCCCTTTTGCTCTTCTTCCTCCTCCAGTTGCCGCTCTGCTTCTGCCCTATCTTGTTCTTATTTTAGTTGGCACTCATCTTCTACCTTATCTAGCTCTATTTTTAGCTGGCACTCAATTTCTGCTTTTGCTTCCTCCTCTTCCTTTTTCTTGCATGTTTCCTCCACCTGCTTCTTTCTTTGTTCCACCTTCAGTTGTTTCTTGTGTTTATCCTCCTCTTCCTTTGCTCTCTCTTCAGCTTCCCATTGAGCTGTTTCTTACCTTTCTTTTCGCTGGGTGGAAGAGTTATGGCTTGTGCCGGTCCTTGGCTTTTTGGCTTGAGAAGATGAGGCTCCTCCTAGCCTTTGGATTCTTTCTTCTAAAGTTTGATCGTCTTTATCTTCCTGATTAGTTAACTCCTCTGGAGTGATCTCCTTGTCTTTGTTGTACCAGTTTTTTACACCATATTCAGCTGGGCATTCAGTATGTTGGTAACTCCATTTAAATTTGGCCCGTTTGCAATGGGTAGGGATAATTATCTTAGAATCTTATGTCCAGTAGGCCAAGGGAGGCAGAAAGAATCCCCTGATTTTCTTAGCCTCCGCCTCTACTTCTCTAAAATCCTTGACTTTATAAGCGCCAATAGTGAGTGGCAGATTGGGCCATGGCTTCTTCTTGCCCTTAGTGAGAACCTTTGAAAAGCCGCTCGACATTTGGAAACATGTTTCCTAGAGTAGTAGTTTGTCTGTGACGAATCATGGCAGTGCATGGGGAGCCTTGAGCGAATCGAAGACTCGGATGAAAGTGCCTTCTACAAAAGGAAACTAGTGTGCTACCTTGGTTATTGTTTCCATGGCCCGCCAGGACATGCATGGGGCATCTTTGCCAAACAGTTTTCCATAGAGTGCAGGGATGAAACTGTGTGAGATCAGCTCCATATTTTTCTTATATTTGGAGTCCCAGAACACCAAAAACTCCTTGTGAATCAGACGCCATGCTCTTGATCCCACTTGTGTGCCCACCCCTCAAAATGGCACCTCGCACATACTGCATCCAATAGATAGGAGGCCATGTAAAATTCTGATGCATACCCTTCCTCCGGCGCTAATGTTGAAGATATGTTCGATTTGAGAGCTACCATTATTAAGTTGGCCCAATTGAAGCGGGTGTCGTATACAGTAACAGAGTACATAAGAGATACCCAAGAGCCGTTGAAAGTGGTGGCATCGAGATGACCATACATCCTACACAACATAGCTTCCACAAGCTTGTAGAACTTCTTAAGACCTGCTACCTGATACTCCTGGTCCTTCTTGATCTTGAACTTTTCTGGTTCTTCCCGCCATCCTCTCAAGGTTTTAGATATGGGAACTACATGAGTAGTGGCCCATTCCTCAATTAATGTCTGCTCTCGGGTGGGAAGTGCATAATATAATTCTACATCCTGTCCCCTCATATTTTCAAATGCTTTCTGTTCATGATCCCGAATCACCCAGAACCTGGGGTCGACCTTTTGAAAGATCCATTCGATTAGCTCTGCGCATGGAAATAGAGGTGGATGGACCCCTGCATAGTGAAGCTTTGATCTCTTGACTTGAACATATACCTGCCGGTCTGGGAGGTCTTCTGGAAATTCAGGTTTCACAAATTCTTGGTACACCTGATACCAACTCATGCTCTCTCCTTTGCTGAATATGCAAGTGGTATCTCCATAGGTAGGGGGAGGAGACATAGGTATTTCATCCTCCGATATTTCTATCTCCGGACTCTTTTTCTTTCTGCGAAATGACAAAGGCCCCATATCACTCGAGGTTGAGGAGATGGACACATACTCTAGCTCTTCGTCGAGGTTCCCTGGCATGTTCATAAAACAATCCCATGATAAGACAGATGCCATATTTATAAATAATTAGACTGCTTCTACCTTTGCTCAACTAAGGTCAAGGAAAAGGGTGAAATTGTGACCTAGCGACCTCTCCTATGGGTTGATGAGTCACGTTGGTTTAAAACTTCAGAGAAAAGCGACCTCGCGACTTGCGACTAGGTCGCGAGGTCACTAAGTCATGCCGGGTTAGATCTCGATGTGAAAGCGACCTAGCGACTTGGAAACTCGCGACTCGGTCGCTAGGTCACTGAGCCGCGAAGTTGCGACACTTCAAATTTTCACAGATATTTGACTTGGCGACTTAGCGACCAGGGATTGAGGTCGCAAGGTCGCGGGGTCGCAGGTCGCTCTAGGGCTGGGCGGATGACTTTACACGACGACGAAGTCCTTTATCCTTCTTTCAATTAGAGTGAGAGAGGGAAAAAGGGAAGAAAGGTAACACATCATTAGGTAAGAAATCATGAGGAAAAGGCTGGCAGGGGAGTCTGGGTAGCCTGACTTCTAGAGGAGGTACATAGAGGGAAGATGCTATTAGGGGGTGCAAGCTACTACAGCAGGGTCCTAAACAGTAGGTAGGCTATGGTTTTAATAAGCTAAGGTGAGGGAGATGAGGGAAAAAATCAATAAAAAAGGAAACAGTAGGAGGATTAGACAACTTACCCAAGAAAAACGTGCTCCAGCTAGCTTGTCATAGGCGTTTTCTTTCTCCGTCGCGCAGGTCGAATGTGACCTATGCGACCCTTCTATATATAAAGAGGTCACACGTGTGGGCAATAAATGAGGGTCGCAAGGTCGCAGAGGGGCCGTGTTGATGATATGTGCGACCTAGCGACCCTGCGACCTTGTGACCTAGGGGTCGCGGGGTCGCAGGGTTGCAGGGTCGCGATTGTTTAGTTTCGTGTGTGATATGCGACTTCACGACTTAACGACCTGATGGGTTGCAAGGTCCTAAGGTCGCACCATGGGTGAGTTGACCTATTCTGTGACTTAGCGACTTAAGGCTTTTGAAGGATCAAACTTTAGGTTTGACTCCATTTTTCAATGTTCAGGGGCTCAAAAATTTGACAGGGTGAAATTTTGAAGGGTGTTGTAGCGGCTACAACACGTATCTATGAGAATAGATGTGATGGATATAGATCACTCCACTGTGTTACAATGAGGAATGTAGGCCTATTTTTTGTTGAGGAACAATTTAAAACCCAAAACATCCAAAAACCTAACCCTAGGAGATGAAGCGCCAAAATTGTTGGTCCCGTTTGGGTAAATTTGTGTTTCAACTTCCCGGGGACGTAAATTTGGCATCCGATCCTCGTTTGACGCGCTCAATAGCTTGTTAGAAAAATATATCTGAGAACTACAACTTTTAGTGTGAGAGACAATGGTTCATGGACCCTTGTTGCTCCCTATTTTCCTAAAAAACGTCGTTTAAGGCCTCAAAACGGCTCTGGAAGTTCAGGACTCGAAAAACTGCTAAAAATAGCAAGTTGTGCTGCAACTTAAAAACTGAAAGAACTGATGGTGGGGGTTCAAATGGAATAGGTGGGTGGCCAGCAATATTCACCTGGAGCATCATGACCCCAAAATGGCTCCGGGAATGCATGACATGAAAACCTACTAAAAATAATAAGTTGTGCTGAAGTCAAAAACTGAAAGAATTGATGGTGCGGGTCCAAATGGAATAGGTGGGTGGCCATCGATATCCACCTAGATTATTCCTATGTCCTTAGGAAGCAATGGTCTCCATTTCTTTAAGTTCCTCCATGAGGGGCAAATTATGTTTAACTTGTTATTGGATTTGTCCAGGATGTCGCGGACCTATTGGCGAAAATGCTAGATGTAGATGTGTTGTTGGTGGGCAGCCATTCAAAGGATCTTGGCAAAGTTATCCTTCATCGTGTTCCTATGTTTCTCGAGGGCCTTCTCGAACAATATTTTGATAGGATCTTCTGCTCCCTCATATTTCTCTCCTTCTGCCATTGGGGGTCATCAAGGTTTGCGAGGCTGATCTTGCAATGGATCAACCAGGTTGAGCCCAAACTCCTTATACCCTGACCGCGCTGGGGACATGCAAAGAAAAAAAGATAAAGAGCACACCGCTCTAATACCACTGATCCAGATTTATGTAGGAACACAACAGAATACACATGTAACCATAAAAACAGAGCTACAACGGAAATAATGCTTCATTTTATTAAAATCAAATGATTGAAATATGCTTTAATAGAAATGAACAACTAGGGAACTTGTAGGCTTATCTCTGAGAAGAGATGTGACGACTACAGGGCATTGAACTGTGTTACATTGAGGCTTGGAGGCCTATTACAGACATCATGGAAATGAGTGGGCGAGGGCACTAGTAGCATATCTATGAGAAGAGATGTGACGACTACAGACCCCTCCACTGTGTTACAATGAGGCTCGTAGGCCTATTTATTGTTTAGGAAAAATGTAAAACCTGAAACGTCCAAAAGCCTAGCCCTAGGAAATGAAGCGCCAAAACTGTGGGTTCCGTTTGGGTAAATTAGTGTTTCAACTTCCCGGGGACGTAAATTTGGCATCCGATCTCCGTTTGACGCACTCAATAGCTCGTTATATATATATATGAGTAATACAACTTTTGGTGTGAGAAACATCGGTCCATAGGCCCATGTTGCTCTCGATTTTCCCAAAAAAACGTTGTTTAGGGCCTCAAAATGGCTTCGGAAGTTCAGGACTCGAAAAACTGCTAAAACTAGTAAATTATGCTGCAACTTAAAAATAGAAAGAACTGATGGTGGGAGTTCAAATGGAATAGGTGGGTAGCCACCAATATCCACTTGGATCATTATGGCCCCAAAATGGCTCCAGGAGTGCAGGACCCGAAAACCTCCTAAACATATTAAGCTGTGCTGAAGTGAAAAACTGAAATAATTGATGGTGTGGGTCCAAATGGAATAGGTGGGTGGCCATCGATATCCACCTAGATTAGGGTCACTGTTGAAGGTCCCCTAGGATTTGGAAACAGAGAGTGCAAGGACAGTGACAGTGACAAATTTCTGTGTAATAAATGCCCCCTGTTAGTGTCCCATGATTTTTTAGATTGGTGAGATCAAATGCACAGGGTAGCATCAGACCAGTCTTTGGAGTCCTAGGACCTAGCCCTCCTGGACTCAGAGAGGGATCTCTCTATTTTGTGCAAAGGATGTGAACTTGTTTGCTTTTAGGGTTTGATTTTAGGCTAGTTGTTAAGTTTAGGGTTTGTTTGTTTGTTTGGGTTGGGTAGATGATCAAGTAGAATAGATGGAATGAGATATTTTCAAGTCATTGGGCTATGGAGTCTACAAAAAGTCATGAAAGGTTCAAAAATGGATCGAGGAACATCATAGGGAAAATATAGCATGGTTGGATGGGTTCTCAAGGTTTGGTGAAATGAAATGAACATCAAGTTTGTGAACAAAGTAGGGCAAAGGGAAATCAAGAATCCTTTTTCAAATACTTAAAAAAATAAGGGAATTCAACACTATTTAGCATAAAGAATTAATCAATAGACATGGCACAACAATAACTCTTTGATTCCACTTAAGCAAATAAGCATTTCAGACAAACAATCCAATGGAATATAGAAGGCGAGAAACTCATTTAACTTCCAATGATTTCACATTCAAGGTTAGAAAGCATTTAAGATAAACAAATAGCTTTAATCAAAGAATAGGGAACTCCTAAACATCTTTAATCATAGCCATAAAGATATTTGAAACAACTCTTCAAGCATGGAAAAAGGGTATGATCGAAACATAGCCTCTTTGGCAGACCTAATCAGTGGTACTTCAAAGAGAGACCTCAAGAACAATTTTTTAGTGATATCAAACAAGCAGGGCTAACCATAAATCATCTATGATATCTACTATATTAAAAAATTCATAAGATAAACAAGCTTGGTTGGGTCTAGAGAGCAACTAAGAATTCTCTAAATTGACCTAGTAGAGGAAAACATAGAAGCAGTGAAGGTTAAACAGAGCTCAGGTGCCTCTGAACAACATTTCTTAGTCTAAATATTTTGTCCTATTGCAATATAGAAGGATTAAACACAATTATACACAAGAAAAAAATAATTGCAAATAATCACATCGCCATTAACCAAGCTCAGGGATCCTGCAAGCAAGCCTTCTCCATCAATAAGCAAAACAAGCCATTCACAAGATCCACAACACCAATTTCTCTTCAAGCTCCAAAATAATATGTATTACTCACAAGAGTCATAACAACAACCATAAAAAATGAATCCTAAATGCTCTATTTAACAAGCAAGGAGGAGAAAACCTAAAAGAGTCTCTAGAAGCCCATTGGCTAATCAGAAATGTCACTTTTGTCCTTGAGACCTTGCAAAGCCCAAGGCACAAATATCTAAAACAAAATATATTTTCGAGAATTTTTAGCAAAGAAATTGACATTTTGGCTTTTCCAATTGCCCAAAAACTTTCCAAGCATACATTCCTCTATAAGGGCGCAGAACTGAGTTTTAGGATGAATTTCCATGCCAAGGGCGTAGCAAAGGAGCAAGAAAACTGGGTCAACTTGCAACAACGTTTGGAAGGCCTTCTCGATGTTGGAATAGGCTCTTTGATGGCTCATTGGAAAGCCTATTGAGTCTAATTTCTAGAAATACCCTTATTTTTCTGATTGGACCCCTATAACATATTCAAAAAGCAAACATTACAAGGCTGGTAAAGGCGCAACACTTGTCCTGAAAACTACGCAGAAAGGTGAAAATTAGGGTGTTTTTGACCCTTTTGGAGGACCAAAACAACTCCAATTGACCTGAAAATTTGTGAGAATGCTATGCTTGAGCTGATAATTCCAAAAATTTAAGCCTTTCCTCCTGAAGATGCTCTAAGAAAAAGCGTAGGACCATGGGTGCTACCCCCCTGACCCTCCAAATTAACAAAAAACCAAAATTTGTCAAAAATCTCCCAAATTTGGTGGATGTGTGCCTCATGGGTTTTGAGAGACTTGTAGATAATATTGTGTCAAGATTCCAAGGTTAGCTTGGCCCTTTGCCTCTTTTAGTGCTTGGATCTTGGTTTGGGCCTTCTTGAGTTTAGCCCTTGCAACTTGGTTTCTTTGGGCATAATGCTTGGTCATCTTCCTTTGTAGATCAAGATCTTGATTTTCTTTCTTCCATTTAGCCTCCAAGTGTCTGTTGGCTCTTTCCAACCAAGGCTCCCGATCATGTGCTATCTCCATGGCCAACAACTCATCTAGAGGGAGTTGTTCTTCTAGGGCTAATTCTTGTTCCCCTTTCTTTGCCAATGCCTTCTTCAACCCCATGGTTCTAGGTCTCTTCCTAGATTACCCTTCCTCATCCTCACTCTCTTCATAAGTACCCATGAACTGTTCTAGTTTTACCTGTGCCCTTTGGGCTTCTTTCCGGGCCTTGATGGCTCTAGCCTCATAAATAACAATTTGTGCTCCTAGCTGCCTATTCTCCAAGTCAAGGGCATCATTAAAAGTTTTGGCCCTATCTAAATTTTCTTGGAGGTCTTCAATGAGGGCATTTTTGTTCTGGATGAGCAAGTTTGAGATCCTTGCTTCATTCTCCTCATCACTATCCACCTGAATGATTTCAAACTCCCTTTCAACCTCATGATCTTCTTCTTCTTCCTTTACCTTTTTTTTGCCTTTGTCAATCTTCTGAGCTAAGGTGGATGGCATGGTCCCTTGCCTTTTAGAGGCAGAAAACACATGCCTCTTTCCTCTATGATATGTGAGAGGGAAAAGATCAAATTTGCCTACTTTAATTCCCTCACCATGGCTGATCTCAAGACTGCCTTTCTTTTCCTCAATGATCTCTGTATTGATGTATTTCACACTGTGTTCTTGACTGCCCTCTTGAGACTCACTTTCATTTTCTTCCATGCTAACATTACTGTTGTGATATTCACCACTGCCATCAACCTCTTCATTGTTTTTTTGGTTCATAGTGTCACTGCTGTCATCATTACTAGGGCTGTTGGTTATCATGGTTTCTTCTTCATCACTGTCCTTTGTGTTTGAAACATTATCATGGCCTTTATCATTTTCTGTGTTGTCACTGTTAGAGGTGTCTTTATTAGTTTCTTCATTACTGTTTGCTTCTTCACTGTTTTGTGCATTTTCATCTTCATTGTTCTCTACCTCATCTGCCTCTGTACTGTCCTCTTTATCACTGGCTTGTTCACTGCCTTCTTCTTGATCATTTTCTGTCTCTGTATCTTCATCATTATCAATTTATTCTTCCTCATCTGCCTCTTCATTATCTGTCTCTTTATCACTGTTTTTCTCACTGCCTTTTTCCTCATTATCTGCCTCTGTCTCTTCTTCATCATCCTCCTATTCATCATCATCAATTCCCTCTTCCTCATCATTATCAATTTCCTCTTATTCATTTCTCTCTTCCTCCTCATCATCAATTTCCTCTTCTTCATTGTTGACCTCTTTGTCACTATTCTCTTCATCACTGCCCTCTTCCTCCTCTTCATTGTCTGCCTCTTATTCATCATTATCTTCTTGATCTGATGCTTTAGGAGAAGGTGAGGGAGGGAGGTTTTCTTGAGGAGAGGATTCATGTGTAGATGAGGAGTCATGGTTAGTGGGGGGTGATGGAGGAGTGGAGGGAGGTGGATGAGATGATGAAGGTAAATTTGGCTGATGATGTGGCTGTGGGTTTGTGAAAAATTCATGGGCGATAAACACCTCCCATGGAATACCCTGTTGCTCTAATTGATGTAACACAATCATCTTGATAAGAGAATGGTGAAAAATACTTTGCTTTTGTTGTGAAGGATGTCTCTTTTGCACAATGTAAGACATATTATCAATACTTCTATAAAGATAATAGGGAAAATGTAACAACTTGGCCCTAGTGAAGTGCATGAGAAATCTTATATGGTAGGAATAAAGCTTAGAAAACCTACCCTCACATGTAAAATATTTCATCATGACTTTCATCAAGGGTGCATATCTCTCTAATAGATGTGAAAATGGAAAAATGGACTTGTAGTCAGCTTGGTATCTAGGTTTCAAGAAAGGTTGATAATGGCTCAAGTCCAAATTTGCCTGTTTGAACCACTTTTCTCCCATACTAGGTATCCCGGTGGCCATAGAAATGGTATTGGTGGATATCTCAAAGTTCACTCCTGCTAAGTTTACTTGATGGTCATGGAGGTTAAGGATAAAATGCCTGGTCAACTCAAGGTTACTTTGGACTTGTTGTACCCTTTCACAGAAGTCAAAACAACCCACCTCTTGGAAATATGTAACTGTCATAGGAGAGGCCATCAATTCCTTGGTATTTAGTGGCTCAAATCTGTTTATCCTTCCACCCTTTTTTTGCTGTCTTCTAGGCCCTTGGCCTTCCTCACCACTACCACTATTAGTTTCCCTTGACATTTTGATTTTTTACTGTTGCCTTTGAAAATCAAAACCCTAAATCTGCTTGTGAAATGATATGAAGAGGGAAAGTGAGATGGTGATGAGAAAGGCAATGATTTGCAAGTGGAAGGGAAGGATGAGTGAAGAAGGGAAATTTTGGAAAAATAAGAAGGCCAGGTAATTCTTAATGCAAACCACTGATATGCCAAAACCTGTTGTGAAAGTACCTTAGTAATGACAACAACCTGAGAGGGTGAGGAAAAGTAATGTCAAGGCTTGGCAGTGTGGAGGCTAATTTTGCAAATGGAGATATTATTTTGGTAGATGAGAAACTTCTTAGAAAAGCAGTCTCAGCGTGTCTTTAGCATGTAGATGGATGAGTGTCTTTTAAACAACAATGTGGTTATCATAGAGACTAAGTTTTTCTCTTCCTTTAGGGTTTTTTACATTTCTCTCTAAGTTCACCTTTTAAACAACACGAGAGGGGGCAAGGCATCTACATACCTCTTATAAAAACCTTTAGGATGTACCAAGAAGAAAATTGGAGGATTTTTGAGGCGTTTGGAAGCTTGCATAGGCGTGGAGGGCTTCCTAGATAAATGCGTAGCACAGGAGAGTAGCACCGGGCCAGTCGGGTCTCTGCACGAGTTGTCAGGTCGGCTGAGCCTGAACGCGTAGTGCCCATGAAGGGTTTGAACTGGCCTGTCGGGCTATTGCATGGGCCTGTCGGTCTGCTGCGTGCAGAGTCAAACGCTGCCACACCTGGTGGGCCTCTTCTAAACGTGCTCAGTGCGTAGCACCCGGGCAAGGTTGCACGTTGGTTTTAGGTGCGGGCTGCCGGGTCTGCACGATGGTAAATAGGAAGCATTGGGTCACAGGAGTTCAGCGCTCAGTGTGTTTCACACGATAGGCAAGCTCCAGGAGCGTAGCAGGGGTTTCCAGGCTGCAACACAGGGAATATTTTTCCCAAAGTTTGCCAGAACTTCAAAAATTTATCTTAAAGGCTTTTCGCTCTTTTCAAATGAAAAAATAAGATATGAAGAGAGCAGAGAGGTCCTTTACACTTCTTGGGGAAAATAATTTAAACTTGAAAACCCACTTTTGCTAATGTTTTGAGTTTTTTGGTCACTTTATCACTTTGACTGATATCTTTTTGACCTTTTATTGTAGGTGACTTGAAAACTTTTCAAAGTTGCTCTTCTTCCTTTGGTGGTAGTTTGCTGGAGAAATGAAAAAGATCCTTTTTAAATTTGAGGGCCTTGGCACTTTCAAACCTCTTTTTACTTGCCCTGAGAAACTGAAAACATGTTTTTATCCTTTTTTTTTACATTTCTGAGTGTGAGTGACATGAAAACATGTTGTCTTTCCTCCTTACTGATTTGGGCAGTGAGACATAATAAACCTATCTCTAACAAGTGATTTTTCTTCATAACCATGTATGCCAGTTCCCTTTAGCCACTTCTGATTTACAAGTTCCATGTCATACTGATCTTGTCCCTTCTGACATTCTTGGATTTTGACAACTTTAGACACATAACAGTAACCTCATGATTAGCTTGATTTCTCATCTTGAAACTCAACCCTAGGATTTTATTCCTTTGACCTTTAGAGGGCAGTTGACTACTCTTAAAAACTTGACCTCCCTCACTGATACTCTTTGCATTCTTTCCCTTTGAGGTAGTGAGATATTTTACCTTGAAAATCCCTAGGAGTCACCTTCAACAGTCCCTGCAAACCTTTTATGTGCTGCATTGGATCCTTGTTGGGCATACTGCTGGTAAAATCAGGTTTAGGAATCCTAATTTTCTTGAACATAGGTTGCTTCCTCCTTCTTCGCTGTGGGTGTCCTTTAATGAGGAGCAAGTCTCTTACCTTAAAAATGTTTTCTGCTGATAATCATATTGACACTCTTGCAAAAATTTCAAAATGAACAGTTATCCTTTGCAACACTTAAGCCTGATAAGAAGGTCTTCCTTGTATACCTTTATAATCTATCTTGGACAAATAGGTGCTGAATTTCTCTCATATTTGATTCAGCTTCTAGCACATGAAAAACAGTGATTTAGAACACCCAAAATAACCCTACAACCTATGAAACCCTAGTGACCTAGTGGGAGGCTCTTTTGACTTGTCCTTTACTAAAATTAGGCTTGGGATCTCGACAGTGTAAAAAAAAATCTTTTTGATCAATGGGTGTATCTGAATATATAGAAATGGATGTACTTGATTGATCTAAAGAGCTCATAGAGGTATTTTTGAGACCATCAATGCTTAAGATATCTAGTGAAGATGGGAGAAAGTAGGTTTGTTAGTGATCCTATATGGCAAGTGGAGGGGTGAGGCAAGGTAAAAACAAAGTACTAAGGTCTTGGGTGGAAAAATAGGATAAATATGAATGACATGAGCCCATAAGGGGTCCTCTAGGAGTGGTAAGCTGACCATGACATGACAGAATAGTGAAATAGTGAAAAAATTATCCTAAGGATAATGAAGGAAGTGAGATTTCTAAAACTCACAATATTCATGAATCTTGTTTTTAGAGATCTAGGATTGACATTTAGTCATCTTTAGATAGTAAAAATTACTGATGAATAACACCCCCTAAAGCATGAAGGCTTAATGAGAGTGAGGGTTGAAATGCTTGATGAGTACGTGCCAGGACCAAGACGCCATCGTCAGAAAACCTACAAAATCAAGCACATATATACATAAATGAAATCTCTGAAATAAACGCATGACATGAGGTATGGACACAACATTTGTAAAAGAGATCATGAAATATGATCTGTGGCATGGTCGCAACCATCCAACAATTAAGAGGATCACAAATATGGACTGAGGTATGGTCTCAGCCATCCAGATAAAAGAGTCATGTGTACAATCATGAATAATACATATCGCCTCACAACATGGACTTTATTAGACAAAACCCAAGGTCTTGCGCTATGTGATGACCCGATCAAGTACAAATTCAGGAATGAAAATGGATGAGTTGAAGTCGAACATGCAATAAAATCCTCTGATTACCAGTCAATGATGTAAACTGTTAACAAGTGCGAGAGAGACCACCAATAATGACGATGGCCCTCAAGGTAATAGCAGTAAAATCCACGATATGAAAATAAGGAGTTGACGTCGAACACTCGTGAAATCATCTGATCAAAGGCCAATGATGTGAACCTATCGTTGGATGTGAACTACCTACCATTAGGGAATGTAGGATCTAAGGTAATAAAAAGGGATCTCTATATCAACTTCCCAGATAATGAGTTGAAGTCGACAGGAAGCAATCCATCGAAGGAGGGCCATAATGTGTCCCACATCATCGACACGAGATAGAGGAAATATGGTAATGATGAAACTGAACAAAGAACCAAGCAATGAGTAAGACTGATCAGGTGATCATGTCCTAAGTGAAGAAAATGCTCAAAATTGGAACTGCTCAGAATTGGTTGAAACTAGAATGACTGGATAGGCCTCATCGATATGATCCTGATGCCACAAATGACACTCAAATCCGACACTGTATGTGAAAGTTATTCAAGTTTAAAATTCCCAATTTTCTTCAAAAAGTCTAGTTTGACTAGGGTTGACTTTGATTAAAAAAATATTTAAAAAATAATATTCCACAGAATATTTCAAGAATATTCCACAGAATATTCTAGGAATATTCCATAGAATAGTCCATGGAATATTACTTCAACAACCTATCATGGCTTGACATTTGTCATTCACGGATTGGAGGATTTTTATGACTGTCGGTTTTGGACCAATCAGTATCTGCCACGTGGTAGGCCCGGAGGCCGCCACGTTTCCCCAAGACTGAAGAAATCATAGTGGAAAAAATTATTGGAGTTGGCAGGATTCGACCCCAGGTCGGGTGGCCGCCAGCCCACAGGCCCGACTGGCCCGCCCGCAAGTTGGTTCTTAACATATCAATGCCACAGTATGTATTTGAAGTTTATCAAAGAATTGAATGGGGCGGAAAGGGGGCCAGCCCCCTCTACATAGAACCACAGGACAAGAACCAAAGCATCTAGACCTCGACAATCACGGTTAAAATTATGCGGATGTGGTCACATGTTCCCTGGGGACAGTTACGATTAGAATTAAATGCCACGGTTTTGCTTACCATTGGCTCAAATGGTTCTGCTGGTGGTGGTTTAGTTGGTCCATGTGACCATTACCACCTAACAATAAACTTCACATCTAACGGTTCCGGCAGATTCGGCGGAGTCCTCCTTTTTAGGCGCCCAGTGCCAGATGTAGCGGAGCTAACTGCAGTTACTCCAAAATTAGTGGAGTTTCTTTAGGCCAGATTGGACAAAAGTTCTGTTAGTCATAAATTTCACATTACTGAACCTTTTGGAGCGAATTTTTTTTTGATTTAGGGTATTATCAACATTCTGGAGCCATTGGAATAGGTTGCAGAGCCATCAGAGGTGTCTTTCAACCATTTTTACTTCAAATAAGCTTGGGGAGCCATCAGGGCCTTGAGGGAAACATAGCTGCATTGGACTACACTTCACTGTTTTAGGTGAAATCAGAGTCATTCTTAGCTTCTTTCTGTGTTGTGAATTCATTTTCACAGCTGGTTTAGTCTGTTTAGGCCTTTTTCTCGCTGTATTACCAATTTGAGCATCATAATATATCAAGGACATGCCCATTGGGAGCCTTGGACCCGGTAGATGTAGCCCAGGAGGGGTGAATTGCCTCAACATGTTGCTGTGTGTTTATGGTGAAGATATTATGCTGTGTTATTCAGATTAAAGTTGTTAAATAGTAAATTAAAACAACACTCCCTCACACCAAAATTCATAAATAGTTATCAAAAACACTTTGTTTCACTTACAAGTCTATTCAAACACTTTGCACACTCAATTTAATGGAAATGAATACTTTGAAAAACAAAACAAATACTTTCATTTTTAGATCAGTTGGTATCAGAGCTTAGGATTAGAGCCTTAGAAGCTAGAGTTTTTACTCAGCATTTGTTTTGTGCAAAGATTAAGTCATTTGTTTGCAAGTTTTGATGCTTACTAGGCTAAAACTCAAGAGAGGTGAAGGAAACTTGGTTAGTTCTCAAACTAATCCACAACCAAGAAGGGTCAGAGAACCACCTCTAAGAGCCCTAGAAGTAGCTTCAAGCATGTCTTCAAGAGAAGGAGAAGCTCCTGAAGAGATGGATCCCAAGGAAGAAGAACGGGTATTCCAGAAAGCTTTCTTGGATATGACTGAAATGATAAGGATCCTCTATCAAGAAAGAAATGATAGGATTGTTGGAGAAGGGTCTAAAAACAAAAAAGAAGGAGAGGGTTCCTTAAGAGGGAATAAGAGTAATGATCAGTCTAAGAAAGGACATGGAGGAAATGGTGATCTACCATCTCCAACATCATCCTCTTCCTCGACTTCAGTAAATCAGTCACATAAGTCGAAAAACACTGGTAAAAATCCTTTTTTAAAGCTTGATGTCAAATTTGAATTGCCCATGTTTAACGGTGATGTCAATGCAGAGAAACTAGACAATTGGATCAGACAATTGGAAGTTTATTTAAGGATTCAAAACCTTCATGATGACGACACCAAGATACAAATAGCCTCGCTGAGAATGGATGGAGCAACATTGGTATGGTGGGAAGCCAAGACCAAGGATGAAATCAAGAAACATGGTAAGATTACTTTATCATGGATTGAATTTATTTCTGCAATTAGGAAGAAATTTTATCCTCTTTCTCATCTACAAAAGGCTATAATGAATTGGCAAAACTTTAGACAACTTAAGGGAAAAAATGTGCAAGAATATACTGAAGAATTGAGGAGAGGAGCACTCTTATTAGGGGTAGACTTACAAAGTCAAGATACCTTGCTGAAATATATAGGTGGTTTGCATAATTACCTTATACATACTATCCTTATGTTCAATCCTACTAGTCTAGACGAAGTTTGTGTACAAGCTACGCATTTAGAGGCTAGAGGGAAAAACACTTTTGATGTGAATGAGGGTAGTGATTTTAAAGGCAAAGGAAGAAAAAATATTGCAAAATATAGAAATGAGAAAGGGAAATTATTTTGTAAGAATTGTTCAAAAACAAGCCACGATGAAGACCACTATTGGAAGCTTCATCCGGAGCTGAAACCAGAGAAATATAAAAACAAAGACAAAACCAAAGAAAAGGGAAAAACTGTTGCAACTGTTGAACAAGAATTAGGGTCTGAATCAAGTGATGAGACTAAAATTATCACCATGGTATTAAAGAACATAAAGGGGAAAGAGGATGTACAAGAAAAAAATCCCAATTCTAGCACATTAAATTGTCACAAAGAAACTCAAAATGAAAAGAGGAGGATAGGGCTATTTCATGTGAGGATAATCTCCAACCACACAAAGATAGACACACTTTTTGATAGTGGGCCACAAGCTAATCTCATCTCAGAATACTTGGTCAAACAGCTGAAACTTGAGACAATTCCACATCCAAAGCCTTATCCACTTGGGTGGATATGCAAGGATGCAAAATTACAAGTCTCAGGAAAGTGCATCTTGCGCTTCACCATAATAGTTCATTATGTTGATTGGGTTGAACTGGATGTAGTACCGCTTGACATTACAGGTGTTGTGTTGGGTAGTCCATATTTATTTGACAGAAATGAAATCTTCCATCGCCATGAGAACAAGTATCACTTGTTCAAGGATGGAAAAGAGTACATTGTGAGAGCACATAAGAAGAAGCTAGAATCTTCTTTAGTCCATGCAGGGAAATTGAAAAGGCTAGTTAATGCAAGTCAAAATCTGACTTTGTTGATGGTTAAACAAAAATATTTTGTAAAATTTCCTTTTCATGATATTGCTGATATAAATGATGATATGTTTCAGTCTGATAACAGTTCGTCTTTGAAAGAAGATGACAATATGTTGCACAAGGTACCTTTGGTGTCGATTGGTGCAGAGAACGAAGTGTTGGTGCAAAGCGGTGCAAGAGTCCATGAGATGGAAAGGCATGAAAGCAAAGAGGGCACACAGTTCAACAAGGGTCATTGCTGGTTTTAGAATGGAATATTGGTATGGCGAGAAAACTTGGTCGGGAATCGGCACAAGTACAAAGCTTATTCAACAAAAATTCTCCATGTGAATAGTTGGCAAGGTGAAACTTATGTTCAGTCTTCTTTGAATTTTTACCATTGTAGAAACATAATGTTTTCTGCAAATTAGAGTTGCTGTTATGCAAATTTCAAGAATTTGCATCATGACTCAGTCAATGTTAGCAACAGTCGGTCAATGAATTCAAGGAACAATTTATCGTTTTATGAGAAGCCCAATTTGATGAAGTCAGGAAGATTTCAGTGGTTCAAAGTTGGAAGAGTGGAGAATTAGTCTCCTCATCTTCATTTTCTGTAATCAGAGAGATTTTGTGGGTCCAAAAGCTTCTCAATTGGGAGGTGTGATCAGGTGATCATGTAATAAGTGAAGAAAATGCTCAAAATTGTAACTGCTCAGAATTGGTTGAAACCAGAATGACTGGATAGGCCTCTTTGATATGATCTTGATGCTGCAAACGACACTCAAATCCGACACTGTATGTGAAAGTTATTCAAGTTTGAAATTCCCAATTTTATTCAAAAAGTCTAGTTTGACCAGCGTTGACTTTGATTAAAAAATATTTAAAAAAGAATATTCCACAGAATATTCCACAAAAATATTCCATGGAATATTCCTTCAACAACCTATCATGGCTCGACATTTTTCATTCACATATTGGAGGATTTTTATGACTATTGGTTTTGGACCAATCAGTATCCACCACATGGCAGGCCCGGAGGTTGCCAGGTGGCCCCAAGACTGAAGAAATCACAGTGGAAAAAATTATTGGAGTTGGCAAGATTTGACCCCTGGTTGGGTGGCCGCCAGCCCACAGGCCCGACCGGCCCACCCGCAAGTTGGTTCTTAACATATCAATGTCAGATTATGTATTTGAAGTTTATCAAAGAATTGAATGGGGCGAAAAGGGGGCCAGCCCCCTCTACATAGAACCACGGGCCCAAAACCACAAAATTTAGACCCCGAAAATCACGGTTACAGTTATGCAGATGTGGTCACATGTTCCTCGGCGGCAGTTACGGTTACAATTAAATGCCACGGTTTTGCTTACCGTTGGCTCAAATGGTTCCACCGGTGGTGGTTTAGTTGGTCTATGTGACCACTACCACCTAACAATAAAATTCACATCTAACAGTTCCGAAACTCCACCTTTTTAGGCGCCCAGTGCCAGATGTAGCGGAGCTAGCTGCAGTTACTCCAAAATTAGTGGAGTTTCTTTAGGCCAGATTGGACAAAACTTCTGTTGGTCATAACTTTCACATTACTAAACCTTTTGGAGCAATTTTTTTTTTTGATTTCGAGTATTATCAACATTCTGGAGCCATTGGAATAGGTTCTAGAGCCATCAGAGGTTTTTTTCAGCCATTTTTACTTCAGAGAAGCTTGGGGATCCATCAGGGCCTTGAGGGAAACAGAGCTGCATTGGACTACACTTCACTGTTTTAGGTGAAATCAGAGTCATTCCTAGCTTCTTTCTGTGTTCTGAATTCATTTTCACAGCTGGTTTGGCCTGTTTAGGAATTTTTCTCACTGTATTACCAATTTGAGCATCATAATATATCAAGGACATGCACATTGGGAGCCTTGGACCCGACAGATGTAGCCCACGAGGGGTGAACTGCCTCATCATGTTGCTGTGTGTTTATGGTGAAAATATTCTGATGTGTTATTTAGATTAAAGTTTTTAAACAGTAAATTAAAACAACACTCCCTCACACCAAAATTCATAAACAGTTATCAAAAACACTTTGTTTCACTTGCAAGTCTATTCAAACACTTTGAACAGAAAAACAAATACTTTCATTTTCAGATCAAAGACACATAAGGGACTGCTCTTGAACATATCGAAAACACGACTCCGGAGCTTGGCAGTATTTGACTCAAATGGAATCAAAGGTCATGCTGACAAAATTGGTAATTGAATGAGAGGAAAACAAAATTTCCAAACCCATGGAGGCAAAGTGATGAATGTAGGATGTCCCCAACCTGACACGAAACAAAGGATGTGTCATGTTCAAGAGCGACATACTGCCGATGAAATTGATAAATACTTTCATTTTCCCCCACCATGTCTGGCGAGTACCCCACTTATTTTTTAATACAATCTTAAAGGGGATATCATATGCTTGTCATATAAGTTTTTCCTTTGGACAAATCCATCCTAGTACATTTTAAGAGCCCTAGGAAGGAGGAAATCGATATCGTCATGGTGACGGGTCCAATGCCATTAAATTTTAACGAGTTCGACAAAGGTGGAATTCGACGCCTTTTCATGTTTAGAGAGTTTGAAAAGAGGCAAAAAGAAAACTCCGTATGGCCCTTTTCATAAATAGTCCCTCGAACCCGAAAAGGTAGAAAATAAATTCTGAGAGAACCTATTAGCCGCAATTGACTAAGGTATTCCTTTTTCGTAAATAATTTATCCCAGCCCGAAAAAGGGGTAAACATATACTAGTTAAATGATGTTTCATGCACTTCAATGAGTTCAAAACGACAATAAATTGACAATATTTTCACATTTAGAGAGTAAAAAAAGAGCTGAAAGATGACTCCAAGGGGTGACTTTTCATTTATTTTTTACTGATTCTGAAAAAGTAATAAACTGGAACTTGTGTACATGTCATCCGTGAACAAATTAACCATTTTTTTTTTCCTCGAGAAAAAATCAAACTTTCTATTTAATTAAACAAAAAGTTACATCGCATATGCTGTAGCATTCCATAAGTCCTTGTCCTCAAGGGAGAAGCAAGGAGAGAAGACCAGTCGTTCTTCAGTCATGGGTGGAAAAACAAAACTGAGAGACCAAGATTTCTCAGGAGGGAATTTTAGACTAGAACAACTAAAATGGTAAGTGAGCAGAGCAGTATAAACATGTCATCTATACGAGCCTCTGAACAAGGAGAAACACATGACAGATAGAGACAATGGCGAAAAACCATCCATAAACCGACCTCTCCAGAAAGGAGAAAACAACCAAAAAACCATATTTATAGTGTATTCAAGTATAAATTAAGTCCAAAAAGAAACATAAGTCTGATATTATTGTTTTAAAAATAGTAAAGATATATATACAACAGCTCCAGGAGATATAGCAATGCTAGAGTAAAAATAAAGAAGAGAGTTTGTGTGACTACGAGATGAGGGGGAACCCCCCATTAGTATGGTTTGGTATCAGACACACGGAAAACCAGACCATATTTTTCTTCTATCGCCCATGAGCCCTAAACTTGTCTAAGACTGATCTTAGACAAATCATCAGCATGCTGGTTCCATTCCTTATAAATATGGCAAACAGAAATCCATGTAAAATGTGTTTTTAATGACAAAATCTCATTAAGAATAGGAAGTAATAAATAATTTTGACATCTCTGAGAGTTGTTAAACCAATTTATGACATTCAAAAAGTCCCCAAATATTTTAATTGAGGTGATGTCCAGGTGGAGAAGCCAACACAACAAAAATTTTAAAGTTTGAAGCTCTGCAAAATTATTTGTTCTTGCGCCAAGTCACATAGAGGTCGCAAATGAAACTTGTGAATTTTTGTGGATGACCATGCTCGCCCCACATATACCATGAGCAACAACATCGCCAAAATAATCCCAGGGGATATCAGGAAGGATGAATTTGATTAGCACCTGCTTGGGACGAATGGGCAAAGAGGAAGTAGAGGAGGCCAAGAAAATATCAACACTTTCACCAACCACCAAAGTCAGAGAAGATAGAGTGTCCTTAAACACACATTTGTTTATGGAAAGCCATATGCCCCAAGAAATGCTGAGTGGAATGCATCTATGATCAATATCTTTACATTTCTCCCACCAGGCTTTCCACGCCTCGCTACAGTTATTTTCGGCCCAGGAGCAACCACATCACAAAGAGTAAGGGTGTATTCCCATACCTTCACAATGAAAGGGAAAGAGATGAATAAATGATCAATAGTTTCCTCTACCTTGTTTCATAGACATCACCACCCAAGACCAGTGAGAAATCATTTTTGGAGGGTGTCCCATGTAGGGACTTGTTGTGTTATAAAACATCCCCCATTTATTTTAATAAATGGGGACCCTTTACAAAAAAATAGGAAATTTATTTTTAGCTTTAAAAACCAAAAAATTAAGAAACAAAGTTTTCTTTTGAGTTTTTGCTTTATTCCTTTAGCGCATCGCAAATCGCATAGCTTATAACTTAAAAAAGAATTACAAGCCTCTAAGTTACGCGGGCTGTGAAATGCGCTAACCTTTTTTGAAATTATGTTTTAAAAACTTGCAAAAGCTTCAATTATCGTTATAAACTCTTTATCGCATTGCACCTTATTTAAAACAACCAACTCATAAAGTAATTCGATATAAGTGTGATTGCGTGGACCCAATGAGCCAACAAAGCAACAAAAATAAATCTCTAAAATCCTATTAAGCATCGCCACTTGAATTTTGAATGCGCAATTCACATTTCACATAACTTAATCGTAAAACAAATTCATTATCGCACAAAATTTGTGATGTGTGGTTTGCGCACAATGCATTTCGCAGCATTTATGGGTAAACATCAAAAACAATAAAAGTTATATATGGCGATGTGCGAATTAATGACATTTAATTTCTCAAGCATGAGAAATGACTTATGTCGTATCAAAATCCACATTTACCACAGATACCATTGGGACTCAGACTTCCACCTGCATTTTGTTAGTATGAATCTTAATCGCAAGCATACGAAAAAGGCTCAGTTTAGCCGTGCATAACAAACAACCCTAACAACAAAGAATGCACCTAATTTCTTTATATTTGCAATTAGTTGACCAAGATAAATGCTGCAAAATCTAGATCTATGTATAAAAATACATTAAGTAGTAAATAAAAGGAAGAGCTGCTCCATGCATCCAATAGACAAGACAATAATGTTTTAAAGAATTTTTTTATTTTTTGACACCTGGGAAGGGAACATAGAAAGATGTTACCAGCCCCCCTCAATGGGATGGGTTATTTTAAGTCCTTAGCACTTCAGATCTAAAATCTCTCTCTCTTGATGGTGTAGAAAACCCAGACAAAAATGGAACTTAAAGGGAGCTCCTAAGAAAAATGGTAGCAAAATATGACAATGATGGTGGACCAAAGTCAGACCAAAAGTATAGATCCAGAGTGATCTTTAGGCAACAAAAGGTAGTGAGTGAATGGAAAACCCTTCTATTTATAACATAATATTAAGTTAGTCTAGATATTGGTGCATAATTAAAATATTATTAACCAAAGCAAGATCCAACTTTTATGAAATATTTTATTATATTTGTTGGAGGGAAAAAGAACTTGACTTTGGTCAAATCCCTTTATTTGTAAATAATAAATAAATAAATGATTTATTTATTATTTTAAGGATGTGGTTGAGTAATAATTAATAAATAATGATTTATTTAATTATTTATAAATGATTTAGTCAAATTTAATAAGGAATATTATTTAAATAAGGTTTAAATAAAAATTCCTAGAAAATAATAAGATAAATAAATAATACACAGTTCTTGATGAGATAACTGAAAAAGTAAAGGTGCCTGAAAATAATAATAATCAACAACCACAGCAGCAGCAACCACCACAACAGCAACAGGCACCTCAAACACTTGAAAGTGGTGTTAGAAGATCTACCAGGATAAGTAGATCCCCTGAACGATACTCTCCTTCATTATATTATTTATTGCTGACTGATTCTGGTGAAACCGAATGTTATGAAGAAGAAATGCAGGTTGAAAGCAGGAAGAAGTGGGAGCTAGCCATGGAAGAAGAGATGGACTCCTTAATGCATAACCAAACTTGGGACTTAGTCAGTTTGCCTGCAGGTAAAACTACATTGCAGAATAAATGGGTTTACAGGCTGAAGGAAGAATATGGAGGAAAACAGAGGTACAAAGCTAGACTTGTCGTGAAGGGGTTTGCACAGAAGAAAGGTATTGATTTTGATGAAATATTTTCTTCTATTGTTAAGATGACTTCAATCGGAACTATCTTAAGTCTTGTAGCAATGGAAGATTTACATCTTGAATAGTTAGATGTAAAGACAACATTTCTCCATGGAGATTTGGAGGAAGAGATATACATGCAACAACCAGAAGGATATGAGGTCAAAGGGGAGAAAAATTGGTGTGCAGGTTAAAGAAGAGCTTGTATGGCTTAAAACAGGCTCCAAGGCAGTTGTATCTAAAATTTAACAAGTTTATGTATGAACAAGCTTATACTAGATGTCACTCTGATCATTATGTTTATCTAAAAAAGCAAAATGATGGAAACTATATTATATTGTTATTGTATATAGATGACATGCGTGTTACAAGGTCTAACATGCAGGAAATAAATGTGCTCAAACAAAAATTGGCAAATTCATTTGCAATGAAGGATTTGGGAGCTGCAAAACAGATCCTTGGTATGAGAGTAACCAGAGATAGGAAAAATCGAAAATTTACACTGTCTCAGAATGAGTACATACAAAAGGTGTTGAAAATATTTAATATGCACAATGCAAAACCAGTTAGTACACCTTTTGCTAGCCATTTCAAAATTAGTAAGGAGATATGCCCAAAGACCCAAGAAGACATGGATTATATGTCTAAATTTCCATATGCATCAGCAGTTGGAAGCTTAATGTATGAAATGGTCTACACAAGGCCTGATATTGCACATGTAGTGGGAGTTGTAAGCAGGTACATGAATAATCCAGGAAAATAAAATTGGATGGCAGTAAAATGGATTCTCAGATATTTGAGAGGTACCACAAATCAAGCATTATGCTTTGGTGGTTCAAACATTGCTCTACAGGGATATGTTGATGCAGATATGGCAGGTGACAAAGATAATAGGAGGAGCACTACAGGATATGTATTTACTGTAGGTGGAACAGCTGTCAGTTGGGTTTCAAAAATCCAAAGTGTTGTTGCACTTTCAACAACAGAAGCTGAGTATGTTGCTGCTACAGAGGCTAGTAAAGAAATGATTTGGTCACAAAGGTTTATGGATGAATTGGGTAAGAAGCATGATATGGGCACACTATACAGTGATAGCCAAAGTGCTATTCATCTTGCAAAGAACTCAGCATTTCATTCCAGGACTAAACACATACATCTCAAGTACCATTTTATACGGTCAGTATTGGAAGATGGAGAGTTGAAGCTAGAAAAGATACACACTAGCCAGAATACTGCAGATATGCTAACAAAAGTTGTAACTAGGGAGAAACTGAGAATGTGCTCAGTTTCAATTGGTCTTAAAGGATGACGATGAAGATGAGAAACAGCTAGGTCCAAAGAGGAGTCATTGTCTAGAAAATGAAGTAGCGGTGGAGTTGATACAATCAGTCTCCAAATAGGAGATTGTTGGGTGTGGAGCTTGATTATCTTGTTTACTTTGTATCACAACATTGGACCCTTGTACCTTAAATGGGGCGGCAACGCCGCCTGTAAATTAATCGCTGCCGTGGGGGGTCCAGGGGGGGCAGCAGCGACTTTATGGAGCCCCCCCTTGGTGAGGGGTTTCAGGGGCAGCGCCCTTGAAGCTAAAAACAGATGTAAAATTGCCTTGTAAGAGTATAGTAATTTCTAGTCAATCTGGGCCATTCATTAGGCGGATGATCTGACGGTAGAAGTTATGTTTAGTTTAGGGTTTTTTGCCCTAGAAGGCAACCCCTCTCTTTGTATGAGGGTATTGTATTGTGGCTGTGTATTACATGTGTATTATCTAAGCGGGAAACAGATAGGGAGACTGTGAGAGAGAAAAGAGGATATTACAGCGGATCTGCTGTAGGTTTTGGCCAATCCGGCCAAGTGAGTCTTCACCGCTCACCTCCAGGCTTACATTACAATGAAGTATTCCCAGCCTCTTATAGGCTCCATTACATGCAATACCATGGGCTAAAACCATGGGTGCACAATACCATGTGCCCCAGAACCACTGCTGTTTACCCTAGTCAACATTGACTCTACCTCGAGTCATGTTTACCTAACACTACGTTTTCCCCAAACACTGCAACCAAGTGTTTTTTGCCTAGATGTGTTGGATAAGGATTGGTGGTTCATATTGACACATGATCAAAACATATTTTTGAGAACAATAGTGTTATCATGTCATGCGAGCTAGAATATAATAAGGGTGATCATGAGAATTGAGAGTGATATGGTACATGTGTTATTTCATCAATATTTATACTTTTTAAGATGGGTTTTTCGAAACATTATAATATTTATTTTTAATTAATTGGTAATTTTCATTGTGTTAATGTTAAAATCAATAATTCACTTGATAATTTGCAATTATGTTGATCTCAAAAACAATGGTGTACTCTATAAAGTAGTTCTTTTTTTTGTATCTAAGATCATAATAAAATAATGATAATTCTAAAGTACATGAATTTATTTGCATTATTTTCTAAACTTTATTATGTTACAATAATTCATATTATTCTAGATTTATTATTTTACAATTATTTAAAATTTAAAAATTTTAATAAAATTATTTCAAATTAATACAATTAAAATTTTACAAATATTTTACATACAATTACAATTAAAATTAGAATTAGAATTAGAATTAGAATTAGAATTTTATAATTTCACATACAATTACAATTGAAATTATAATTACAATTTTAGAATTTTACATACAATTACAATCAATTCACAGTAATACAATTAAAATTTTACAAATATTTTACATATAAATAGAATTAGAATTAGAATTAGAATTACAATTACAATTTTACAATTTCACGTACAATTACAATTACAATTTTAGAATTTTACATATATACAATTACAAAATTTACAAATTAAAAAAATACAATTACAATTACAATTTTACAAATTTACATATATACTATTACAATTACAATTTTATAATTTTACATACAATTAGAATTGCAAATATTACAATTTTACAAAACAATGATCATTTAATATTAAATTAATTAATAAACATCACATTAATGATAACCATCGTACAAACATCATATTTGACTAAAAAACATATTCAAAATCGCTAACATCATCGTGATCATGATCATCTAATAAAACACAATTAACATTATATATTAACATCATCACAACACAAACATCAAATATACATCTCATGTAAGATAACTCATGCTATCACATACACATCTATCTGCAAGTTGCATATTAAATGAACATATCTAACATGACCTAACAATATACACATCATGATGATCACCAACATGTAAATTAAGTACAATTGCGACATGAACATAAAATACATGGACCATATGTATGTGTGTGTATATATATATATATATATATATATATATGATGTTAAAAATATACAAATATAATATAAATGTCATGGATCAGCTGGTGGTAGTAAAACATCAATAGCAGTACTAGTGGAAGCCTGCTCAGTCAATGGTGTAGCCTCGACTATCGATGGTCCAGCCTGCTCATGATCATGATTACTGATGGATGCTGTAGGATGCTGACTGGATGTGGCCGATGGTCCAACCTCATCTCCATGATGACTACTGCTAGATGCTACTGGAGAATTCTCATTTGGCGTGGCGCGAGGTGAATGGTCATGAGATGATGAGTCACTTCTCACGGAATGTCGATCACGTGTTGCATCTCGACCATACCTATAATGTGTAACGTTCCTCCTCAACCATATAACAACAGTCATAGCTCCTAAGACATTTTGCATCAAACTGTATATGTCACGTGACATGCCTCTACACATCTGTAATAGCCTATCATCGGCCTGTATGTCTCTGTAATGAGTGAGCCTAATGCCCACCTCAAAAATCAATTCACTAAGTTCGTCGTCGAACTCCATCCTGTATCTAGCATCAAGGTGACCGCGCCTAGAAAAAGGCGGTACCAATGCACCAGTAGGAGCAGGTCTCTCTGCACTGGCCTCTTGATGATCCTCGGCATCTGGCATACCCTGATCATCATCAGAATCCACACCTGGATCATGTGGTGGTGCCAGTATGTACTCGCCATCAAAAGAGCCAATGTCTACAAAATATATACAAGTACACAACAATAATTAGAAAATTTCATTACAATTTAATAAAAACAACTTAAATAACATGGTAGAATAAATTTAAATAAAACAGTAATATTACCTCTATCATCTAGCAACTCATCAGCTGTGAAGAGGATGTTGGCACACCCTCGCCAATCCAAACCCGCATAAGGACAAGGGACCATAATGAATGGATGCTCGTCAACAATGGCTAGCAACTCCAGTCCATCATGTGATATCCTCTCTAGAAATAGATTCTCGTCCCTCTTGGGCATCATATGCCCCCACATGTGCATATGTGGCTCAAACATCGGCATAAGAGGTTTCCGAAGAAAAGTATGCCTCCTCTCTAGAAACCTCTCAAAAAATAAAATAAAAAGCTCTAAATCAAAAGGGAAGTTGACCCTCCCTTGTGCATGAGTGTGACAGCTATCTAAGGCTGTACACAACTGCCGCAAAAAAATGGCAGACCACCTGACAAGTCGTGGATCCTATACTAAAGAATCAACATAATATAGAAGTGAGCAACTAATGCATTGCCCGTCACTGGTGTTGTGCGAAATGGTCGAAATGATACGTGAGAGACATTGCACCTCCTCACTACCAAATGCACCAATACGTAACTGACCTCCAACGACCTAAAACTCTGCAGGAGACAGTACATTTTCTCTAATGTATCTCTGGGAGTAAAATAAATGACTCCCTGATACACATCTATATGGAACCTCTGAGAACGAGGGAAAATCCACCCATCAACTCAATAGCCCTATAATGAAATATATATCCTCCTCAGTGGATGTGTACCACTGGTCGATACCAACTTAGAAAGCTTGTTGGTGGGAATTCCACCTTTGGATAAGATGTCTCCAAAACAAACCATGGCCCTTTAGGGAAGTAGCCTCCTCATAGAACTTGAGGAGGCCTACCTACCTTAGGAGCCCCTACGTAGTAGCTGTAATAGGGCAAGGGTACACATCTCTCTCCCTCTCTCATGCCTCCCACAGGTGAACCATGTTATACTGCTTCGCTTGTTGTTGTTGTTGTTCCCCCTCTTCTCTCCGTTCACGTCTTTGAATGATTGACATATTAAACACAATTTTTTTATTAGATGAGACATGTATTTAGAAATATACATATATAATTTTTTTTGGAAAAAAAAATTAAAAAATAGTTGGTGGGCCAAAAACACAGTCACGCACAGGTCTCGGTGCGTCTTTCTGTGGAGCGTACCAGCGTCGGTGCACCTAATAATATTCAGCACACTGGGGCAGTGCTCCAGAAATATTTATATTGCACCGTTGACTATGTATGGTGTTAGGATGGCAGTTCATTACATAGTGAGCGGTGCCATCATTATATAGTGAGCAGTGCGTTCTTTTACAAGGCTACATTGTTTACCTAGGCAAAATACAGAAAGTCGTGCACTGACAAAAATAGCCATCCGGGGCAGATATTTTGGTCAATGCACCGAGTTTTCATTATTCCACTAGGTGAACGGTGCTGCCAGGTAACCGACCAGACCACACTTAAAAAAAAAAAATAATAACATGGTGCACCTTAGGTATCACCTCGGAACCGGTGCAAATACCGTTACCACCGGTTTACCAGGCCGAACCGTTGACCCTGTCAAAATGCAGTATGTGGTGCATTGACAACATTATCTGCCCTGGGGCGGATAATTCAGTCAACGCACCAAGTTGCCTCTATTCCATATTGTCAATGGTGTGGCATGGTAAATGACAGAATTACACTTTTTAATTTTTTTTAAAATAACACAGTGCGCCTATCGGTACTGCTCCGGAACCGATGCGGATACAATTAGCACCGGTTGGGGTGTGGCCTGTAAATTTACAAGCATCGCTGCAAACCGGTGTGAGCCGAACGGCTCGAGCGCACCGTACGACATTTTTTTTTTCTTTTAAATGGTTAATTTTAAGGTTTTTTGAAATTCTAATCCTCTTAAAGGCTTAATTATGGAAAAACAAGAAAAATACCTATACATTTGGCCATCGAGGAGGCATATTGGCTGTAGAATTTGCAAAAGAAAATCTATCCATCATTTTGCAAAATTCAAGCTGGAGATTGGTGGGCAATGCACTGCAGCAATGAGTGCAATGGGAGCACCGTTGTCAGGGTGGCTTAGACAAGGATAAATTGCACCGGTGCTTGAGAATTCTAGAGCACTGAAAAAAGTGAAAAATGTGGTTTGTTGGCCATAATTTTTTATTTATTTATTTAACCCTATTTTGGTGCGCGGGGTTTTATGGGCGCACCAGTGCGTTTGCTTCATTTTGCACCAAGTGGTTTCTATTTTCATGCACTTTTTATGAGGCATCAGAGCGGAAGTGTTGTAAAGAACCAGTGCACTACATTAATACAACACACCGGGTGGGTGTGTATGGAGCGCACGGTGTTCGGTGTGCCAATGTTTTGTGTGCACTAGTGCTTTCTCTTGTTGAATGCACCGGTGTGTTTTAAGGTGATAAGTGCGCCGGATGAAATACATCCGCAAAAACCTCCGCCTGCCAACCTCCGCTAGAAACGAATGCTTGGGGTATTTTTATAAGGGGTTCCTCAAAAACATCCGCTAGAGGGTATTTTCCTTATAGTGTGGAAACCCTACTGAAATTCCTTTTCTCCCCATGTGTCGATCTCTCAAGCCATCCAAGAAAATGAACAAAGGGGGAGATGAATTTTCTCACTCCATCTAATCAAATGAACAAATACTTTTTTTTTTTATAGGAATTTTCCACACTGTTGAATTTACGCAAAATGAAATTAATAAATCTTGCAATAATAGTGTTTGAATAATGTTTTTGATGGTGGAAATGGATTCACCACCATAAAAATCATGGGGCATCCAAAATCTTGAAGTTTAACACCTGCAACTTGGATTTTCAAAAATCTCAGCTAGATTTTATTAAAATATTGCCTAAATTTCCATAATTTTGAGGACAAAAAAACAACCTAGATAAACTATTGGATTTTTGAGACCTGTTTGGGAAAGGTCTCCTCCCACAAATATACCTTTTTGGGAAAGGTCTCCTCGCATAGATATAGAACTCTCTGGCGAAGAAAAGTGGTTGCTGGTGAACGTTGAGCAAGGATAACTATTCCGAGCAGTCAGGGACTCTAAATCAATTCGGATGGACAATTGTCAATTTTTTTTGAGAGGAAATTTCGTGTTTCTCAACATTAATAGTCTATTGGTGTTTTCATGTCCCGTTCACCCAGATTCAAATTTGGGAGCGTGCATTTTATTATTATTTTTTGTTGATTGATCATATTGGATTAGGGTTGATTGTAATTTGAAGAGAGATGGAGTAAATATAAACTTTATTACAATGATTTTATTTATATAGATAATTAAATGATTGAACTTTTAAGTAATATGTGTATCAAATTGTTTGGTGAAAATTACATCTAAGAAAATTTTGTCGACGCGTTTTGAACCAACTAGTGTCGTTCAGGACAAGATGAAAAAATTGATCTAGGAACCGGTTTAAATAGATAAGGAAATCTCCAACTAGTCATTATAAAATAACCTCTATTTTGACTAATATAAGAAATTTAACTAAAAAAAATTAATAAGAGTTGTATTATTATATATTTATTCATTTATTTCATTATTTAGTATTTATTTTTTTATTGAATTATTTAATAATTATATGTTATCTAATTTGGATATAATATATTATTTTTATTTTCTTACTTGAATTAATTACCTATATGTCATATAATTATAATTTATTAATAATTATATGTTATATAATTTTAATATATTTTTATTTACTTTAATTAATAAGTAATTTTAATAAGATAAATCATAACATAATAGTTACATAATTGATCTAGAATATCTATGAAATTTTTTTGATAAAAACAAAAAATTATTTATAATTTATAGAGAACACAGAAAAAGAGAAAGTAATAATTAAAAACTATTATTTTCAAAGTAATTTTAATATTAAAAAGGAATTTTAAATTTTATTAAATTTTGACTATTAAAAAGAAGATCATTGAAATATGCTTGTTCTTATTGTGAAATTATTTTAATATTAGTAATAATTTTTGGATGCATATGTGGAAGGAATTTGGTGAAGATCATTGAAATATGCTTATTATTGTGAAAACACTTTAATATTATGTAATATCCCACTCAAAAGCTCTGATACCACTATAATATCCTGTTTTGGGGATATCTCTAAAACACGGCAAAACTCCAACCAGAGATAGACTAGGAGGGCATTTACCGGATATTCCGCCTCTGAAAGAGGACGAGATCCGGAGGCTTCCTGGCCCTTTCCAGACTTTGTCTAAGAGTGAAAGATAAACACACCAAGTGGTATAGGATTAGGATGCTCAAACAATGATAGTGTAACAGACGGTAATATCCCAAAAATGGATTTTTCAGCAGATCATGCCATAAAAACGCATTCTTCAAGAATGTGGGCTGAAGCTATCATAGAAAGTGTTTAAAAACACTCAGAAACCAACTCCAAATACTGAAGCAACCTTTACTCAGCTTTTAGGGGCAAAAAGGTGGGGGAAAGTGAGGATTTTGGCCCTAAAATGAGTGTATAAGAAAATCTGCGTACATTGACGGGTCAAGGTTATGGAATATGTTATATTAGGTCAAGAGGGACTTCCATGTCTAATTTCAGCTCAAAAAAAGGTGTTTTTCTAGGTTAAATAGTTCCTCCTTCTCGACTAGTCAAGAAAAACCCTAATTTCCCATGACTTTGAGTATGCAGAATTTTACTAAAGCAAGGGCAACATATTTTCTGAAGGAATAGGATGTAAAACACTAATAATAACTAGAGAATGAGTTTAGGAACATATCATACGCATTCGGCAAGGTTAAACAACAGTTTTACATGGAAAACCCCTCAAGAATGAGGTGCCGCAAGACAAGAGGATGATTCAGAAAACCTTCAGCGTTTTCACTAGGAGGCTAAAGCTTATATTTATTAGATTACAGATCTGCAACTGATAAATACATGAAAACAGAGATCTATAATGAGACAAAATGCCCAAAGGGCTCTTTATTACTTTCCCCTTGGGGATTTAAGCAATACATGAAAATGCCAGAGTTGCTGGGCAGCTGCTGCAACTCAAATCTGGAACTCAATAGAGAAGGTTGAATATGATGAACAAACTGAAGTAGACCTCCTCCAATGGATCTCCAAGTGGAAGGTTGATCCTTACACTTGAGATTTCACCCTTAAATCAATCTGAAAACCCTCACTGCAGATACACCATGAAAATAACGAAATCACTAGGAGGGACTGCGCAATGAGTGGATAGAACACTTTGGCCAAGTGCCAAGATCTGCAAATCAGCTCCAATGTCCTCCAATCTGATCCTCCAAAGGGAAGAAAGAACTCTCCCTCTGAAAAACAAGAGAAGGAAGTGGTGTCGTAAAGTCACCACGGCAACACCATACAACACAGTATTATGCTGCTGCAGCAATAATGCTGTCCTGGAGGATGATGCTAGAAAACTAACCTTGCTCGAGCAGGCACTCGAAGTCCCCCGGGGCTAAGGGTGAGATCTCCACACGGAGACATCCGGTCGCACTAAACAGTGCTGCAGACAGGCTAAACAGCTAGCGTGCTAAAGAAGACAAATGTCTCACTCAACAATCAATAACCCAAGCATGAATGAAATGAGGAGGCTCCTCCACCTTTTATGATGCTGGTTTCCCTCCAAAACCCAATGTAGCCTCTCTCTCTCTCCTCCACATCCTCATCCTTATCCACATCCTCATCCTTATCTGCTTGCAGAAGCTTCTAGAGTGTACATAGGCCCCCTCATCCATGTGGTGTTGGGTCCCCCCTTGACTCGCACTTAAGTCACAACGTTGTGCTACTAGGTGGATGTCTTATTTCACTTAAGTGAATTAGACCCTCTTCACTCACTTTTTATTTATTTACAAACTATAAACGGCAAACTAAACAAAATAGAATATTCCAATTAGCTGCCGCTAATTAGGAATATTACATATTAGTAACAATTTTTGAATGTATATGCGGAAGGAATTTGGTTTTAGTGATATGGTATAATGTTTCCAGTTACTTAGTATAAGTTTAAGTTTTTGGGATATGTTATAAGTTGAGTTTTGTTGCATTGAAGAATTTTTTGTTTTATTTAATAAAAAAATGACAATTATAATTATGTATATAAAATTATTAATTTTATTAAATAAAATATATTCATTAATAATATATAAAAAAATTAATTCATTATTATAAAAATATAAATTTAAAATTAATAATAATAAATAAATTGTTATTCAAATTAATAACTATTACTTCAAATTAATAAAATTACACTTATAAATAATGAATATCTTAAAATAATAAAAATAATAAATTTATTTTTATATTAAATACAACCATTTTAGCAATTCAAAATTATAATTTCATAACCTCGAGCACCATGCTCTTTATGTCTTCACGGCTTCAGCGTCCTTGCTTTGCCACATTTAGGAGACAATGTCAGCTCCATTTGTGTTGGCCTAGCCATGTCCGTGTATTTCTTGTTTGATATTTCAGATCTCACATTTTATACGATTTAATATTATTGTTTGAATTTTATATTTTATAATTATTTATTATTTATTAGTATATATATAATTATTTAAAAATGTTTTTTCATATTAATATTATAATATCTAAATATTTTTTTTTATTAATATTATAATATTATTTTAAAATATTATAAATAATATTGTTTTATATTATTTATAATTTTTATTTTTAAATTTATAAAATAAATTATTTCATATTATTTATAATTTTATTTTTAAATGTATAAAAGTAATTAATAATCACATATAAACAATTTCAATTAAACAAAAAGTTAATAATTTGGTTTTTTTTTTAATAAAAATAATTTTTTTTCTCAATCATTGATCATCATCGTAATTGAATAATAAAAACTTTATACATAATAAGTAATCTATAAAAGAATCATTAACAATACACACGTTCATTAGAGTATCATAACACCAAAATAAAAAATAATCCTTATACCAAATACACTTGTTACATTAATATTTTGCACAAGTAAAAATGAACTTGTTAAAAAATTATTGCAAAATATTATAATAAATAGACTTTAAGAGAGAGTCAATCCATATGCAAAATGCCCCAAAAAAAATCGAAGGTAAGTGATAACTCTATAGGTATTCAACATCCTTCTTGTGTCTTTGTGTGGATGCACAACAAATTTCTTGTTAGGGTAGAGAAATCGAATGTAAGACACAACTCTATATTTGTGTTCACTATCCTTATCGCACGTTTGCGTGGATGTGGATTCCTGGTAGGGTTTGATTAGAGGATTCCTGGAGTTTCTTGCTATGGATTACTTAGAGGATTACATTACACGCCAGATTGAAGGGTTGGGACTAGTTAAGAACCGATATATACATGGAAATTTCTTGGTAGAGTTTTCCTAAAGGTTGCTTCCTATAGGGGATTTCTTGCTACAATTTACTTAGAGGATTATTTTGCATTCCAGTGTGAAGAGTTGGGGTTGGTTAAACACCATTATATACATGGGAATTCCTTGATAGGGTCTCAAAGGGTTGGGACTAGTTAAACACCGTTATATACATGGGAATTTCTTAACAGGGTTTGCTTAGAGGGTTATTTTGAATCCCTCCAAAAGTTATGGGGTGGGTTAAGAACCGAGATATTAAACATGGCCAATAGGTTTGTTCTCCTATGTTGGCGACGGTGATATTGTAGAGAGCTCATAATGAACATCCTTGTTGTATTCAATGTCTGTTTAGTGAAACTGGATGCTTAAGCCATGTTGGAAATACTCCCAACCACCGCCATGAATAAAGTGGCAGTAGCCCACACCTTCAATTGAATTTTTGTGCAGGGAAGGACGAAGCTTCAGTTTTCAAATCTGGAGGCGTTTCACACAAAATCAACAAACAGAGTACCGAGCCCACACTCTGCGTTTAAATTTATTACCTACTGCATTACTTACCTATTTGCCAGCACTTTGCAGGCCCCAAAATTTTTGGTTTACTGTTTAAGCTTTCCGCTAAAGTTATTTCCCCGTCGATGTGATATCGACAGGACCCACCACACCTTACTGCACTTACCAACTGTTGCAAACCTTCATCCTTTTGTTTATTACTTACCTTTGTGCATATCGCACTTCCCGCACTTTACCGCACGTTGCAACATTTATCATTTAGTTTTGAAGCCCAGCACCAAAACTTATTTCCCCGTCGATATGACCTGGCGAGACCCATAACCTTACCACATTTGCAACCTGCATAAACCTTTGTTTCGCCTTATTTCCTTAACTTTTTCATATTTCGCCCTTACCACTTCTAAGCTGCCCACACTTCACAAGTCTTAAGTTTTAAGTTCTAAGCCACCCCCAAGTTAAGTTATTTGTGATGCGATGCGATCGCAATCGCATGTGTAATGCTCAAGAGGATAGCGGAAAAAAGCGCCTGCAAGCTCACGGGGATAACTTCCCACAAGTTAAATAGATTTTGTTGCGATGCGATATGTGCCACGTCGCAATCACATATCACAAGTTTTAAGCTTTTCCCGTATACGTGCCATGTTAAAAGTTATAATCATTGTTATACGATTTCCGATGCAGACCAGGACGCTATGTGTTTTTGAAAGTGGAACCCATAATATTTAAGGTCCACCATTTTGTATTTTTTGTACGTTGTGTCATGTATAAAAATAAAAAACAGAGATGAAGGAAGTTTGGTTGTTGAACATTCGATCCAGAATTGAATAGCATTGAAACTTTAGGCTTCGACCATTTTGTATAAACCTATGTAATTTCTCATATGTTTTCAGAGAGATATGGATCGAAGAACAAAGAAGAGTTGAATAAATTTTGAAAAGAATTCCTCTCTTGTGTTATCTCGTTGTCTCTCTGTGTGTCTGAATTTTATTTTCTGCATTTGTGCATTCTTTGTGTTGTGGGGGAACACATCCCTTTGCATTTTATTTATTCATATTTTTCAACATGGTACAAGAGCAGGTCTAGGCTCTCAGTGAAAGAAAGTGTTCTTTACTGAAGAAGCTAAAAGATTGTTTTGAGAAGTAGATTCTCCAATAGTGAGAAGGTTTTGTTACACAGTCAAGATGGCAGCAGCAGACACAAGCCTTAAAAATCCCCAACTACCACAGAGTAATGGGAATAATTATGATTATTGGGCTATTACAATGAAGGCCCTGTATTCCTCATAAGCACAAAGAGATTTGTTGAGAGAAAATAAGAAAAAGGACTCCAAATCCCTCTTCTATATTTTCCAAGCAGTACATGAGAGTATTTTCCCAAGGACTGTAGAAGCAACGAAGTCTAAGGAGGCATGGGATACCCTCCAGACAACCTATTAAGGCATGGAAAAGGTGAAGAGAACAAAAAATCAAATGTTGAGAAGAGATTTTTAAAGAGTATAAGGGCAAAGAAACCTTTGGAGATTGTCCACTCAGATTTATGTGGACCAATGAAAATGCCATCATTAGCTGGCAGTCATTATATGTTGACATTTATAGATGATTACACAAGGAAGACATGGGTATATTTTCTAAAATAGAAAAGTGAAGTGTTTGAACAATTCTACCACTTCAAATCTCTTGTTGAGAAGCAAAGTGGACACTACATAAAAGTGTTGAGAACTGACAGAGGAGGATATTATATCTCTAAATACTTCCTATGTTTCTGCAGGGAGCATGGGATTCACAAGTAGTTTACTAGAAGGTATACACCTCAGCAAAATGGTGTAGCATAAAAAAAGAATAGGACCATCATGGACATGGAAATAAGTATGTTGAAGGCGAAGCATTTTCCAAATGAGTATTAGGCAGACGCTGTCAATTATGTAGCTTATATTCTTAATAGATATCCAACCAAAGTTGTTATGAAAATAGTTTGAGAAGAAGCATGGAGTGGAACAAGGAAGTTTGTAACTCACATGAGAGTGTTTGGATGTGTGGCATATGCACATGTCCCGGATCAATTAAGGAAGAAGTTGGACAACAAGGGGGAGAAGTGTATATTAATTTGATACAGTGATGGATCCAAGGCTTACAAACTCTATAATCCATCAACCAAGAAATTAATAATCAACAGAGATGTTCAGTTCATAGAAGAAGCTTGGGGTGTAGGTTTAGAGAAGACATTAAATGCGAAGACATGTATTTGACATGAAGACAAAGAGGAATTTATTGTAGAAAGTAACTCCTCAACGATGGCTCCTCCTCCACCTACACAAGCTTAATATAGCACACCACAAGAAATAAATAGAAAAACATTGCAAAACCAAGAAAGTGCTTCTCCAACCACACCATAGGGATCAACAACTCCCTCGAGTTCAAGTGCCACTCCAAGAACATCTTCAGCAAATACAAGAAGACCAAGATTCAAAAATTTAAGTGAAATTTATGAGCAAGAAGAAGTTGATAGTAATGTTGGTCTAAATTCTTTATTTTCTTTATTTTGTCACGTTGATGACCCAATCCATTTTGAAGATGTAGTAAAAGAAGAGAAATGGATTGAAGCAATGAATGAAGAGATAGGAGCAATAGAAAAGAATGACACATGGGAGTTAGTGGACCTCCCACAAGGAAAATAAATTATTGGAGTGAAATGGGTCTATAAGGCCAAGAGACACATTGAAGGCAAGATAGGAGGGCACAAAGTAAGGCTAGTTGTGAAAGGATATAAGCAGTAGTAACGAATAAAATATGAAGAAACCTTTTCACCAGTTGCAAGGATGTAGACAGTGTGTACAGTGTTGTCTCTAGCAGCACACCAAAAGTAGAAAGCTTATCAAATGGACATGAAGTCAAAATTCTTGAATGGAGTGTTTAAAGAGGAGGTGTATGTTGAACAACCTCCTGGCTATGAGATAGAAGGTCAAGAACACAAAGTGTGTAAGTTGAAAAAATCTCTTTATGGGCTGAAGCAAGCACCAAGAGCATCGTACAATAGGATTGATGCTTACCTGATAGAAAATGGGTTCGACAAATGTGATGGTGAACACACACTCTACATCAAAGAAAAAGATGGTAAAATTATTATTGTTGTTTTGTATGTAGATGATTTGATTTTTACAGACAATGATGTTTCTCTCATTTCTGATTTTAAAGCAGTCATGAAAAGTGAATTTGAAATGATTGACTTGGGTTTGCTAAGATATTTTTCGGGCATAGAAATAAAGGAAAGGAATTTTTATCTCCCAAGAAAAGTATTTTGAAGAAGTTTTAAAGAGGTTCAATATGCAGAACAACAAACCATCATTAACTCCAACAGTCATGGGGTTTAAGTTGAGCAAGGAAGATTGTAGCAAGAATGTCAATCTGACATTGTACAAGAGCATAGTTGGTAGCCTAATGTATTTAACTACAACTAGTCCTGATATAATGTATGTAGTAAGTTTGATATCCAGGTTCATGGAGACACCCAAGGAGACCCATTGGCAAACAACCATTAAGGTATGTGAATGGAACAAAGGAGTATGGTTTTCTATACTCCAAAACTAATAATTTTAAGTTCATTGGTTACATTGACAGTGATTGGGCTAGAAGTGTAGATCACAGAAAGAGCACATCAGGGTATGTTTTTCATTTGGGATCGGGAGCCATTCCATAGGCTTCCAAGAAGCAGCCAATAGTTTCATTATCAACAACAGAAGTTGAATATATAACAACAACAAAAGTAGCATGTCAAGCAGTTTGGATGAGAAGGATGCTCAAAGATTTATGTCATGAACAAGACAAACGAACCACGATTTTTTGTTATAATAGCTCAACAATTGCATTGTCAAAGAATTTTGTTTTCCATAAGAGAAAAAAGCATATTGATGTCAAATATGATTTTATATGGAAGTTAGTTAACAATGGTGAAATTGTTTTGCAACATTTCAGGTCAGAGGAATAGTTTGTCGATATTATCACAAAGCCATTGGGACAAAAAATCTTTGTTTATCTCAGACAATGTTTGGGAATGATTGATGGCAGCATTTGTGATTAAAGGGGAGTGTTGGAAACACTCCCAACCACCGCTATGAATAAAGTGGCAGCATCCCACACCTTCAATTGAATTTTTGTGCAGGGAAGTACGAATCTTTAGTTTTCAAATCTGGAGGTGTTTCATGCAAAATCAACAAACAGAGTACTGAGTCGACACTTTGTATTTAAATTTCTTACCTGCCACATTACTTACTTCTTTTCTTGCACTTCACAGCCCGCAAAATTTTTGGTTTACCCTTTAAGATTTCCGTCGAAGTTATTTCCCCGCCGATGCGATATCTGTGGGACCCACCACACCTTACAACACTTACCAACCACTGCAAACCTTTGTTATTTTTTGTATTCCTTAGCTTTGTGCATATCGCACTTCCTGCACTTTACTTCATTGCCACCTGTACATCGTAATGTTTAACATTTAGTTTTTAAGCCCCACACCGAGACTTATTTCCCCGCCGATGCAATCCGGCGGGACCCACAAACCTTACCGCATTTGCAACCCACACAAACCTTTGTTTTGCCTGATTTCCTTACCTTTTTCATATTTTTGACTTATCGCTTTTAAGTTTCTCACAACCCGTACTTCGCAAGTTTTAAGTTTTAAGTCGCCCGCAAGCACGTGTCAAGCTCAGGAGGATAACGTACAAAAGTGCCCGCAAGCTCAGGAGGATTAGCGCCCGCAAGTTAAACAATTTTTGTTGCATTGCGATATGTGCCACGTCACAATCGTATATTGCAAGCTTTAATTTTTTCTCGCATACGTGCCATGTCAAAAGTTATAATCACCGGTATGCAATTTGCGATGGAGGCCCAGATGCGATGTGTTTTTGGAAGCGGAACCCATAATATTTGAGGTTCGCCATTTTGTGTTTTTTGTACAATGTGTCGTGTATAAAAAAAAATAGAGATAAAGGAAGTTTGGTTGTTAAATGTCCGATCCAACATTGAATAGCATTGAAACTTCAGGCTTTGGCCATTTTCCATAAACCTATGTAATTTCTCATATGTTTTCAGAGAGAGATGAATCGAAGAATAAAGAAGAGTAAAATAATTTTTGAAAAGAATTCATCTCCTATGTTATCTCACTCTTTCTGTGTGTTTAAATTTTATTTTCCTCATTTGTGCATTCTCTGTGTTGTTGGGGAACCCATCCCTCTCCGTTTTATTTATTCATATTTTTCAACCAGCCATGTATTTTCCTGAAACTGATTGGTTTTAGTAGACAACATAAAAGAACAGATGGAAATGCATTGAGTTGCGAGGTGCCTCGTTTGCTCTTCTATGGCATTTCCATTGAGGAAAACTCGACGCCCCACCATATTTTTTTCGAAGTTAACTGGTTTGCATAGGCACCTTAGCCAATTAATTTATGCATATCGAGTGTTAAATTATTTGAAAGATAAAAGGCCACCTAATTATTGATTGGAATGATATTGAAACCCAAGTCAACAAAGTAACCGTGTTTGTAAAACGAGCAAAGGAATATCGCAATCAAACCAAAAAGAGATATGACCCCATGACTACTACCAAATGGTTGCAAATTTGCTTGGACAATTAAAAAATTGTTTGAATCTGGCAAAGAGTGTTTTAATCTTGTTTTTAATTTTTAATTTTTAATTTTTTTTTATGGTGAAGATCAATTTAGCACTATTAAAGATATCTATAATTTTGAAGCTCTTTGAGAGTAAGAGTGTTTAAATCATGGTTTTTTTGATTATTTTGATAATAAAAATAATTCAGCACCATCAAAAATACAAAAATACCTATAATTAATCTTAAAATTATAATTTATATTTACAAAAAATAATATCAAAATCCTCCAGAAATTTCCATAATTTATTTGAGTAAATTTGAAACTTAGGTAGCCTCGTAATGACAAGAGCGCGAGGGCCTACCGGATACCCAAAAAACTAATAACTAACCGAATATGACCTCCGAAAACCCTAAATGATATTTGGGGAAACCCTACTGAAATTCCTTCCGATCCATGGGCTGATCTCTCACGCCATCCAAGCAAATGAACAAATACGCTCTTTTTGGGGCGACTCTCCTCCCTTTATAGCACAAATATAGAATCGCGTGGCGAAGAAAAGTGGTCACTACTGAACGTTCAGCAAGGAGAAGGAGAAGGAGAACTATTCCAACCAGTAAATCACTCTACGTCAATTTGGATTGACAATTGTCAATTTTTTAGAGAGGAAATTTGCTGCCCGTTTCTCACCATTAATAATCTATTGACGTTTTCATGTCCCATTCACCGAGATTCAAATTTGGGAGTGTCAGTTTATTTATTACGCTGAAAGCGTTCCCTTTGTTGGCTTTGCCGAATGTGATTGTTCGCTGAGCCAATGAGAGCGCGTTCTCATCGTCATTACCGCCACTGAAAATTTGACATTTGCCGTCACGCTATTTGCCACGCAGCCACAAACTGGGCCGTGCTGCTGTCAAGTCGTTTGCTCCTTCGTGGCGCGGGGGTTCGACGAGCCACGCGTGCCCACGTGATTGACGTTGGGGTCCTCCAATTCCACGCTCCTGGTCGTATCGAACTGCACAGCGAACAAGTGATTGTATGTTTTCCCGTTGCTGGGCGTCAGGTCCTCACGCCATTTGCACCAGCATTGATTGCAGAGATACTTAAAGCCGGCTGCATTTCTAGAAACTGTTGGGGACCATCTATAGATAGGAGTTGATAGAGGTGAAAGAGGGCTACACGCAAAGCTGGACAAGCGTCCGCCACAACGCCAATGCGATCCTCGCTCTTGAAAATACCCACTGCATAAATCACAATTTGAACAAATCCTGCCACCAAATGTTTCTGCATTGTGAGAATCAGTTCGCTATTATCTTTTCTAAAATTACTGCGAATGAAGCCAGCGAGAATCAGAGCAAATTTTTTGAGATCAGTTGAGGAAACAACCACGGGTTCTGGATATTTAAACTATGAGAGAATGCGAAGTAGTTGTTTGGGTTCCAGAATTTCAGCTATGGGCGAGAGAAGGCCAAGGACTAGATGATGATGTTTAGTCAATTCGAGGGCAAGAATTGTGCGCAACATTTCTCTGTGAAAGTGCTCAGATTCTTCAGTTCTTCTTCCGCGAGTGTAGGAGTGGACTATAAAGTTTTCTAAAGACTCGATCCATTGTTCGTTGGACAGGAAGCTTTGGCGATTGATAGCGTTCATCTGTAGATTGAGGCGGAGAAATGTGATTCGCTTCCATGCGTTGGACCAACTCTCCACGCTCATTCTCCTTATAATCTCCTCCGCGTCCGTAGTGGGGAATAATTGAAGAATGTCGCCTACTAGGTTTCCGATTTCATTCAACGAGAGTTGTTGTGGATATTCGGGAATGACTTCCCATCCCGTGTATTCGTTGCCCTTAACACGTTGGAAGTATTGTCTCATCTCTTCCCTGAGAGCAGCTGCGGGAGTTAAATCACTGGCAGCGAAAGAGTCCCGGGTCTGAGGGATGGTTGCTATCTGTGGATTCTTCTCAACCCGCGTCTCCAGAGAGTCTCGATCGTAGAGGAAGTCAGTGGGGGCTATCTTCACGGGATCGTAAACCATGGAGAAACTCAGACTGCATAGATATTCATCTTTCTCAAATTCCATCTTTATTTCAAAAGTATCTCGCAGGTTTTCGACTTTCTGGCAAATATATGACAGATCCCCTACCACTTCTGCGGCTGCTGTAGTTTATTCCAGAAATTTGAAGCCCGTAAATCAATAATTACTATCGTTAGATCTTAAATGATGCTCATACAGTCGAAGCGCCAAGATCGGTTCCACTTCAAGTGCCATGATCAATCATGTAACTGCCGGAGAATTGAAGAGGTTGCTCTTCAACTTCCACAAGGGTGCTCTTAGGTCTTAATCATATTATTTGTTGAATGTTGTAATGTCTTGTATTGTTTTTTACAACACATGATTTTGCCTATCCTATTTGTTAGGATAAAAACTATATCTTTTCACAACACATTATTTTATCTATGTTATTTGTTAGTTTAACAATTATTTAAACATATAGGAAATCTATATTTTTATGATAAAACCTATTTAAAAATTTGATGAAATCCATTATATAATACTAAATAAGATCCACTTTATCTTTCTTAATACAATTTAAAGTGGGTTAGTTTCTTTAAAATTAATGTAAAATTATAATCCTATCATATAAACCGGGCCATTGCGAATATCCTATGCTAAATAGTTTCTTTAAAATTAATGTAAAATTATAATCCTATCCTATGCTTGACCAAAGTCACGTGATTTTGGTGATAGCATATTCTAGTGGAATGACATGAAGTGTGCTTGTGATGCATATTGAAAAAGATAAAATAGAAAAATTATATCGATGAAATCACAATTGCAATCTTAAGATGACTGGATAAAAAAAAAACAAAATTTCTCAAGCTATTCAACAACCATCATATTATTTTTATTATATATAGATCTCCTCATTAACACAATTTCTCAAGCTATTAAACAATCATCATATTATTTTTATTACATAGATCTCTTCTCATTACGTCTCTATTTCTGTATTATGTTTTCACTGTAGTTCTTTTTGCTAGTCTCGTTAGAATAAAAGGACATTCAAATATAATTACTTATAATTATCTCAAATTATCAATATAACAAATACCTATCTAATTGTTTAATCATATAATTCAACCACATGTTAAAGAAGATCATCTTGCTCATAATTGGTTCTTGTTTATACGGAATATTCCTGTATTTGGATTTCTCTTGTACACAAGTCCACCAATTGAGTCTGCAAGTGGTCCATATGGGTTCATGGAGCCATTGTCTTTGTAAGATTCATGAATTATGCATTTTATTTGAGGTGTGCTTGTTAAATCCAGTGAGATATGCCTTCCATTTTGATCACACAATGCCAGGAAAAAGTAAACCAAAATAATCAAACTTTATAATTTGAATTTTAAATATTTATATTTATTTTAATAAAAATATTAATTTTTTATTTTAATATTATTGATTTGTTATTTATGTAATTTTATTTTTATTTCATTTTATTTATTTGTTTATTTATTTATTTATTTATTAATCTTTATTTTATTTTATTTTCTATTTATTTATTTATTTTATTCTTGTTTTTGTAATTAAGAATTTAATTTTTATTTTATTTTATTTATTTATTTATTTTTATCTATTTTATTTTTAATTTTAATTATATCTTATTTTGTTTTATTTCTATTTATTTATTTATTTATTTAATTTTTATTTTTATTTTTCTTATTTTTTTATTGGTTTTGAAATCTTTTCTTATCATAGCATGTAATTATTAAAAGTAAAATAAATATATAAATTCAAACTTTAAATATTATTTAATTACTTTTAACATTTAATTTATTCGATAATAATAAAAACAATTTAATATCCTTTGAATAATGCACAGAGGCTATCTCTCTCTTTTATAAAGTGCTTGAATATTAATAGAAATCCTCCCCTTGTAAACTGTATTAAAAGGCAATATCCTCTCATTATATTTTGATGTTCGAACTTCTTATACCATAACCCCAAGCAATAACAAGTATACGCCCTCCCGAAAGGCTACATTCCATTGCTATGTTACCAGAGACGGCATGATAGTGAATTCGGTTGATTTCAGTCCCTGGAGGCCATTTATTCTTCTTCCTCTGTTCTCCTAGGAGGAGTTGGAGAAGAATTAACTCAACATCTACCTGTTTTGCCCCCCTTACATCATTGGGAGGTTTCCTTTCGGCGTTCCTTTGCACCTCCCGGTGCAATTGCTAGTTTATTTTATATAATATATTTATATTGATTGATCATTTGGATTAGGGTTTGTAATGTGAGGAGAGATGTAGTGAATATAAAAAATTACAATGATTTTAATTATTATAATCATATAAATAATTAAATGATGAACTTTTTAAGTTATAATTAAAACTGAGTTTTAAAACCAATTTTCATATTTAAAAAGAATATTAAATTTTACTAAATTTTGATTATTAAAAGGAAGATCATTGTAATTTTGATTTTACTTTAATATTAGAAATAATTTTGGATGTATATGTGGAAGGAATTTGGTTCTAGTGGTATAGTAATCTGTTTTTAATTACTTGGGTATAAGTTTTACGCTGAATTTTGTTGTATTTATAAAATTGTTGTTTTATTTTATAAAATATTGACAATTACAATTATATATACAAAATTATCAATTTTATTAGATAAAATATATTTATTTTTGTTAAAAATAAATATATGTAAATTAAAAAAAAATATATATATATATTTAAATTAATAACTATTATTTCAAATTAATGAAATTACACATATAAATAATAAATATGGTAAAATAGTAAAAATATTGAATTTATTTTTATATTAAATACAACCATTTTAGCGATTCAAAATTATAATTTCATAACCACTCGCACGATGCTCTTTATGTCATCTGGGCTTCAACGTCCTTGCTCTGCCACATTCAACTGATAATGTGGGCTCCATTTGTGGCCGCCCAGGTCCTTTTATTTCTGTTTTGATATTTCAATTCTCACCTTTTATATAATTGAATATTATTGCTTCACTTATTTATATTTTATAGTTATTTATTATTTATTAATATATTTTTTATATAAATATAAATATTTTTTAAAAATATATTTTTATATTAATATTATAATATTATAGTAAAATATTATAAATAATATTGTTTTATATTATTTTAATTTTAATTTTTAAATTTCTAAAAAATATTATTTTATACTAATTTTAATTATTATTTGTAAATTTATAAAAATAATTAGTAATGACATATAATTTTTTGAAATTAAAATAATAATAATAATAATAATTTGATTTTACTTAATAAATAATTCCAATTTAATAATAATAACTTTTATCCATAAATCTTTTTATCAAATAAACATTTACATTAATATTTTGTAATTATTGCACATACATAAAACATATAGATTGTGTGTAAAAATTTTAAGTGAAAATCACATAAAAGAAATTTTTTGGCTGGTTCGAAATGCGTCGACAAAAATTTCTTTTATGTGATTTTCACCTAAGAAATTTGGTTATTTGGATATAAAGATATGTTCTAAGTTGAGTTTTGTTGCATTTATAAAATTGTTGTTTTATCTAGTAACATAATGACAATTACAATCATATTCAAAATTATCCATTTTACTCAATAAAATATATTTATTTTTATTAAAAATAAATATATATAATTTTTTAATATTATTATAAAAATAAAAATTTAAAATTAATAATAATTATATAAAACAAATATTTTTTTGTTATTTAAATTAATAATTATTATTTTAAATTAATGAAATTCGACATTAGAATAATAAATATTGTAAAATATTAAATTCATTTTCATATTAAATACAACCAGTTTAGGGATTCAAAAATATAATTTGCTAAGATGCTCTTTATGTCTTCTGGGCTTCAACATCCTTGCTTTGCCACATATAGGTGATAATGTGCCCTCCATTTGTGCCATGATGCTCTTTATGTCTTTTGGGCTTCAGCGTTCTTGCTTTGCCACATTTAAGTGATAATGTAGGCTCCATTTGTGGGGCTGCCATGTCCTTTTATTTCTAGTTAAATATTGTAATTTTCATATTTTATATAATTTAATATTATTGTTTTAATTATTTATAATTATTTATTATGTATTATTATATATTTTTTATATAAATATAAATATTATAAGCTCCATGGTTGGTGTATACCTTTATTATAAGCTCCATGGTTGGTGTATACCTTTACTGTAAGCTCCATTGAGGCCTTCCTCTCGGTTCCGTTGAGGGCCAATAGCATGCACTATCTCTTAATGCATTTAGGTCTGCTCTCAGGGAAAAAAAACAATAACTAAACTTCAATAATCTTCAGGGCAAAAGAACAAGCTAGTTAAATTACAGGTTTTTTTAGGAGGTGGTCTCCTCCTTTTATAGTACAGATATATAACCATGTGGCTAAGAAAAGTGGTCGCTGCTAAACATTGAGCTGGAGAACTATTCCACACAGTCAAGCACTCTAATTCAATTATGATCGACAATCTTCAATTTTTTAGAGAGGAAATTTGCGGCCCGTTTCTCACCATTAATAATTTATTTGTGTTTTCATGTACCGTTCACCAAGATTCAAATTTGGGAGCATCGGTTTATTTATTTATTTATTGTTTTGATTGATTAGGGTTTGATTGAATGAATACAAAATTTATTACAATGATTTTATTTTTATAAATAACTAAATCATTTTATTTTTATAAATAATTAAATGATTAACTTTTTAAATTATAATTATAATTTATTTTTTAAGACAATTTTAATATTAAAAAAGAATTTTGAATTTTATTAAATTTTGACTATTAAAATGAATATCATTGCAATATGCTTATTATTTTGTAAAAACTTTAATATTAGTAATAGATCATTGCAATATGCTTATTATTGTGTAAAAACTTTAATATTAGTAATAAGTTTTGGATGTATATGATGAAGGAATTTGGTTTTAGTTATTTGGGTATATGTTTAAGTTTTTGGGATTGAGTTTTGTTGTATTTATAAAATTGTTATTTTATTTAATAAAATAATGGTGATTACAATTATATATATAAAATTACCAATTTCAATATATATAGATATATTATAAAAAATAAATATTTTTGAGAAATTAGTAATTTTTTATATATAATTGTAATTTCTATTATTTTACAATTTGTATATAACTTTCAAATTTATTATTATAAAAAAATAAATTTAAAATTAATAATAATTATAAAAATAATTTATTATTATTATTTAAATTAATAATTATTATTTCAAATTAATGAAATTACACATGTGAATAATGAATATTGTTAAAAACGATATTTGGAATAAGAACCACCCTCCAGTCCCTACAAACCCTAGCCGCTCTTCCTGCGCGCTGCAGCCTCTGCGGCTGCGCCTGCTCTGGCAGGACCTTCTGCTTCGGTCACGGCTCTGGCCTGCTCCTCTGACCTCTGGCTGCGGCGTTTCACGGCTCTGCTCCTCTGCTCCTCTGACCTCCGTCGCTGCTTGGTTGGGGTCCTTCAAGACTTCTTTCGCTTTCGAGTGCCCCTGCGTTGCGCCTGCCCACGCAGGGCCTACTGCTCCTGTTGCGGCCTGTTGTTCCTGCTGCTGTGTCGGGTAAATGACTAGGCTGGGTTTCGAAGACTGCGCATAGATCCGGGCCGCGTTCTTGCTAGGGCCCGCGCCCATGGAGGGGCTGGGCTCTCCCCAGGGGCCTCGTCCCCCTCCCCCGCCCTCTGCTGCTGAGGGTTTCGATCGTCTTTTGGCAGGGCTTCCTAAGAAGAAGAATGTGGAAGCTGCGAAATTTGTTAAGAAAATGGATGAAATACCTGAGATCTCTCTCCCAGCAGAGACTCCGATTCAGGTTGCTTTATCTCTGTCTGAACGAGCTCTCATAGGCCAGTTCACAGGGCTTTGGCCTTCTCCCAAAACCACTGAGAGCTGGGTCAACAGAAACTGGGCGCCACTGATCAAAGAAAGCGTCACTTCTTATTTTTTGGGGAGAGGTTACTTTCTCTTCGAGTTCACTTCCAAAGAGGATAAAGATTTGATCTTCCAGAATGGCCCCTACTTCATGGGCCCCCAGGGTTTATACCTAAATAAGTGGACTCCTGACTTCGACCCTGCTGTGGATGTGCCCAAAGCAGTCCTGGTGTGGGTTAGACTCCCAAATCTCCCAGTTCACTGCTGGAATTGGGATTCTCTGATGCATATTGGAAATGCCCTTGGGAAGTTCATTGATCGAGCAAACAACAAGGACCAGTATGACTGTGCTAGGATCTGTGTGGAAGTAGATCTTGAGGTTGGGCTACCAGAGGCCATCAAAATCAAAGTCGGAAGCTGGACACACGTGCAAAAACTGGACTATGAGCAGCTGCCCTTCAAATGTCGGAAATTCCATGTCTATGGCCACTTCGCCAGAGGTTGTCCATCCAACAATGAGGATGTGCAAGGGAAGGAGGACGGATGGAATCAAGTCAAGCGCACCAAAACCTCCCATAAAGCTCAAAAGCCGGGAGGCCCTAGTGGCAAAGGTCCCCATCAGGCCTCTTCTCAGCAGATCCAGTCTAAGCCCACTTCTGAAAACAAGTTTGAACTCTTAAGCTCGCACCAAGAAAACACCCAGGAGGTGGAGGTTCAAAAGACAGCATCCCCGGTCAAAGAGACCCTCTCTGTGTCTTCCAAAGACGCAAGTGTTGCAGAAAGCTCAAAAGGAACACCTATTGGCGTCGAGGAAGAGGATCTAGAGTCGAAAGAATCAGAGGAGGAAGGAGAAATAGGCGACTCTCAGACCTCTGTTAGGAGATCCACAAGAGGTCACAAAACAGATCGGGAGAAAAGAGAGCAGGAAACGTACAAGGACAAGTTACAGGGCAGCCAACCAACACTGGAGAAACTACTAGCAAAAAAGACAAAGATGGTGAGAAGCCAGCCCCCAGGCTCCAAGGGAGCCCAGCAGAACAAAGGTAAATAATGAAAATAATCTCCTGGAATTATAGGGGTATGGGGAGCAAGATCAAGGAAGAGGCAACAAGAAGCTTAATAAGAATAGAAGCCCCGGACATATTCCTTATCCAGGAGACTAAGATGGAGGAAGCAGACTTCCTCCAAACAAGTAAAAGACTCTGGAGTAAAAGCAAAGCAAAAGCTGTTTCAGCCCGAGGAGCCTCTGGAGGGTTGGGCACTCTTTGGAATGAAAGCAAGTTCTCGGTAATCTCTGAAATTTCAAACACTCATTGGTTGCTCCTAAAAATGCAACATCTTGACACTAAAGAATACTTTTGTCTCTTTAATGTTTATGTTCCGGTCAATGCTGGAGAAAAAAAGGCCTGTTGGGACTCTATAAGAAACCAGGCAGATTCAGGGAATCTTGACAACATCATTATTGCAGGCGACCTCAATCTCACATTGCACTCCTCTGAAAAGAGAGGAGGCTGCATTGTGCGAGATCCGGAAAGGGAATGGCAGAGGATCTTCTGCAAGACTGGGATTTGCTGGACATTAAGCCCTCTTCAGGTAAGTTCACTTGGTCAAACAAAAGAGTAGGCCCTGGTCACATAGCAGCAAGACTGGATAGATTTTTTGTTCAAAGTTCCTTTCTATTGCTTGGTTTAGATGCTAGTATGCAAATACTTCCTTGCAGCATATCTGATCATAACCCTATCAAGCTTGATCTCCGGGCTCACCCCAACCTTGGCCCCATTCCGTTCAGATTTAGCCCCCTCTGGGTCAAGGAAGCCAACTTCATGCAGATTGTCAAAGAAAGTTGGTCTCAGCCAGTTAATGGATCACCCTTCTTCGTGTGGGAAGAAAAACTCAGAAGAACGAAAGCTGCTTTAAAATGCTGGGCCAAAACTCTTCCTAACCCAACAGCTGAAAGGGAAAATCTCCAAAGTCAACTGGAAGCACACCACTTGCTTTCGGAAGAGGCATATGTAACTAGAGAAATCCTCGATAAGGAGATTCAACTCCAACAGCACTTCCACAAAGCCTGCCTGGCAGAAGAAGAGTTTTGGAGGATTAAGTCTCGTTGCCTATGGCTTAAAGCAGGAGACAGAAATTCCTCTTTCTTTCACAAGCAAACTCAAGCCAGAAAATGCTTCAACACCATATCCGAGATTAAGGATGACAATTCCAATCATAAAGATTTTGCAAGCATTAAACGAGCAGCTTTTCTTCACTTCCAGAAGTTGTACAGTGAGGATGCGAATCTGATTCAAAATTCTGATCTTCTGGACTGGGTCCCCCCTTCAATCTCTGCTGAGATGAACCATCTCCTAGAAGCAAAAGTCACCAAGACTGAGGTCAAGAATGCTCTCTTTGCCATGGATCCTGACAAAGCACCAGGACCGGATGGATTCACCGCCAGATTTCTGCAATCCTATTGGCACATTGTGGATAAAGATCTCTACAAAATGGTTCAAAAATCCCAAGACTGTCAGAAATTAGGAGGTAGCACAAACTCTGCGTTCCTTGCTCTCATCCCCAAGGAGAAAGGCGCCAATTCCTTCAACAGATTTCGCCCCATCTCTCTCTGTAATATTGGTTATAAGTTGATCACCAAAATAATAGCAAACAGGCTGAAATATCTTCTCCCCACAATCATTCCTGAAAATCAAGGGGGCTTTATTCACGGTAGACAGCTAGTGGACAATTTCATTTTGGTTCAAGAGGCAATTCTCTCAAGTCAGCAGCGTAAGGAAAGAGGTATGGTTGTCAAACTGGACTTAGCTAATGCCTTCGATCGAGTCAGGCATTGCTTCCTTTTGAATGTTCTAAAAAAATTTGGATTTGGGGAGAACTTTATAAACTGGATTCGGGCCTGTATCTCAGAGCCTTGGATTGCTCCCCTTGTTAATGGTAGAGCAGCTGAATTCTTCAAAGCCTCAAGAGGACTAAGACAGGGCTGCCCACTTTCTCCTCTTCTGTTTGTCCTCCAAGCCTCCGTTATCAGTTTCTATCTAAACAAGAAAATGCAAGAGCAGGAGATCACAGGGCTTTGCATTGCCAGGAGTTAAAAGCATCAACCACGCCCTCTTCGCGGATGATACTTTACTGCTGGGGGCTGCATCTCTACACTCAGCGAACAGATTTAAAGAAGCTATAGATGATTATTGCATGATGTCGGGAAGTAACCTCAACAAGGGGAAATGCCATATTTAGCTGGAATACTCCTCCCAACTTGCTCAGCTCCATTGCAAGATGTTTTGGCTTTGCAGCCTCCTCAGCTTGGACTTCTTTCAAATACCTTGGGCTTCCTATATTCCTCAAGAGGGCCTACAGTAAGGATTGGCTCCCCCAAGTGGAAAAATTCAAAAATAAGCTCCAGGCTTGGGGGCTCACCTGGCTCAATATTGCGGGCAAGTCTGTCCTCATTAAAGCTGTCCTTTGCAGTCTCCCCCTATTTCAGTTCTCTGTTCTATTGGCTCCAATTGGCATCCTTCAGAAAATGGAATAGCTTATTCGAAACTTCTTTTGGAAGGGGGGCAAACAAAATGAGAGGAAATTCCATCTGGTTAACTGGGAGACCGTCTCCAAACCGCTGAGGGAGGGGGGGCTAAACTTCAAGAATCTCTCTCTTCAGAACATAGCCATGGGTGCCAAGCTGCTCTGGAGAATCATTGCGCCCAAGCCTTGTTGGGCCCAATTAGCACTCTGGAAGAAATATCTTAAGGGAAAGAGACTCAGATGCCTAGATGGTCCTCTCCCCCAAGGCTCGTCTCCCTTTGCTAGACTCTGCTCCAAAGCTGCCCCCCTGATCAGCGCCAACGCCTACTGGATTCCAGGAAATGGTAAGAAGATAAATATCTGGACAGATCGAATTCTGGATCGCGATCCAATTGGTGACTGTTCCTCTTTGAACACGATTCGTTGTTGGTTGACTGCTGCTGGGAAAACTATGCTGTGGGACATCTCCTCGTGGGATGGGACGCATTGGGCAGGATGGAATTTCTTCGACGTGCCTCCGGAGCTCCTCCAGGATTGCAATTGTCTTCGCTCCATGCTGAATGGTATTGCCCCCACTCATCTGCGCAGAAGAGATTCGCGTGGCTGGGGAGTGTTGGCTGCAGGGTACACGGTAGCCCAAGGCTACGCAAAGCTCACCTTGAGGCCTCACGTCCCCCCGGACCCTGCCCCTTGGACTGCGATCTGGCGTCTGCACTCTCTGCCTAAAATCGACATGTTTTGTTGGCTTCTTTGCCACAAGAAAATTCTTACAGATGACAAACTGCAGGACCGGGGTTTCCATGGTCCGTCCAGGTGCTCTTTGTGCAGAGAAAATGTGGAATGTGCCACACACTTGATCTTGAATTGTAAATTCACTCTGCAGGTTTGGAGCGAGCTGATGGATTACTGGAACCCCAAATTTGTCCTTCCCACCTCTATTCCTAATCTCTTTGCAAATTGGCAGAATAGTTACCCCGGGCCTCCTCCCAGAAACAAAGTGATAAAAAAGGCATGGTCTGTCCTCCCCAAAATCTGCTGCTGGCAGATCTGGCTTGAGAGAAATAGCAGAATCTTTAGAGATATTAAGCACGATGTCAAGGTGGTGGCGGCCAAGATAAAATTCCAATTAAAGGAAAGCTTGGACAATCAAAAAGATGCCTCAAACCTTACTCATTTAGATTCAGTCTGGGGTACCTCCCTAAATCTGCAATTTCTTCATGCCACCAGCAACACTTCCCACACTGAAGATTGGCAGATAAGGGGGAAGAACAATGCTGAGTTTCAAGAATGGATCTCCAAGCAGCAGGTGCACTCTTTCTTCTTTGATGGGGCTTCAAAGGGCAACCCACGAAGAGCTGGAGCAGGTGGTATTGTAAAAAATGTTGAAGGTGTTTTGATTCACAACTTTGCATGGGGTCTGGGGATCAACACCAGCATTCAAGCTGAGGCTCTGGCCCTCCTTCAAGGCCTTAAATCGCTCTTGAATCTAGAAATCAAGGAGGCTAATGTTTTTGGGGATTCCCAAGTGATAATCAAAATTATGGTGACAAACTCTTCCCCCCAGGATCTTAGATTGGCAAGGCTGATATCCAGAATCAGGACTTTGGGGAATTTGTTTAAAAAGTTGAGCTACTATCATGTGTTGAGAGAAAACAACAAAGAAGCAGACCTTGAAGCAAATAAAGCTGTCCTCATCTCTGCTGGAGCAATAATTCGAGGCGAGGACGAAACATGGGATCCAATTCCATAATCTGCCAGTTTAAATGTTCTACTGCTTTCTATTGAATCAGTTTGTTTGTATTTTCAAGTTAGGGAAAGTCACTGAAATAGAAGTTTTAGATAGTCTGACACGGAAGAAATTTGTAAGCTTCGGCTGCATTTTTAATATTAGCAGTGAGATGCTTCAGGATTTAGACATCCTCAATGTAATCAGATTTCTGGCATTCAGGCCAAGATGAATATTAATATCACATAACCGTTTCTGTCAAAAAAAAATGAATATTGTTAAAAAAAAAATATAAATTCATTTTTATATTAAAGACAACCATTTTAGCAATTCAAAATTATAAGCTCATAACCATTAGCACCATGTTGTCTATGTATTATGGGCTTCAGCGTCCTTGCTTTGCCACATTTAGGTGATAACGTGGGCTCCATTTCTGTTGGCTTAACCATGTCCTTGTATTTTTTGTTTGATATTTCAATTTTCACATTTTATATGATTTAATATTATTGTTTTACTTATTTATATTTTTATTTATATATAAACTATTTATTATTATATGTATCATGTTTTAAACATTACATAAATATAAATATTATTAAAAATGTTTTTCCATATTAATATTATAATATTATTTAAAATATTATAAATAATTTTCATTTTCAAATTTCCAAAAATTATTATTTTATATTATTTATAATTTTTATTTTTAAACTTATAAAAATAACTAATAATAACTTATAACTTTTTTAATTAAAAAAAATTAATAATTTATTTTTTCATAAAATACAAATAAAAATTTATCAACTAATTTTTACCACATTATTATAATGCTCATCATCTCAATTTAATAATAACAACTTTATACTTGGTAAGTAATCCATAAATCCTTATACCAAATACACTTATTACATAATAACAACTTTACACTTGGTAAATAATCCATAAATTCTTATACCAAATACACTTATTACATCAATATTTTGCAATTATTGCACGTCAATATAGCAAATAGATAGTAAAAAGGGTACTACAAAAAAAATATAAAAAATAAACTTGTAAAAAGATTATTGCAAATTAATATAATAAATAGACTTTAGGAGAGTGAGAATTCCACATGTCTCAAAAATTGGATGTAAGAGATAACTCTATTTCAACATCCTTGTTGTGCCTTTGCATGGATGCACACATAATTTCTTGGTATGTTAGAGAAATCGAATGTAAGAAATAACTCTATACTTGTGATCAATATCATTATCACGCATTTGGATTCAGTATCCTTATCGCGTGTTTGTGTGGATGCCAAGAGAATTTCTTTTCAGGATTTGCTTAGAGGGTTATAGGGAAATATTTCCACAGTTTGTGAACAAAATCTCTTGGTACGGTTTGCTAGAAATTTCTTGCTACGGTTTCCTTACAGGATTACTTTGCATTCCAATTTTAACGGTTGGGACTCATTAAGAACCGATATATACATGGAAATTTCTTGGTAGAATTTACCTAGAGGTAGTAGGGAATTTCTTGCTAACGTTTGCTTAGAGGATTAATTTGCATTCTAGTTTGAAGTGTTGGGGATGGTTAAGCACCGATATATACATGTAAATTTATTAGTAATGTTTTTTTAGAGGTTACTTTCAATTCCCCTTTGAATGGATGGGGATGGTTAAGAGCTGAGATATACAACGTGGTCGGTGACGAGACAACATGGCGAAGAACCCATATATAGAACATTGGTGGGGCATGGCTAGGGACCATAAAACATAGAAGAGAACTGATATATACAACGTGGTTGGTGTATACCTCTATTGTCAGCTCCATTGAGGGCTTCCTCTCGACTCCATTAAGGGCCAGTCGCATGCAAAATCCATAAATGCATTTAGTTCTGCTCTCTTATGTTGGTGGCACTGATTATAAAGAAACATCAACCCCGTTGAGGGCCAATCACCTGCACGATCCCTCAATGCATTTAGGTTTTCTCTCCTATGTTGGCAATGTTGATTTTGTAGAGATCTCGTAATGAACATCCTTGTTGTATTTGATGTACCTTAGTAAAACTCGTTGTCTTTCCTAGAAGTTGAGTGGTTTTCGTATCCAACATGAGAGAACAAACAAAAATTCATTGAGTTGTGATGTGCCTCTATTTTTGTATTCAATTTCCAATGAGGATAACTAGACACCCATCCATGTTTTTTCCGAAGCTAACTAGTTTGCATAGGCACCTTAGCCAACTGATTTCAGCATATCCAATATTGTTATATTATTTAAAAAGGAAAAGCACACCTAATAAGTGATTGAAAACATCCTCACTAATGTATTACATAATATGTCATGATACTGAAAGACAGGTCAACAAAGAAAACCTTGTTTGTAAAACCAGAAAATGAGTACCATAATCAAACTGAAATAAACCAAAAAGTAATATGACCCATTGACTACTTTAAAATAGAAAAACTAATAACTAGCTGAAATGACCTCCGAGGAAACCATAAACCCTATTGAAATTCCTCTTCTCTCCCTTCTATTGGAAATGAAAGCCTAAACCCTACTAAAATTCCTCTTCTGTTCCTTCCTTAATTTCTCATGCCATCCAAACAAATGCACAAATTGAAAACAATAAACAGAGAGAAACACACTTCAAAGATGCAACTACAGCTGCAACATTACACAAAAATGAATTGTCCCAATGAATCATCTACCTCCGGCTAAGCCTCTATAATTATACAAAAATTTAATGTCGGTTATAGTCATTAGAATATTATTTTTGATGAGGCGGTGCCTTCCCTTTCATTTTTGCAGGTGGTAGTGACTCTTCGATGCTTGATACAGCAAGGTGGTGAGGCGATGCAGGGGCGTTCAGTGAGGTGTCGACAGTAGAAGACGCTCTTTGAAAAAAATATTCTTACATTCTCCCCCTTAATTATTTCACATAAAGAAAAAGAAAAAAACTTTGCTATTACATCAAAATGTCGTTACATCATACATACTCCTACGTTTTATCTATGAGCTTCAAAAAATTCTTTTCCCAAGGGTTTTGTAAATATTTCTGCAAACTGGTCTTCTGATCTACAAAAATCCATACATATTTCATTATTTCTTACTAATTCTCGAATGAAATGATACCTCGTATCAATATGTTTACTCTTCTTATGGAAAACATGATTTCTTGATAATGTGATAGAAGATTTCTTATCACAGAAAATCTTAGTTGGTTCTTTCTGTTCATGCAGAACCTTAGTCAAAATTATTCTCATCCACACAGTTTGACATGCTATTGTCGTTGTTACAACATAATCTTATTCAGCTGATGATAGAGTCACAATGGATTGCTTCACTTATGCCCACGAAACTATACCTGAACCAAAAATGAACACATATCCAGATGTGCTCTTCCTGTCATCAATATTACATGCAAAGTCACTATCTGTATATTAATTAGTTTAAAATATGAATCATATGTATACATGATACCATAGTTTCTTGTTCCAGCAACATATCTTAAACTATTTTTTCCAACTAGCTAATGGGTACTCTTCGGAGACTCCATAAATATTGAAATTAAACTTACAACAAACATTATATCGTGCCATGTTGTAGTCAAGTACATAAGACTTACAACCAATTTCTTATATAAGGTTGGATCAATTTCTGAACCTTGATCATCCTTAATGATTTTTGTACCTATTGCAATTGGGGTTACAACCGGCTTACAATTTTCCATCCTAAACCTTTTCAATATTCTTTGCATACTTAGATTGAAAAATGAAAATACCATCTTTATATTGAGTTACTTCAATAGAAAGGAAATATTTCATTTGGCCTAAATCAATCATATCAAATTTTATTTTCATGCTTGTCTTAAAATCATCTACTGAGAGATCTCTAGTGAAAATCAAATCATTAACATACAGGTATACAATCAAAATTTGACCTTCCTCATTTACTTTTGTATAAAAATTTGGCTTACTTGGACTCCTGATGAATCCATTATTATTCAGATATTCATCAATTCAACTGTACCACATTCGGGGTTCTTGTTTCAATCTATATAATTCTTTATTTAATTTGTAAACTTTATCTTCTTTACCATCAATTTCATATCCAGTAGGTTGTTTCACATAAACCTCTTCTTCCAAAAAACCATTTAAAAATGCAGACTTAACATCCATTTGATATATTTTCCATTTTTTTTGTGCAACAATAGCTAGTACCATTCTTACTGTGTCAATTCTAGCTATAGGTGCGAAAGTTTCATTATAATCAGTACTAGGTTGTTGACTGAACCCCTGAGCTACAAGACTTGCTTTATGCTTTTCAATTTCACCTTTAGCATTCACTTTAGTTTTGTAAATCCATTTAACACCTATTTTATTCTTAACTTCAGTCAAATCTACAAGTTCCCAAGTATTATCTCTTTCTATAGCATCAATTTCTTCATCCATAAGTTTTATCCAAAATTTTATTTCATAGTTTCATCAAAATTTACTGGATCATATGCAAATAATGCAAAATTCGAAACTTGATATATTTCATCATTTTTCTGATACAATTATTTTAAACCTCTATTTTTGTGACCTTTAATTATATCCTTTAATGTAGCCATTGTAGGATTATATTTATTACTCACCTCCGACCCTATTCTTTGTTGTCCACCATAACCTGATGGTTCACCATGTTCCTGATTCTCGGTGTTTTGCATTGTAATGGACTGAATCTTGGTGATTAGCTTGTTGATGTGCTTGCAGTAGGTGTATATGGAATCTACTATCCAGCTTGTACCTCTTGGTGATCTTCATTATCTTCTCCATGAGATAATACAACTCCCTCTGCAATAGATTTATATATGCTTCCATCCCAAACTTCTTCTTTCTTGAATTCAACATCTCTACTAATAATATATTTCTTGGTGATGGGATTATAGAGTTTATATGCTTTAGATTCTTCACTATATCCAATAAAAATACATTTCTCACTTCTATCATCTAATTCATTTCTCAATTACTCAGGAACATGTGCATAAGCAACATAACCAAAAATTCTTAAATGAGATCTATGACAACTCTTACCATTCCATGCTTCTTCGGGAACTTGGTCCTTCACGCTCTTCATCAGAGTTGTGTTAAGGATATAAACAACACAAGCTACTTCTTCTCCCCAATATTCAATAGGTAGATGCCTTTCCTTGAACACACTTTGACCCATACCCATAATAGTTCAATTTCCCCTTTCAGCTATCCCATTTTGATGAGGAGTATAATGTGCAGTAAACTGCCTCTTGTTCCATGTGATTGAAAAAAATGAATGAAATATGTTAGCATATATTCACCACCTCTATGTCATCTCAAAATTTTAATATGATTTTCACTTTCCTTTTCAACCATAGCTTTAAATCTTTTAAATATAGAAAATGCTTCAGATTCCTGTTTTAGAAGATAAACCCATGCTCTTCGACTGTTGTCATCAATAAAATTTAAAAAGTAAGCATTACCAGCCAAAGAAGGTGTTTGCATCGATCCACACAAATCTGTGTGAAAAATCTCCAATGGAGCTTTCACCCTATACAAAACTCCAGAAACAAATTTCTGTCTATGATGCTTTGCAAGTATACAACTTTCACACGAGCTTGCTAGATGTTGAATATTGGGTAAACCTTTCACCATTTGTTTCTTTTGTAACAAATCTATACCACCAAAATATAAATGACCATATCTTAAATGCCATAACCATGATTTATCAAAATTCTCTGTTTGATAAGAATTCAAGGAGGGAGACAACTCCTTTCTCATTATAAATGGAAACATCTTATTTTTTGTCATTTCAACTCTTACTATCAATTGATTTCTTGGATATTTGTCAATGATAGTACACACATTATTCTTGAAGAACACTCTATACTTTTTCTCTATGAGTCATCCAACTCTAAAAAAAAATCATTTTAAGCTAGGTACATAATACACATCATCAATTGTTCTTCACTCACCATTTCTAGTATAAACACTAATTTCTCCTCTACCTTTAATACATACCTTATTATCGTTACTGTTAGCCATATATAATTTTTTTTACACCTAATGATGGTTATAATTAGTTTGCAGCCTTCAAGAAACAATTTCAAGCTAATATGTTAGTCCTTGAAGCCTGGTTGTTCTCTCTGTCCAAGGAAACCCGACTTCGCTAATGTTTTCACTTCAAAAAATCCCTGCTGATCCATAAAGAAAACTTCCTTCAAACTCATAATCCTCATCATTTCTCCATTTCAAAATGTGTCCTTCATTTCCCCCATTTTTCCCTAATTTTCCCCTCATTTATCCTTTATTTCCTTCGAAATTCCCTTAAAACCTTATAAATCCTCTTTATCTGGTTTTAAACCCTTCTTCTATATCTATCAGAGCCCTCAAAAACCTCTAAAAACCCATTTCGGACTTTAAAATACTACCATTTCATATAAAAGCCCTAATTCCCCGCGGGCTTAAATCCTAGTCCTTTTCCCGCCATATAACTCGACCCTGTGACCAAACGCGAAGCCCATCGGTGGATCAAAAATCGCTCTTTCCCTAGTTCCGCTTCCCGTTTTTGTTCCCGCTGATGGCCGATTTCCCGACTTAATCTCCTCCGTTGATCGCACCCGATCGAACGGTCCGTGCTCAATCGACCATCACATTTCGTTACTTCCCGTTTCCTTTTTCCCTAATGATCCTTCCCTGCCGATGTATTCTGGATCGTTGATTCGGATCCCTCAGATCGAAAGGTCTGCGCTGTCTCGCATTATCGTTATTCCTCTGCCCCTTTCTGACATTCCCCGATATGATCTCAATCGTCGATCCTCCTAATTGGACGGTCTGTGCTTTCTCGCAGTTTCCCCTCCCCTCACACCATTTTTCATTTGTGCGACTTGGCAAAGAGGTCTGGGTCGTTGATCTATCCGATCCAACGATCATTATTCATCTTTGCACCCATTTCACCCAAACTCTTCCATCACGCAATTTTAACATGAAATGGGTGGTTTTGAGAGGACACGTGTCAGCCTCTGGTGTGTATCACGTTCCCTTAGCTCAATACCATTTACCACTCTGCCCCTGCGTGAAAACCATTTCCGATTTTCCAAAAAATTCCATTGCATTTTTTCGCACCAAACTTTGTTTTCAACCCTGGTTTTTGTGGTTTTTTGCCATGAGGCCCTTTTCCACTACATCCCCCACCTTTGCACACTCCTTCACCTTAGCCATAAGCCTCTGCTAGCAGTTTACCCAATGCGCAGATTTTATATAATTATTTTATTGTTTTTGCAGGTTTCATGGTGGTTTAAACTTTAAAGCAGTTCCACAGTCAAGGAATGAGGACAGAGGTCGAGGGTGACGATCATCAGAGGCCTGCAATTACAGAAAAGGGACCCACAGGGTTAATATTCTAGGACTAATATATGTATTATTAACATCGGTTAAACATTCAAAGCCCTCTGGCGCCGAAAGTTACCTGTCAGCAAAACAATGAAGAAATATTAGAGATATAGTTAAGAAGGATTAAAATGCCAAGTTTGAAGTTCAAGGGCCTAATCCACAGTTAAAGATAAAGACACAGTTAAAGCCAAAACAATGTTAAATGACAAAGATAGACAAATCGGCAAAGGAAAGCTTCGAATGACACATCAGTGGAGCTATTTACTCCTCCCAGGACTGAAAGACACCTTGACATTTATTATGCCGATAGAACCTCTCTAAACTGTCAAGGCAGTTATTCTAAAGGTATGTGTGGTCTCAAAACCCATACTATCCACTTTACTTGTACCAGAATAAAAGACAGAACTGCAGTAGTCGGAAGACTTCTCCACAAAGACACTCTTTGGAGTTATTACCAGCCCGACAGTTAGGCCTCAAAGTCTACAAGAACTACTAGAATGGGCAAGAAATTAATGTAATATTTATGACACAGAATGGGAATTTGAATGCTTTTCTCCTCTATTTTAATTAACCATTAAAACCATCTCTATCACCTCTCCTCCGCATTCACCTATAAATCCTATTCTAACTCTCATTGTAAGGGTTGGTTGTTGGCATTTGGTGAACTCTTTGAAGTAATACATAGACTAGCAGAAGTGAAAAGAAATTGGTGTATTGAAGTTTGTGGATGGCTTTCCTTGTTTATCGATGAAGGAGGCTAGATCATTGGATTCATGAGCCTGGTTGTGGTGAAGTACTCTCTAACAGTATTTGTTATTTCCTATTTTCCATTTTGTTCCATCATTCTATACTTATAGTAGAGTAAACATTTTAGGCTAAGAAATGTCTCCTAGAAGCACCTTAGACCTATTTTCTCTTCAGTGTCTTTATGTTTCTATCTGCTGAGGTATTATTGAGTAGTCTTAATCGCTCTCTTGAACCCTCACGCTTGTTTATTTATGAAATAGTGTTGGATGTGGAGCCTGATTTTCTTCCTGATTCAGAGATCCTTGTTTTTTAGCTGGATGTATACCCCAGGAAAATTGTACACCCTTGCACGCCGGGGGGGGGGGTGCGGTGTGGGGGGGACTTGTCCCCCCCCGCGGGGTCTGGGGGGGCCGAACCCCCCGGCTGGGGGATCTGGGGGCCAACGGTCCCCCGGCGGGGGTTTCGGGGGCAACACCCCCGAAGCCAAAAATAGATGTAAAATTGCCTTGCAAAAGTATAGTAATTTCTAGTCAATCTGGGCCATTCATTAGGCGGATGATCTGACGGTAGAAGTTATGTTTAGTTTAGGGTTTTTTGCCCTAGAAGGCAACCCCTCGATTTTATGAGGGTATTGTATTGCGGCTGCATATAATATGTGAATTCTCTGAGTGGGAAACATATAGGGAGGCTGTGAGAGACAATAGAGGATATTACAGCGGATCTGCTGTAGGTTTTGTATCTTCATTTTGCTGGATAATAGAAAGGAAGGACTGGATGTTCAGGGTGGACGTAGCCCAAACTGGGTGAACCACGTATATCTCTGTCTCTCTGGTTTTATGTGTTTTGTGTGCTTGTATTTTATGCATATTTTATGTGTTGCATTGCTCCGTAATATTTAATTTTCTAACAACTGGTATCAGGGCCGAAGGTATATTTGGCTGATAAACTCGCAGGAAAGAAGGGTTCCTGGTTCGAGTGGGAGCAATGGTGGAAGATGCTAAGTTTAGGGTCGAGAAATTTAATGGCCAAAACTTCCCGCTGTGGAAGATGCATATGGAAGATTATCTGTATCAGAAAGATCTGTACCTACCATTGAGTAGAAAAGAAAAGAAGCTGACAGCCATGACAGATGCGGAATGGAACATTCTCGATAGAAAGGCACTCGGAACAGTATAGTTTTTCCTTGCGGCGTCAGTCGCCTTCAATATTTTGAAGGAAAAAACAACAGAGGGTTTGATGCAGATGTTGGCGAAACTATATGAAAAAACCTCGGCCTCAAACAAAGTATTTCTTATGAAACAACTGTTTAATATGAAGATGTCGGAAGGTGGATCTATTGCAGACCATTTAAATGATTTTAATATAGTTACCAGTCAGTTAAGTTCTGTAGGGGTAAAATTTGATGATGAAGTTAGAGCTCTGTTATTCTTGTTCTCATTGCCAGAGAGTTGGAATGGTTTAGTAATGGCCATTAGTAACTCTGTCTCTGGATCTAGTACTTTAAAGTTTGATGATGTTGTCGGTGCTATCCTTAGCAAGGAAATGCGACGGAAAGGCTCCGATGATACATCGGGTATGCTTTGAGTGAAAAGTCTGGGGGAAGAAGAATGGAAAGAGGAAAGAGCTCAGGATATCGCAGTAAATCAAGGAAAGGCAGATCCAAGTCCAGATCGGGGATAGTGTGTTGGAAATGCGGAAAGAAAGGATACCTAAAGAAAGACTGTAGATCTCGGAAGGGAAAAGAAGGAGATGCACAACAAGAAAATAATCGTGAAGCAAATGTGACAGGTGATGTGTTACAAGATGCTTTGATTCTTTCTTTCGAAAATGTTATTGATTCTTGGGTTGTAGATTCAGGGGCTTCATTCCATGCTACACCTGATAAGAAATATTTTCATGACTATGTTCAAGGAGATTTTGGACAAGTTCGTTTGGGTGATGATAAACCCTGTAAATTTTTTGGAATGGGTAAGGTTCTTGTAAAACAGCATAATGGAAACCAATGGCTACTAAAGGAGGTAAGGAATGTTCCATATCTAAAGAAAAATTTGATTTCAACAGGGCAGTTAGGTGGTGAAGGTTGTGTGACAACTTTCACAAATAAAGCTTGGAAGGTCACCAAAGGAGCCCTGGTAATAGAAAAAGGTGAAAAGGTTGGTACATTGTATTTATGCAATGGTATTTCTAATTTTGTTAATGCTTTAACTTCCAAAGGAGCAGATGCAACATAATGGCATCATAGGCTCAGACATATGAGTGAGAAGGGGATGAAGATTCTTCACTCAAGAAATTTGTTGCCAGGTTTGAAGAATGTTGATTTGGATTTCTGTGAGAATTGCATTTATGGAAAACAAAAGAGAGTCAGATTTCTCAGAGTTGGGAAAGAAAAAAAGAGTGAAAAATTGGAGCTTGTGCATACAGATGTATGGGGACCTGCTCAGGTATCATCTCTCGGTGGCTCTCGCTATTATGTTACGTTTATTGATGATGCAACTAGAAAAAAATGGATTTATTGTATTCAAAATAAATCTGATGTATTTGATACTTTCAAGAAATGGAAAGCTTTGGTTGAGATTGAGACAGGAAAGAAGTTGAAGTGTCTCGGATCAGACAATGGAGGTGAATATTGCAGCAAAGAGTTTGATAGGTACTGTTCAAAGCATGGAATTCGTAGAGAGAAGACAGTTCCAAGAACACCACAAGAAAATGGTGTGTCAGAAAGGATGAACAGAACAATCATGGAGCGTGCAAGGTGCATGAGATTGCATGTAGGATTGCCTTTAAAATTTTGGGCAGATGCTGTAGATACTGCTGTTTATCTAATAAACAGAGGGCCTTCAAGTTCCTTGGATGGTGGTATTCCAGAGGAAGCATGGATAGGTAAAAAGGTAAACTACTCTTTTTTAAAGCCATTTGGTTGTGAGGCCTTTGTCCATATTAATAAAGAAAATAGAACAAAGCTTGAGGCAAAATCAAAGAAATGTACCTTTATTGGATATGGTGTTAATGATTTTGGTTATCGCTTATATGATTATGAAAATCATAAAATCATTAGGAGCAGAGATGTAATATTCAATGAAAAGGTCTTGTATAAGAATCAGCTACAGGAAAAGAAACAGGAAAAACTAAAGCAAGGAATACACGGTTCTTGATGAGAAAACAAAAAAAGTAAAGGTGCCTGAAAATAATAATAATCAACAACCATAGCAGCAACAACTACCACAACAGCAACAGGCACCTCAAACACCTGAAAGTGGTGTTAGAAGATCTACCAAGATAAGTAGACCCCTTGAACGATACTCTCCTTCATTATATTATTTATTGTTGACTGATTCTGGTGAACTTGAATGTTATGAAGAAGCAATGCAGGTTGAAAGTAGGAAGAAGTGGGAGCTAGCCATGGAAGAAGAGATGGACTCCTTAATGCATAACCAGACTTGGGACTTAGTCAGGTTGACTGCAGGTAAAACTACATTGCAGAATAAATGGGTTTACAGGCTGAAGGAAGAAGATGGAGGAAAACAGAGGTACAAAGCTAGACTTGTGGTGAAGGGGTTTGCACAGAAGAAAGGTATTGATTTTGATGAAATAGTTTCTCCTGTTGTTAAAATGAATTCAATCAGAACTATTTTAAGTCTTGTAGCAACGGAAGATTTACATCTTGAACAGTTAGATGTAAAGACAACATTTCTCCATGGAGATTTGGAGGAAGAGATATACATGCAGCAACCAGAAGGATATGAGGTAAAAGGAAAAGAAAAATTGGTGTGCAGGTTAAAGAAGAGCTTGTATGGCTTAAAACAGGCCCCAAGGCAGTGGTATCTAAAATTTGACAAGTTTATGTCTGAACAAGGTTATACTAGATGTCACTATGATCATTGTGTTTATCTGAAAAGGAAAAATGATGGCAGCTATATTATATTGTTATTGTATGTAGATGACATGCTTGTTGCAGGGTCTAACATGCAGGAAATAAATGTGCTCAAAAGAAAATTGGAAAATTCATTTTCAATGAAGGATTTGGGAGCTGCAAAACAAATCCTTGGTATGAGGATAACTAGAGACAGGAAAAATCACAAATTAACACTGTCTCAGAATGAGTACATAGAAAAGGTGTTGAAAATATTTAATATGCACAATGAAAAACCAGTTAGTACACCTTTTGCTAGCCATTTCAAACTTAGTAAGGAGATGTGCCCAAAGACCCAAGAAGACATGGATTATATGTCTAAAGTTCCATATGCATTAGTAGTTGGAAGCTTAATGTATGCAATGGTTTGCACAAGGCCTGATATTGCACATGCAGTGGGAGTTGTAAGCAGGTACATGAATAATCCAAGAAAAGAACATTGGATGGCAGTAAAGTGGATTCTCAGATATTTGAGAGGTACCACAAATCAAGCATTATGCTTTGGTGGTTCAAACATTTCTCTACAGGGATATGTTGATGCAGATATGGCAGGTGACAGAGATAACATGAGGAGCACTACAGGATATGCATTTACTGTAGGTGGAACAACTTTCAGTTGGGTTTCAAAAATCCAAAGTGTTGTTGCACTTTCAACAACAGAAGCAGAGTATGTTGCTGCTACAGAGGCTAGTAAAGAAATGATTTGGTTACAAAGGCTTATGGGTGAATTGGGTAAGAAGCATGATATGGGCACGTTATACAGTGATAGCCAAAGTGCCATTCATCTTGCAAAGTGATGCAGGGCATTAGACAAAAAGAAAAATCCATGTTTTATTAAAACTTAGGGGTTTTGAGTTTTTTAAAGGAAAGGAATTTTTATAAATGATTTGAGTGGGCTTTAATGATTTTAATTAAATATTGAGAGGATTTTGTAAATGTTCCCGAATGATTGGAGAACATGAGGGAAATCAGATAGTTTAGATTTGAGATATTTAGGAATTGATTGTAAATCCTAAGTTAGATTCAGTTTCATGAATTTAGGGATAGAATCTAGATTTTAGGACTTTGAAGATTTTGAGGATTTTTGTTGGGAGATTGAAGGGATTGAACCTAAATTGGTTCATCCTAAATTGTATAAATTATCAAGCCTTAAAGGCAGAAGGCAGATCAAAGAGAGTGAGGAGTGAGAGTAGGAACAGGGTTTTGTAAGCCTTCGGGCAAAGTTGGAAAAAAGCCACTGATTGAATATCAGGCCTGAAAGGAATTTCTCCATGTAAATACTGTTTTTAATACAAAGGTTTTATTTACAAATTATAGAGTTTGCAGATGAATTGGTTTTGTGAATCTGAACTCTGAGTGACTTGTATTTATTGGGAAAATATTCATTATTTGAGTTTGGTGTGGAATTGATTGAATAAATTAGCATCAGAATGGATCGATTCTGAGGAGGAAGAATTCCTGTGTAAGAGATTGAGTGTGAATCAAATTTTTGTGTTCACTATATGAAGGAGGGTTTCGATTCTTTTTGAAATTGTTGGGTTATATATACTCTGTGTTAATTTGGATGCCAATTTAATGTATATTAGCATCTACGAAAAGGAAGAATCTTGTCCTTTTGAAATTTCGTTGATATTTCTGGGTCAGATCGAATTATACATATTAATACCCTGTGTAAAGAAAGAATCAAAGCAAAATTCAATTCTCTGCTTGAGATGAATGGAGCTCTGCTTTTCAACGATGAAGGTTGATTCATCATCTGATCCATGCCAGTAAGTTGATTCGATTTGCATAAATCGATTCTTGTGTTAAAGCCACTATACAAGAAATCGTTGAGTCTTATGATAATATTGAAGACAGATAATGAACAACGTTACTCAGAAATGTGTGAAGAGGAATGAAATTTGGTTAAACACAGTTAAATCTAAGATTTGCAATTGAGCTTGTTTTGTATCGGACTCTGGTTGGTTGAATCGATACCTGAGAGATCGATCCACAGCATTAAGTGGAGAAGCCGAGTTTAAAAGGAGCAAATTAAACTTAAAACACAGTTCGAATACCAAATTTGAAGCGGTTTTATGGAATGATACCACCGATATCGCATAGCGTTTGGGCTAAGAAGTGGTTTCAACAAATAGAACGTGGTCCAGTTAGATCTTGACACGTCAATATGAAATTATTGCCTATTTTGCATTGTGTTCGTGTGATAAAGCCTGATTTTAAAGGTAATGCGATTTTTGTTCAATCCTGAAGGTAAGTGTTGTGTAACTAGCTCCAAAAATAGAAGAAAAAAGATATCAACGCCTTAGAAATAAGCCACTTCGAGGGGGAAACCTCCAATACATTACATAAATGAACAATTCTTGGATGATACAAATGAACAAAACCTCCTTCTATATATAGGAGTCCATGGGGCCACAATATAATCGTAGTGGGGCCATAATGTAATCCTAGCCGACCTAAAAATAATAATGTAAGGGCACAATAATAACAATATGGGGGTTACAGGGGTACAACAATAAAAATAAGTGGGGCTACACTAACATAATAAGGGACTACACTATTAATATAGGGACTTAACATGCCCCTCTCCTTCAAACAAGTGTTGTCCTCAACGCTTGATTATTTCTTGATGCTTCTGTATAAAATTCTCATCCTCCCATGTGGAATCTTTTACAGGAAAGTTCTTCCACTTGTTGAGATACTTTGAAATTGATCGTACTTTTCGAGTTCTTGTTTTTGTGACCACTTCAGAACTTCTTTTGATGTGATGTTGATATTCTTGTTGTTTCATTAGATTCTGCACCAAAGTTAGGTTATCCTTTGAGAGTTGGAGAACTTGTTGTTGATGCTTGATGTCATCTTCCACTAATTTATCATCCATATTAGCTATTATTTTATCCTTCAAACCATCCAAATTAGCCTCCATTTCTTCTTTTAAACCATCTATGTCAGCTTCGGTTGCTCTTCGTAAGATCGAAATTTGTTGCACTTGGTACCGTAATTTTGATATCTCATACTGCAATTATTCCACTTCATGCATCATAATATAGATTTCTGAGGGCTTAATGGGTGTTGAATTCTTTTTAGGAGGAATTTCAGAATGCAATACTGAAATATATGCTCAATAGGCCCTTGGAATCACTTCAAGCTGATTTTTCAAACAAGATTTATGCAATTCGGGAAAAACAATACACACCTTTTACTTGCTTTTGAGGAGCTCGATATTGGAATTGGATTATCTATGTGATTGCGAATCTTCAATATCTGAAATTAAGCAATGAAATATCCCTCTGAATTATCTTTTGAATGCCATAGGTCTGACCTGATTTGGATTCTCCAAGACAAAGGTGTGTCCAATCTCCCACAATGACCTAATTATGGACTGGTTCAGTAGAGCTAAATTGTAGTACTTTCCACGTGTCACTGTTTCATATTTTGTCTCTGAAATTGATAGTCAAGAAACTAAAATCCATGTACTTGTGACCACTTTTTACGACACTCCAATCCGATGCCCAGAGAGAGATTTATTGAATTTTTCCCACGATCACCTCTTTGAGATGAAATTTAGGAGCCTGAAAAAGCACTAACTTCCATAGATCATATCTCCAAAAATATTGTGAACCAAGCTCTAAAATTGTTTGACGAATTTCCTTAGGATTTCAGCTTCGCACCATACGAATTTCAGACTCTGAACCTTCGTACAAAAAAAATTATAGCGAAAATTCCACGATGACCTATTTAGGAGCCTGAAAGAAGACCTAAATTCCACAGATGATATCTCCACAAATATTGCGAACCAAGCTCTGAAATTTTTAGAAAATATTCCTCAGGATTTCTGCTTCGCACCCTAAAAATTTCAACTTCTGAAACTTCGCACCCTAAAAATTTCAACTTCTGAAACTTCGCAGAAAAAAAGTTATAGCGAAAGTTCCACGATGACCTGTTTTGAGCAGCAAAAGCCTAGAATCCAAAGCTCTGATACCAAATGTTGTGTAACCAGCTCCAAAAATAGAAGAACAAAGATATCAACGCCTTAGAAATAAGCCACTTTGAGGGGGAAACCTCCAATACATTACATAAATGAACAATTCTTGGATGATACAAATGAACAAAACCTCCTTCTATATATAGGAGTCCATGGGGCCACAATATAATCGTGATGAGGCCATGGTGTAATCCTAGCCGACCTAACAATAATAATGTAAGGGCACAATAATAACAATATGGGGGTTATAGGGGTACAACAATAACAATAAGTGGGGCTACACTAACATAATAAGGGACTACACTATTAATAGAGGGACTTAACAGTAAGCGATCTAAATGCGTTCACATTTGAAGATGCGGGGTTGTTAACGTAAGTATGATCAACGTTCTTTTCATTAGTGAATGTTGATGAGGTATGATTGCTGTGGGAACCAAATGAATTTTAATGTTTGTTGGGGTCTTAATATAAAGTCCAAGGCTTATATAATATTTCAAACCCTTGGTTGGAGAACGTAATATATGCATGTATTATGGTTATAGGAATGTCGTGAGTCATTAGTATCTTGGCTCTAACCAAATTTTATAAAGGTAAATGCTGAATGGTTATTCACATAAAAAGTGAGAGCGAAGACTTGGGTTGAGTTAATGCCAAATTGAATTTTATTTGATTCCAATAGAATGGGTCTGTATCACATGGTTTTAGCCATGGTTTAACCATAGGATTTGAAAGGGTAAATTTCCGCACATAAGGATTGAAGTGTCGAGGTTGATATATATATATGGCTTCATAACCTTAGAACATGAAGAGGATAAAGCTTCCGAAATAGAGAATTGAATCTGGGTTGATTGTTTGGTTCTTAATAACCATGATTTGAAGGTTAACGAATATAATAGCTTCCTCATTTTAATTAGAAATTGCCAGATTGAGAACATAATTGGGTGTATGCATTTTTATATGCATCTGAGAGTGTGTTGTGGGTATTAGCAGGGTGAGCCTGCTATCACAAAGAACTCAACATTTCATTCCAAGACTAAACACATACATCTCAAGTACCATTTCATACGGTCAGTAGTGGAAGATGGAGAGTTGAAGCTGGAAAAGATACACACTAGCCAGAATCTTGCAGATATGCTAACAAAAGTTGTAACCAGGGAGAAACTGAAAATGTGCTCAGTTTCAATTGGTCTTCAAGGATGATGATGAAGATGAGGAATATCCAGTTCCAAAGAGGAGTCATTGTCCAACAAATGAAGTAGCGGTGGAGTTGCTACAATCAGTCTCCAAGTGGGAGATTGTTGGGTGTGGAGCCTGATTTTTTTCTTGATTTAGAGATCCTTGTTTTATTGTTGGATGTATACCCCAGGAAAATTTTACACCCTTGCACGTGGGGGCGACTTGTCCCCCCAGCAGGGTCCGAGGGGGCCGACCCCCCCAGCTGGGGGGTCCGAGGGCTAGCAGTCCCCCGGCGGGGGTTTCGGGGGCAGCGCCCCCGAAGCCAAAAATAGATGTAAAATTGCCTTGTAAAAGTATAGTAATTTCTAGTCAATCTAGGCCATTCATTAGGCATTTGATTTGACGGTAGAAGTTATGTTTATTTTAGGGTTTTTTTTTCTAGAAGGCAACCCCTCGCTTTTATGAGGGTATTGTATTGCGGCTGCATATAGTATGTGAATTCTTTGAGTGAGAAACAGATAGGGAGGTTGTGAGAGACAACAGAGGATATTACAACGGATTTGCTGTAGGTTTTGTATCTTCATTTTGCTGGATAATAGAAAGGAAGGAATGGCTGTTCGGGGTGGACGTAGCCCAAACTGGGTGAACCACGTATATCTGTGTCTCTCTGGTTTTATGTGTTTTTCATGCTTGTATTTTCCGCATATTTTATGTGTTGAATTTCTCTGTAATATTTAATTTTCTAACAAATAGTGTATACAGTTGGCTTCAAGAACGATTTATGGTTTTCCCTGCTTGCTTGTTGCCACTTGAAAACTGTTTTCGAAGTCTCCTTTCAAAGTACCATTGTATGTAGTTTTCCATAGAGGTATGTTTTGATCATACCCTCTGTTATTGCTGAGATAATTGTTTTGAAGGTCTTTATAATTGCAGTCTTAGATGTTTAGGCATTCCCTCTTCTATGAATGCAATTATTTTTGAATCTTATATGTTTTCTAAATCCTTTCTAGTGAAATATTTAGAAGAAACAGAGTGTTCATCGCCTTCTGTATTTAATTGGAAAAGTCCATCTTGAAATTATCATCTGCCGAAGTGTGGTTTGTGGAATTCATGGTTAGCCCTGTCTATCAAATTCATCTTTATTTTTAGATAATGTTTTAAGTCCCTTTGTTGAGAAGTATAGATAATTAAGGATTCTTAATTTCCCTTAGTTTTACTTTTCATTCTAAGTCCTTAATGTTCATTTCATCCCACCTGTAAAACCCAATAGATCCATTGACCAAGTTAGATTTTCCCTTTGGTACCCCAAATTCATCACTCAAACCTGCTATGACTACCGCTTGACTCCATTGCCCAATGGGTTATATAATTCCCCAGTCTGTCTATGCTGCCTAGATAATCTATGACCGACCAACAAAACAAACAAATTTGCACCTAATAACTAGCCTAAAATAAACCCTTAAAAGAAAACAAGACATATCTTTGCACACATTGAGATATCCCTCTCTTAGACTAGGAGGGCTAGATCCCAGAGCTCTAAAGCTTGGTTTGAATGTTGCCGTGTCATTTGGTTTTCCAATCATCCAAATCACAGGACCCAAACATTTTGGCGATCACGGTGGGACCAACATTATGGCGATCATGGTGGGACCTCTGAGTACATAATAGCCTCTCAAACTCTTGTAGACTCACTATGTCCTTCAATAACCACAAAAAACTCAGAAAACCAAAAAAATTTCAGATTGGTTTCATAATAAACATTGGGGGTGGACCTTAACATATTTTACCCTCAAAAGGCTAAAAAATTCCACCTGGCGACTCCACTGGCCTCCTGTAGGCCTATTACTTCACTAGTCCTTGAAAAATCCTTTGGGAATGCACTGAGCAAACCAAATAATGTTGATGGTGGACAAAAAAGTTCAAATCTTCCACCTGGAAACTCCACAACCTCCAAAAGACCTAATGAATCCACTGGTAGAAGACTCTAAACTGGTTGACAAGATACAGTGACCTCTTTTTTACAACATGGATCCAAGTATAGACAGAGAAGCTAAAATAAACACATTATTGGACCTAATTAGAAAAATAGTGTACATAATTACTAAGAAACTGGAAAGGCATGAGGCTGATACAGATGTTGATTATTTAGAGAAACCCATGTTTTATCCTGATAAAAAACAAACTCAACCACTACAAGACATAAACAACAAAGAAAATATGTATGATGAGCAAGAATACAGAGAGAACAATGAAGAAGGTTGTCAATAAAGTCCAGATAGCCTACCTTTTGTTGGAAATATTGTCATTGATGGCAAAGGAGCACAAAGGAGCAGCACCTGAACCAGCAATAAAGCAAAGAGAGAAGTAAAGTAAGAAAGGAGAAGAAAGGTAGTAGAGAGACAGAAAAGAAGCAGAGAAGTAGCAGAGAGGCAGTAGGGAAAGCATTGGACATGAAGCAGAGGCAGTTTTAGCAGGGCTATTTGAAGAAGCAGGGTAGCAAAAAGAAGCAGGTCAGATACAGAGCAGGAAGAAGCAGAGACAGGGCTTTTGTATCTAATTTTATATGAATGAAGGAATTGGTTCTGAGGTATATGTACTCCTTGATAGAATTCAGTGTGATGAATGGTTGAGTTCTGTGGATGAATATATGATAACCCTGTTTGATTGAAGCGATAACTCAGGGTTGAATTGATTTGAGAATACTAGTGTATAGAATCAGTGGTGTGAACCTTGCAGTGAAGTTGAATGTGAAGCGCGGGGTTGTTACTATCACCGATATGGATTGAATTTGATTCACAACATCAAGGTGGACAAGGCGCAGTTGAATGGAGTGGTAGTTGAGTGAATCGATATCTTGGAACCCTATATTGTGTATTGGCGAACAGTATGAAGGAACTTGGAGTAGGTTGAAAAAAATTGAACCAATGCCGGAATTTTAATATGGTTCGGTTGTATAGTAAATAATTCCATTGCATTATAATAGTGATGGAGGAAAGGTGAGCTGAAGAGTATTGATGTTTTGATTTTAACCAAGGTTGAGTTATGAGGTTTTTTGAACAAAGACGGAGGCGATATAGAGCAACGGACGAAGGAACGGAACCTTGAGCCGGTAACGGAACCATGAGGAGCAACAGTGAAACCGGGGTTCGAAAATCCAGTGGGTTCACATAATTTAAAAGTGGTAATTGGTATTACGAAAAATAATGCGATATGGTTCGGTGATCGACACGTGGCCCAGGTGGTATTCCAAATCCACCTATTTCGCAAAACTTTTTCGTGTTAAACCGCGGGGGTAAAACTTTTGCGACCACCGTTGGATTTCATAGGATGGGTTGAGGTGTTGCGACCACCGTTAGATCGCAAGTGAAGTAGCACAGGCAGAAATTACGTTATAATGCATTGTGGGACCCAGTGTTGGTGTGGGAATTAAAATATATATATATATATATATATATATATATATATATATATATATATATTGCGGTATATGTATTATGTTGATATGAGTCAAATGTGTTGTGGGCCGAATGTTATAATTTGTTGAGGTTTGTTTTAAATTAAAATCAAAGCTTGTAAAGTCGAGTGCATAAGGTTGGTTAGTGAAATACGACGGAAGTGTGAAGTAATGTGACCATTGCTAATATGGTCGATGTATACAAGTGTGGGAGTCGAAAGTTCAATTAATTGTTAACATATATATGCAATATGCTGTGGGCCAGTCATTTATATGTATTGGGTTATTAAGCAGAGTATTGGAGTCACATATGAAGGTTCATTTAAAACAGGTTTGACATGTGGGGCCCGAATAGACTTTTATGTGTATCGGGTTATATGATTACCGGGTGTTTAACAGAGTCAAACAATGAAAGTATGATTATTGGGTTTTACTCCAAAGACGAGGTTTCTTTGTTGGCTGAAGATTTACGTTAGTAATTAAGCCAAAGCAAATAGTGATTGGGCGCTTCCATAAAATGAAATATTGATACAAGATTTCACCATAGTGATGGAAAAAGAAAGCTTCAGCATTGGTACAGCTTCCAGACTTAAAACATAAATTAGAAATGCATTTTTATATACATAGTGAACTTGGAGAATGTGGGTCTGAAAAAGGTAAACAGAGATTGCAGATTTGAAGAGGTGTGAAACGAAGGGATTCAGTATTGCAGAATCAGAATGTGAAATGCACAGGAATGAAAATGTGAGTTTGTTACACTATAGCAGCAGAAAATTCAAGCTCACAGTGAGCCAAAAATTTAATGGGCTGAATAGAAATTCTTATTGTAACTGAAAATGTAATGTTTTATTTATTTTATATTGTTTGTGATGCAAAGGCAAGTCTCCGGAGAAAAAGAAACATCTCACTCTAATATTGAAATTTGTACATATTGTTATATTTTTTCTGAATGAAATGGACAAAGGAATGAGAAGGAAAAAGTCAAAGAGTCATGGCTGTTCACTCAAAATTCTCTATAGAATACAGACAGTCAAGAGGTGAACTCTATAAATGATATCTCATAGATATGCATAGAGAGGTTAGAGAATGCAGAATTGAGGTAGAGAGGATAAGAAGAAGGAGGAGCAAATAGAGATGCTGTGAAGAATCTGAGAAGATATAAGACAGATAAGAAAGTTGGAGGACAGCAGTGAAGAAGGAACATAACAGAGCTGATATCCAAGGTAAATCAACATATGATTTTTAAAAGAGTGAGGAAGTTGGAGCTTCCCTATCAAGTTGTAGCTTGATAGATGTCAGTTGTAGCTGACTAAGGTAGGAGCCTCCTGTAGGTTGGTGCCAGAAAATAGTTGAGAGTTGGAGCTTCCTTGCAAGTTGTAGCTTGCAGAATTGAGGTAGGAGCCTCCTGTAGGTTGGAGCCTATAGAAAATCAGTGGTGAGAGGAAGTTGGAGCTTGCCTTTGCATCACAAAAATAATAAGATGTGGTTTTCTCCCTTTATGGGTTTCCACTTATATCTGTTGTCTATATGCATGATGATTATGTGGTGATACTCTGTATTTAATTTTCTTAATACCTACTGCTCATTTATTAATATTGTTTTTCCATTGTATATTAAGTTGATTTCATAATGATGATGTGAATGAGTATAAAAGAAATTTTATTGAGAACATGACTGCATTAAACTGATTCACCCCCCCCCCCCTTTCTAAGTTTAACCAAGGGTTCAACAATTGGTATCAGAGCCAGTTCCTTCTGTATCAGTTTAACAACTGGAAGGAGATCCTAGGTCCCCAGGATGGCTATTCTAGAAGGTTGCTCAAAAAATAAAGCCCCTTTGTTCACCGGTACAAATTATGCCTTCTGGAAAATAAGAATGAGAACAGACATAGTGTCTCTAGGAATAGAAGTTTGGGCTACTGTGGAATTGGGATATGCCCCAAAGAAGACTGGCTCAGAGAAAGATGCCAAACAAGACTTTGTAGCTAATGCAAAGGCCATGAATGCACTCTTAAATGGACTGTGTGAGGCAGAATTTATCAAATTAATGCACAACAAGATTGCCAAAGAAATATGGGATACACTAGAAAACATCCATGAGGAAGAAAAAAAGGCGAAGACAACCAAACTTCAAGTCTATAGAGCTCAGTTTGAAAATAAAAAAATGAATGATGATGAAGACATTGCCAGCTTCTTTTTAAGGGTTGCAGAAATTGTGAATAACTTGAAATCTCTAGGAGAAACCATAAAAGAAGCTGTAATTGTTCAAAAGATTCTAAGATCTCTTCCATCCAACTTTAACCCCAAGGTTTCTTCCATAGAAGAAATAGTTGATTGGAAAACTTTGACTATGAACCAATTACTTGGAAATCTAACAGCCTGTGAGATGAGACTGCCACAGAGGAAGTCAAATGTGAGGGAGGCAACCTTTAAGATAGAGAAGAAGAAAGAAGAAAAGGAAGATGTATGCTCTTGCTCTGATGAAGAAGAGGCCAAATTTATCAGAAAATTGGATAGAGGCTCAGGTAAATATAAAGGTAAAATTCCATATAGATGCTTTAACTGTGGAATAATTGGACACTATGCTTCTAAGTGTCCTCATAAGAAAACAAAGAATCCGACTCAAGAATCAGAGAAAACCATATCAAATAATTGGCAGAAACGGAAGAGATTCAATAGAAAATATTTTTATGCTCATCAAGACAGCAGTGCATCTGAAGACTCAGATGATTCCTCAAGTGAAGAAGGAACCTCTGAATTTGTATTGATGGCTAAAGAAGAGCTTGAAGGATTCGTTCTATAACATGAGGAAGAAGGTGAAGTTGATCTTGATGGGGAGCTAAGAAGTGCCCTAGAGGAAATAGACATACTTAAACTAAAGTGCAGAAAATAGAAATACATTCTCCTCAAATATGTAAGAGAAGAAAAAAACTCATAAGACCTCATTCAGTTGAAAGTAGAGCTTTAATAAGCCAAGAAGGTATAAGACACTCTACTTAAGCAAATTAAAGATAAAATTTAGAAGCAAGAGAAATTGGAAGAAGAAGTAGTGTGCCTGAGAAAGAAATTAGAAAAATCCCAAAAAGAATTATTAATGAATACTCCTCAAATGACAAGCTCTGATAAGTTGAATAAAATACTAGATGCTCAAAGATCTCCTCTGATAAAAACTGGGATAGGCTATGAACATGAAACAAGTAAAGTCAAAGAAACAGCTAACAGGAATATTATTTTTGTAAAAGTTGTCAAGGAAAATGAAGCAGCTCAGAAGGTTCCTACAGAAGTATAAGCCTGCAATGTAGTAAACAGAAACATGAAGGAACCTCAAATGACAAAGAACGAAACAAATAAACAGTCAACTAGAAAAGGCTCATATACTCCTAAATATATCAAATTTGGAAGCTGTTAAAGGAGATTCTTCCCCCCTATGAAAAATGTCTCTTGCTATGCCTGCCATAGATAGGGACATATTGCTGCATACTGTCATAAAAGGAGAATCGATTCCAACCAGCAAAGGATGCAAAAAGTGAAAAGACTACCTCAAGCAATCAAATGGAGAAGACAACCCTTCATCAGGTACACTAATTGTTTTTATGGGTATTTTTTTTCCTGTAAGGAGTTCGGCCATAAAGCCAAGGAATGTAGAACATATGGAAAAATATTGATGTTCAAAACCTTAAGGAGATTTATGAAATGTGGAGAGTTCACTCATACTCAGAATCCTATTAAAAATATGATCAGATGCTTTGTATGCCATGAGATCGGACACATGTCTTCCCAATGTCCTCTCAGAGAAAGTGGTCCATCATCTCAGAAAAGGTACCAAACAAAAGGATGCATGCAGTGGAAAAATAAGGTGAATAAATGTGACCTAGCTCTAATAGCCCAAGATCAGAAAATCCAATGGTATTTGGAAAGTGGATGCTCAAAGCATATGACTTTAGATAAAAATAAGTTTATAACCTTTGATGAAAAGAAATCTGGAAATGTAACTTTCGGCAATGATAAAGTAGGGAAAATCAAAGGAAAAGGCTCAGTCAGTCTGGATAATGGAAGAGGAAAGGCTCAATATGTTCTATTTGTGGATGGGCTAAAATAAAATCTTCTTAGTGTCAGTCAAATGTGTGATAAAGGCTGTGAAGTTATTTTTAGAGCACAAGAGTGTGAAGTAAGATCAAGCACCAAAGGAAAGACCTTGATCAAAGGTGTTCAAACATAAATTAATGTCTATATAGTGAAAGAAGAAAATGAAGCATGCCACCTAAGAAAACTTGATGAGTCATGGTTATGGCATAGAATATTGGGACACCTTAACTTCGACCATATCATCAGTCTGAGCAAGAAGAAAGTAGTCAGAGATATGCCAGTAATAAAGAAACCTAAATACCATATGTAAATCTTGCCAATTGGGCAAACAGACCCGCACATCGTTTAAGACCAAAGATGAACTATCAACAAGTAGGCCACTTCAACTTGTACACATGGACCTATGTGGACCTTCAAGAACTAAAGCACCAAGTGGAAAGTCTTATTTCATGCTGATAATTGATGATTTTTTCAGAATGACATGGGTAGCATTTCTCAAATATAAATCTGAAGCACTTGAGAAATTCAAGATATTCAAGGCATTGGCAAAAAATCAAACAGGATGCAAGCTAAAGTGCATCAGATCAAACAGAGGAGGTGAATTCACAGACTATGATTTTGTAGAGCTATGCAATGAGCATGGGATAAAACAACATTTTACAATTGTAGGTACACCTCAACAGAATGGAGTGGCAGAGAGACAAAACAGGTCAGTACAACAGATTGCCAGTGCCATGACGCAAGAAAGTAACATTCCCCAAACTTTCTGGGCAGAAGCAGTACACACAATTCTGCACATTCTCAACAAAGCTCATTTAAGACCAAACAGTGACAAGACTCCTTATGAATTATGGCATGGTAAACCAACATCCATCAAGCACTTTAAAGTCTTTGGAAGCAGGTGTTTCATAAAAAATAATGATGAAAAACTGGGGAAGTTTGATGCAAGAGCTGATGAAGGAATATTTTTAGGATATGCATCCAAGATTAAGAGTTACAGGTGCTACAACAAAACACTGCACAAAATTGTGGAAATAATTGATGTAAGATTTGATGAAGATCTACCAAACAGAACAAGAAGTACAAGATGCAGCAATCCTCCAGAAGATAATGAAGAAGAAAACCAAGATAATGAGGAACTGATCCAGACAATAGAAGATACTGAATTAATCTCAAAAGGTCCCTCTAGACACACTCAAAAGAATCATCTAGAAGATCAAATTATTGGGGACAAGAGTGTGGGAGTCCAGACAAGAAGACAACTTGCTGAATAGACAGAAGAAGTACACCTAGCCATGCTATCTCAAATAGAGCCAAAGAAGTTCGAAGAAGCCAACAAAGACAAAAACTGGGTAAATGCTATGAATGAAGAGTTGGACCAAATTGAGAAGAACAATACCTGGGAATTAATTCCAAGATCCACTGGAAAAAAATGTCATTGGCTCAAAATGGATATTCAAGAATAAGATGAATGAACAAGGACATGTAATCAGAAATAAAGCCAGACTTGTATGCAAGGGATATTCACAAATTGACGGTCTTGATTATGATGAAACATTTTCCCCTGTAGCTAGAATGGAAGCTATTAGAATGTTTTTAGCCTTTGCATGCTACCATGAATTCAAGGTATATCAAATGGATGTGAAGTCTGCCTTCCTGAATGGAGATTTAGAGGAAGAAGTCTACATGGAACAACCCGAAGGATTCTCTTTAACAGATAAACCAGACTATGTGTGCAGATTAAAGAAAGCCTTATATGGGCTAAAAAAAGCTCCTCGAGCATGGTATTCAAGGCTGGACAAATACTTGCAAAAACAAGGGTTCAAGAAAGGAGGAGTAGACAACAATTTGTACATAAAAGCTAATGAAAATGAACTCTTAATTGTAGTAGTGTATGTAGATGACATCATGTTTGGAAGCAACAAAGATGAGTTATCAAAAGGATTTGCTGAAGAAATGAAATCAAAATTTGAGATGTCTATGATTGGAGAGCTCACCTTCTATTTAGGACTTCAAATTCAACAAAAGAACACATGAACATTCATCTCACAAGAAAAATACTTAAGAGAGATGTTGAAAAGGTTCCAAATGGAAGATTGCAAACCTGTGTCAACTCCCATGATCATTGGATGTAAGCTATGTGCTAATGATGGATCTGCAGATATAGATCAAAGACTTTACAGATCCATGGTAGGAAGTCTGCTATACCTAACAGCTTCTAGACCAGACATTGTGCTGGATTTAGGACTTGTGGCAAGATATCAAGCAGCACCAAAACAAAATCACTTACTAGCAATCAAGAGAATATTCAAATATCTAAATGGAACTGCACATTATGGGCTATGGTATCTAAAAAGAAAAAGCTTCACCTTGACAACATATATAGATGCAGATTGGGCCAGCTATGTGGATGATAGGAAAAGCACAAGTGGAGGAGCATTCTATTTGGGAAAAATTCTGGTGGCATGGCTAAGAAAGAAGCAAAATTCCATCTCTCTATCTACAGCAGAAGCAGAATACATAGCAGCAGCAGCATGTTGCACACAACTAATGTGGATGAAACAAACTCTCCAAGACATGAAGGTAAGCATTGATGAACCTATTTCTATCAAATGTGACAATAAAAGTGTAATAAGTATATCAAAAAATCCTATACTTCATTCAAAAACAAAGCACATCCCAATAAAGTACCACTTCCTCAGAGAACAAGTAGCATAGAAAGTAGTAAAGCTGGAATATGTACCAACAAAGGAACAAACAGTAGACATATTCACAAAACCCCTTGCTAAAGAACCATTCGAACATCTAAGAGACAAACTAGGAGTAGTGTCTACAGATGTTACTCTCTGACATGAAAAGAAAGCATCAGTCCAAGGGGAGATCAGAAAAGAAGACATCATTCCAAGGGGAGATCAGTCAACAAGTATTGTCGCAATAGAACCAGAGAAAGTGAGCAGTGCATGGAAGAGGTCCTCAAGATCAGAATATTATGGACAAGATTTGGAAACCACACTATGAAATGTGCAACCCTTTGCCATTGATGTCAAATGGGGAGGAAAAGAAAGTAATATAAGAAAGGGTCTTCTAAAAGGCAAGAAGAGGAAGTGTATTTCCATCAATGCCAAAGGGGGAGACTGCTGGAAATATTGTCGTTGATGGCAAAGGAACACAAAGGAGCAGCACTTGAACCAGCAATAAAGCAAAGAGAGAAGAAAAGTAAGAAAGGAGCAGAAAGGTAGCAGAGAGACAACAAAGAAGCAGAGAAGTAGCAGAGAGGCAGCAGGGAAAGCATCAGACATGAAGCAGAGGAATTTGTAGCCCATTTGAAGAAGCAGGGCAACAAAAAGAAGCAGCTCAGACACAGGGCAGGAAGAAGCAGATACAGGGCTTTTGTATCTAATTTTATATGAATGAAGGAATTGGTTCTGAGGTATATGTACTCCTTGATAGAATTCGGTGTGATGAATGGTTGAGTTCTGTGGATGAATATATGATAACCCTGTTTGATTGAATCGATAACTCAGGGTTGAATTGATTTGAGAATACTAGTGTATAGAATCAGTGGTGTGAACCTTGTAGTGAAGTTGAATGTGAAGCGCGGGGTTTTTACTCTCAGCGATATGGGTGAATTCGATTCACAACATCAAGGTGGACAAGGCGCAGTTGAATGGAGCAGTAATTGAATGAATCGATATCTTGGCACCCTGTATTGTGTATTGGCGAATTTTCTGAAGGAACCTGGAGTAGGTTCGAAAAAATTGAACCAATGCCAGAATTTTAATATGGTTCGATTGTATAGTAAAGAAGTCCATTGCATTATAATAGTGATGGATGGGGAAAGGTGAGTCGAAGAGTATTGATGTTTTGATTTTAACCAAGGTTGAGTTATGAGGTTTGTTGAACAAAGACGGAGGCAATATAGAGCAACGGACGAAGGAACGGAACCTTGAGCCGATAACGGAACCATGAGGAGCAACAGTGAAACCGGGGTTTGAAAAACCAGTGGGTTCGCATAATTTAAAATTGGTAATTGGTATTACGAAAAATAATGTGATATGGTTTGGTGATCGACACGTGGCCCAGGTGGTATTCCAAATCCACCTATTTCGCAAAAAATTTTCATGTTAAACTGCGGGGGTAAAACTTTTGCGATCACCGTTGGATTTCGCAAGACGGGTTGAGGTGTTGCGACCATTGTTGGATCGCTAGTGAAGTAGCATTGGCGAAAATTACGTTATAACGAATTGTGGGACCCAGTGTTGGTGCGGGAAGTAATATATATATACATATATATATATATATATATATATATATATATATATATATATATATATATATATATATATATATATATATATATATATATATATATATATATATATTTCGGTATATGTATTATGTTGATATGAGTCGAATGTGTTGTGGGGCTGAATGCTATAATTTGTTGAGGTTTGTTTTAAATTAAAATCAAAGCTTGTAAAGTCGAGTGCATAAGTTGGTTACTGAAATACGATGGAAGTGTGAAGTAATGTGACCATTGCTAATATGGTCGATGTATACAAGTGTGGGACCCTAACGTTCAATTAATTGTTAACATATATATGCAATATGCTATGGGCCAGTCATTTATATGTATTAGGTTATGAAGCAGAGTATTGGAGTCGCATATGAAGGTTCATTTAAAACAGGTTTGACATGTGGGGCCCGAACATACTTTGATGTGTATCGGGTTATATGATTACCGGGTGTTTAACAAAGTCAAACTATGAAAGTATGATTATTGGGTTTTACTCCAAAGACAGGGTTTCTGTGTTGGCCGAAGATTTACGTTAGTAATTAAACCAAAGCAAATAGTGATTGGGCGCTTCCATAAAATGAACTACTGATACAGGATTTCACCATAGTGATGGAAAAATAAAGCTTCAACATTGGTACAGTAGCCAGACTTAAAACATAAAATAGAAATGCATTTTTATATACACAGTGAACTTGGAGAATGTGGGTCTGACAGAGGTAAACATAGATTGCAGATTTGAAGAGGTGTGCAACGAAGGGATTCAGTATTGCAGAATTAGAATGTGAAATTCACAGGAATGAAAATGTGAGTTTGTTACACTACAACATCAGAAAATTCAGGCTCATAGTGAGCCAAAAACTAAATGGGCTGAATATAAATTCTTATTGTAACTGAAAATGTAATGTTTTATTTATTTTATATTGTTTGTGATGCAAAGGCAAGTCTTCGGAGGAAAAGAAACATCTCACTATAATATTGAAATTTGTACATATTGTTACATTTTTTCTGAATGAGCTAGACAAAGGAATAAGAAGTTAAAAGTCAAAGATTCATGGTTGTTCACTCCAAATTCTTTGTAGAATACAAACAATCAAGAGGTGAACTCTATAAATGATATCTCATAGATATGCATAGAGAGGTTAGAGAATGAAAAATTGAGGCAGAGAGGATAAGAAGGAGGATCAGATAGAGATGCTGTGAAGAATCAGAGAAGATATAAGACAGATAAGAAAGCTGGAGGACAATAGTGAAGAAGGAACAGAACAGAGCTGATATCCAAGGTAAATCAGCATATGATTTTTGAAAGAGTGAGGAAGTTGTAGCTTCCCTATCAAGTTGTAGCTTGATAGATTTCATTTTTAGCTGACTAAGGTAGGAGCCTTCTGTAGGTTGGTGCCTGTAGAAAATAGTTGGGAGTTGGAGCTTCCTTGCAAGTTGTAGCTTGCAAAATGGAGGTAGGAGCCTCCTGTAAGTTGGACCCTACAGAAAATCAGTGGTGAGAGGGAGTTGGAGCTTGCCTTTGCATCACAACAATAATAAGATGTGGTTTTCTCCCTTTATGAGTTTCCACTTATATCTGTTGTCTATATGCATGATGATTATGTGTTGATACTCTGTATTTAATCTGCTTAATACCTGCTACTCATTTATTAAGATTGTTGTTCCATTGTATATTAAGTTGATTTCAAAATAATGATGTGAATGAGTATTAAATAAAGTTTAATAAGAACATGACTGCATTAAACTGATTCACTTCCCCCCCTCTCAGTTTAGCCAAGGGTTCAACAATTGGTATCAGAGCAGGTTCCTTCTGTATCAGTTTAACAATTTGAAGGAGATCCTAGGTCCCCAGGATGGCTAGTCTAGAAGGTTGCTCAACAAATAAATCCCCTTTGTTCACTGGTAAAAATTATGCCTTCTGGAAAATAAGAATGAGAACATACATAATGTCTCTAGGAATAGAAGTTTGGGCTGCTATGGAATTGGGATATGCCCCAAAGGAGACTGACTCAGATAAAGATGCCAAAAAAGACTTTGTAGCTAATTCAAAGGCCATGAATGCACTCTTAAATGGAGTGTGTGAGGCAGAATTTATCAAAGTAATGCATAGCAAGACTACCAAAGAAATATGGGATACACTAGAAAACATCCATGAGGGAGACAAAAAGGTGAAGACAGCCAAACTTCAAGTCTATAGAGCTCAGTTTGAAAATATAAAAATGAATGATGATGAAGACATTTCCAGCTTCTTTTTAAGGGTTGCAAAAATTGTGAATAACATGAAATCTCTAGGAGAAACCATAAAATAAGCTGTAATTGTTCAAAAGATTCTAAGATCTCTTCCATCCAGCTTTAACCCCAAGGTTTCTATCATAGAAGAAACAGCTGATTGGGAAACTTTGACCATGAACCAATTACTTGGAAATCTAATAGCCTATGGGATGAGACTGCCACAGAGGAAGTCAAATGTGAGGGAGGCAGCCTTTAAGATAGAGAAGAAGAAAGAAGAAAAGGAAGATATATGCTCTTGCTATGATGAAGAAGAGGCCAAATTTATCAGAAAATTGGATAGAGGCTCAGGTAAATATAAAGGTAAACTTCCATTTAAATTCTTTAACTATGGAAGAATTGGACACTATGCTTCTAAGTTTCCTCATAAGAAAACAAAGAATCAGACTCAAGAATCAGATAAAACCATATCAAAGAACTGGAAAAAAGGGAAGAGATTCAATAGAAAATCTTTTTATGCTCAACAAGACAGCAGTGCATCTAAAGACTCAAATGATTCCTCCAGTGAAGAAGGAACCTCTTAATTTGTATTGATGGCTAAAGAAGAGCTTGAAGGATTCCTTTTAGAAGATGAGGAAGAAGGTGAAGTTGATCTTGAGGGGGAGCTAAGAAGTTCCCTAGAGGAAATAGATAAACTTAAACTAAAGTGCAGAAAATAGAAATACATTCTCCTCAAATATGTAAGAGAAGAAAAAAACTCAGAAGACCTCATTCAGTTGAAAGTAGAGCTTGAATAAGCCAAGAAGGTAAAAGACACTCTACTTAAGCAAATTAAAGATAAAATTCAGAAGCAAGAGAAATTGGAAGAAGAAGTAGTGTGCCTAAGAAAGAAACTAGAAAAAGCCCAAAGAGAATTATTAATGAATTCTCCTCAAATGACAAGCTCTGATAAGTTGAATAAAATACTATATGCTCAAATATATCCTCTGATAAAAACTGGGATAGGCTATGAAGGTGAAACAAGTAAATTCAAAGAAACAGATAACAAGATTATCATTTTTGTAAAAGCTTTCAAGGATAATGAAGCAGCTCAGAAGGTTCCTACAGAAGTAGAAGCCTGCAATGTAGTAAACAAAAACATGAAGGAACCTCAAATGAAAAAGAACGAAACAAATAAGCAGTCAACTAGAAAAGGCTCATATAGTCCTGAATATATCAAATTTGGAAGCTGTGAAAGGAGATTCTTCCCCCCTATGAAAAATGTCACTTGCTATGCCTGCCACAGACAGGGACATATTGCTGCATATTGTCATAAAAGGAGAATCGATCCCAACCAGCAAAGGATGCAAAAAGTGAAAAGACTACCTCAAGCAATCAAATGGAGAAGACAACCCTTCATCAGGTATGCCATAAAGCCATAAAGCCAAGGAGTGCAGAACATATGGACAAAGAATGATGTTCAAAACCTCAAGAAGATTTATGAATTATGGAGAGTTCACTCATACTCAGAATCCTCTTAAAAATATGATCAAATGCTTTGTATGCTATTAGATCGGACATATGTCTTCCCAATGTCCTCTCAGAGAAAGTGGTCCATCATCTCAGAAAAGGTACCAAACAAAAGGATGCATGCAGTGGAAAAAGAAGGTGAATAAATGTGACCTGGCTCTAATATCCCAAGATCAGAAAAGCCAATGGTATTTGGACAGTGGATGCTCAAAGCATATGACTGGAGATAAAAGTAAGTTTATAACCTTTGATGAAAAGAAATCTGGAAATGTAACTTTTGGCAATGATAAAGCAAGGAAAATCAAAGGAAAAGGCTCAGTCAGTCTGGATAATGGAAGAGGAAAGGCTCAAGATGTTCTATTTGTGGATGGGCTGAAAGCAAATCTGCTTAGTGTCAGTCAAATGTGTGATAAAGGATGTGAAGTTCTTTTTAGAGCACAAGACTGTGAAGTAAGATCAAGCACCACAGGAAAGACCTTGATCAAAGGTGTTCGAACAAAAAATAATTTCTATATAGTGAAAGAAGAAAATGAAGCATGCCACCTAAGCAAACTTGATGAGTCATGGTTATGGCATAGAAGATTGGGACACCTTAACTTCAACCATATCATCAGTCTGAGCAAGAATAAAGCAGTCATAGATATGCCAGTAATAAAGAAGCCTTCAAATACCATATGTAAATCTTGCCAATTGGGCAAACAGACCCGCACATCGTTTAAGACCAAAGATGAACTATCAACAAGTAGGCCACTTCAGCTTGTACACATGGACATATGTGGACCTTCAAGAACTAAAGCACCAAGTGGAGAGTCTTATTTCATGCTAATAATTGATGATTTTTCCAGAATGACATGGGTAGCATTTCTCAAATATAAATCTGAAGCACTTGAGAAATTCAAGATATTCAAGGCATTGGCAGAAAATCAAATAGGATGCAAGCTAAAGTGCATCAGATTAGAAAGAGGAGGTGAATTCACAGACTATGATTCTGCAGACCTATGCAATGAGCATGGGATAAAACAAAAGTTTATAATTGCAGGTGCACCTCAACAGAATGGAGTGGCAGAGAGACAAAACAGGTCAGTACAACAAATTGCCAGAGCCATGATGCAAGAAAGTAACATTCCCCAAACTTTCTGGGTAGAAGCAATACACACATCTGTGCACATTCTCAACAAAGCTCATTTAAGACCAAAAAGTGACAAGAATCCTTAAAAATTATGGTAGGGTAAACCAACATCCATCAAGCACTTTAGAGTCTTTGGAAGTAGGTGTTTCATAAAAAATAATGATGAAAAATTGGGGAAGTTTGATGCAAGAGATGATGAAGGAATATTTTTAGGATATGTATCCAAGATTAAGGGTTACAGGTGCTACAACAAAACACTGCACAAAATTTTGGAAAGCATTGATGTAAGATTTGATGAAGATCTACCAAACAGAACAAGAATTACAAGATGCAGCAATCCTCCAGAAGATAATGAAGAAGAAAACAAGATAACGAGGAACTGAGCCAGACAATAGAAGATACTGAATTAAACTCAAAAGGTCCCTCTAGACACACTCAAAAGAATCATCCATAAGATCAAATCATTGGGGGCAAGAGCGTGGGAGTCCAGACAAGAAGACAACTTGCTGAACAGACAGAAGAGGTACACCTAGCCATGCTATCTCAAATAGAGCCAAAGAAGTTCGAAGAAGCCAGCAAAACAAAAAACTGGGTAAATGCCATGAATGAAGAGTTGGACCAAATTGAGAAGAACAATACCTGGGAATTAATTTCAAGACCCACTGGGAAAAATGTCATTGGCTCAAAGTGGATATTCAAGAATAATATGAATGAAAATTGACATGTAATCAGAAATAAATCCAGACTTGTATGCAAGGGATATTCACAAATTGAAGGTCTTGATTATGATGAAACATTTGCCCCTGTAGCCAGAATGGAAGCTATCATAATGTTTTTGGCCTTTGCATGCTACCATGACTTCGAAGTATATCAAATGGATGTGAAGTCTGCCTTCCTGAATGGAGATTTAGAGGAAGAAGTCTACATGGAACAACCCGAAGGATTCTCCTTAACAGATAAACCAGACTATGTGTGCAAATTAAAGAAAGCCTTATATGGGCTGAAACAAGCTCCTCGAACATGGTATTCAAGGCTGGACAAATACTTGCAAAAACAAGGGTTGAAGAAAGGAGGAGTAGACAACAATTTGTACATAAAAGCTAATGAAAATGAACTCTTAATTGTAGTAGTGTATGTAGATGACATCATGTTTGGAAGCAACAAAGATGAGTTATCAAAAGGATTTGCTGAAGAAATGAAATCAGAATTTGAGATGTCTATGATTGGAGAGCTCACCTTATATTTAGTACTTCAAATTCAACAAAAGAACATAGGAACATTCATATCACAAGAAAAATACTTAAGAGAGATATTGAAAAGGTTCCAAATGGAAGATTGAAAACCTGTGTCAACTCCCATGATCACTGGATGTAAGCTATGTGCTAATGATGGATCTGCAGATATAGATCAAAGACTTTACAGATCCATGGTAGGAAGTCTGCTATACCTAATAGCTTCTAGACCAGACATTGTGCTAGTTGTAGGACTTGTGGCAAGATATCAAGCAGCACCAAAACAAAATCACTTACTAGCAATCAAGAGAATATTCAGATATCTACAGGGAACTGCAAATTATGGGCTATGGTATCCAAAAATAAAAAGCTTCACCTTGACAGCATATATAGATGCAGATTGGGCCAGTTGTGTGGATGACAGGAAAAGAACAAGTGGAGGAGCATTCAATTTGGGAAAAATTATGGTGGCATGGCTAAGTAAGAAGTAAACTTCCATCTCTCTATCTACAGCAGAAGCATAATACATAGCAGCAGCAGCATGTTGCACACAAGTAATGTGGATGAAACAAACTCTCCAAGACATGAAGTTATGCATTGATGAACCTATTTCTATCAAATGTGACAATACAAGTGCAATAAGTATATCAAAAAATCATGTACTTCATTCAAAAACAAAGCACATCCCAATAAAGTACCACTTCCTCACAGAACAAGTAGCACATAAAGTAGTAAAGCTGGAATATGTACCAACAAAGGAACAAAAATCAGACATATTCACAAAACCCCTTGATAAAGAACCATTCGAACATCTAAGAGACAAACTAGGAGTAGTGTCTGCAGATGTTACTCTCTGACATGAAAAGAAGCATAAGTCTAGGGGGAGATCAGAAAAGAAGACATCATTCCAAGGGGAGATCAGTCAACAAGTATTGTCACAATAGAACCAGAGCAAGTGAGCAGTGCATGGAATAGGTCCTCAAGATCAGAATATTATGGACAAGATTTGGAAACGACACTAGGAAATGTGAAACCCTTTGCCATTGATGTCAAAGGGGGAGGAAAATAAAGTAACAGAAGAAAGGGTCTTCTAAAAGGCGAGAAGAGGAAGTGTATTTCCATCAATGCCAAAGGGGGAGACTATTGGAAATGTTGTCATTGATGGCAAAGGAGCACAAAGGAGCATCACCTGAACCAGCAATAAAGCAAAGAGAGAAGCAAAGTAAGAAAGGAGCACAAAGGTAGCAGAGAGACAACAAAGAAGCAGAGAAGTAGCAGAGAGGCAACAGGGAAAGCATTAGACATGAAGCAAAGGTAGTTGTAATAGGGCCATTTGAAGAAGCGGGGCAGCAAAAAGAAGCAGCTCAGACACAGGGCAGGAAGAAGCAAAGACATGGCTTTTGTATCTGGTTTTATATGAATGAAGGAATTGGTTCTGAGGTATATGTACTCCTTGATCGAATTCGGTGTGATGAAATATGGTTGAGTTCTATGGATGAATATATGATAACCCTGTTTGATTGAAGCGATAACTCAGGGTTGAATTGATTTGAGAATACTGGTGTATAGAATCAGTGGTGTGAACCTTGCAGTGAAGTTGAATGTGAAGCGCGGAATTGTTACTGTCAGCGATATGGGTTGAATTCGATTCATAGCATCAAGGTGGACAAGGCGCAGTTGAATGGAGCAGTAGTTGAATGAATCGATATATTGGAGCCCTGTATTGTGTATTGGCTTACTGTCTGAAGGAACCTGGAGTAGGTTCGAAAAAATTGAACCAATGCCAGAATTTTAATATGGTTCGGTTGTATAGTAAAGAAGTCCATTGCATTATAATAGTGATGGATGGGGAAAGGTGAGCCGAAGAGTATTGATGTTTTGATTTTAACCAAGGTTGAGTTATGAGGTTTGTTGAACAAAGACGGAGGCGATATAGAACAATGGACGAAGGAACAGAACCTTGAGCTGGTAACGGAACCATGAGGAGCAATAGTGAAACCGGGGTTCGAAAAACCAGTGGGTTCACATAATTTAAAAGTGGTAATTGGTATTATGAAAAATAATGCGATATGGTTCGGTGATTGACACGTGGCCCAGGTGGTATTCCAAATCCACCTATTTCACAAAACGTTTTCGTGTTAAACCACGGGGGTAAAACTTTTTCGACCACCGTTGGATTTCGCAAGACGATTTGAGGTGTTGCGACCACCATTAGATCGCAAGTGAAGTAGCATAGGCGGAAATTATGTTATAATGCATTGTGGGACCCAGTGTTGGTGCGGGAATTAAAATATATATATATATATATATATATATATATATTGCGGTATATGTATTATGTTGATATGACTCAAATGTATTGTGGGGCCGAACGTTATAATTTATTGAGTTTTGTTTTAAATTAAAATCAAATCTTGTAAAGTCGAGTGCATAAGGTTGGTTAGTGAAATATGATGGAAGTGTGAAGTAATGTGACCATTGCTAATATGGTCGATGTATACGAGTGTGGGACCCGAACGTTCAATTAATTGTTAACACATATATGCAATATGCTGTGGGCCAGTCATTTATATGTATTGGGTTATCAAGTAGAGTATTGGAGTCGCATATGATGGTTCATTTAAAACAGGTTTGACATGTGGAGCCCGAACAAACTTTTGTGTGTATCGGGTTATATGATTACCAGGTGTTTAACAAAGTCAAACAATGAAAGTATGATTATTGGGTTTTACTCCAAAGACAGGGTTTCTGTGTTGGCCGAATATTTACGTTAGTAATTAAGCGAAAGAAAATAGTGATTGGGCGCTTTCATAAAATGAACTATTGATACAGGATTTCACCATAGTGATGGAAAAAGAAAGCTTCAGCATTGGTACAACTTCCAGACTTAAAACATAAATTAGAAATGCATTTTTATATACACAGTGAACTTGGAGAATGTGGGTCTGACAGAGGTAAACATAGATTGCAGATTTGAAGAGGTGTGCAACAAAGGGATTCAGTATTGCAGAATCAGAATGTGAAATGCACAGGAATGAAAATGTGAGTTTTTTACACTACAACAACAGAAAATTCAAGCTCACAGTGAACCAAAAACTGAATGGGCTGAATAGAAATTCTTATTGTAACTGAAAATGTAATGTTTTATTTATTTTATATTGTTTGCGATGCAAAGGCAAGTCTCTGGAGGAAAAGAAACATCTCACTGTAATATTGAAATTTGTACATATTGTTATATTTTTTCTGAATGAGCTGGACAAAGGAATGAGAAGGGAGAAGTCAAAGAGTCATGGCTGTTCACTCCAAATTCTCTGTAGAATACAAACAATCAAGAGGTGAACTCTATAAATGATATCTCATAGATATGCATAGAGAGGTTAGAGAATGAAGAATTGAGGCAGAGAGGAGAAGAAGAAGGAGGAGCAGATAGAGATGCTGTGAAGAATCAGAGAAGATATAAGACAGATAAGAAAGCTGGAGGACAGCAGTGAAGAAGGAACAGAACAGAGCTGATATCCAAGGTAAATTAGCATATGAATTTTGAAAGAGTGAGGAAGTTGGAGCTTTCCTATCAAGTTGTAGCTTGATAGATGTCAGTTGTAGCTGACTGAGGTAGGAGCCTCCTGTAGGTTGGTGCCTGCAGAAAATGGTTGGGAGTTGGAGCTTCCTTGCAAGTTGTAGCTTGCAGAATTGAGGTAGGAGCCTCCTGTAGGTTGGACCCTACAGAAAATCAGTGGTGAGAGGGAGTTGGAGCTTGTCTTTGCATAAAAACAATAATAAGATGTGGTTTTCTCCCTTTATGGGTTTCCACTTATATCTATTGTCTATATGCATGATTATTATGTGTTGATACTCTGTATTTAATCTGCTTAATACCTGCCGCTCATTTATTAAGATTTCTGTTCCATTGTATATTAATTTGATTTAATAATGATGATGTGAATGAGTATAAAAGAAATTTTAATAAGAACATGACTGCATTAAACTGATTCACCCCCCCCCCTCTCAGTTTAACCAAGGATTCAACACCTTTATCTTGTGTTCCACTGTTAAGAGAACTTTATGACCAAAATGCAAAAAGTGAGCATTGATTTGAGGAAATAATAAGCCTCCTAAGAAACACAGAACCAAAAATAGAAGAAAAATCAATACATATAGGGACTCTCCCTCTATGTTATAACTCATTTCGGATTTTAAAATGAGAGTGGCATCCTGAAAATGTAACAAAAACAATTCATGAACCTCAAACTTACCATCACAAAGATCAAGAAGAGTTGTTTGAAAGTGGAAAAGATTAGGAAATAGAAGATAATCCTCACATTTTTTCTGCAAGCACAAGTAAAGATCCCCTGAGAGAGGCTCAAGGAGAAATATAGCCTCAAAATCAGTCAACACAAGAGAAAGAGGACTGTTGTACTTCTGTCCAAAGCCAAATAAAAATTCCTCCTCTTTTGACAGAAGAAGAAAATGATCAAATATTAAATAAACAACCAGCTCTCAAAACTTCGTTTGAACAAAACACTTCTTCTCATCTACCTATTGAACCTTGCTGTCTTGAACCAGAAAATAAACTTGTAGATCAACTTAAATAAAAAAAAACTAATAACCCAATATGCTTGATTGGTGAGATTGTTTATACTAATGATTTTCCAATTTTTGATCAGTCTAATGATGATGATGAGCTTCAAGCAGAAACTAATCATGCAGGGAAACCAACAGTTGATTGGTGTCATGAAATTCACTATAATAAGCTTGAAAGCAGCAATCAACCAATCCAATCCATCAGAAATAGCTTTCACATAATTAGGAGTCAGCAATCTATCATTTGTGACGATGAGGTTGAGAAGAAAGAGGAGTTTCTTGAGCAGGATGAATATAAGGAACCTCCTCCTGAGAGGGTTTAGGTAATAAAAGATACCCCTGCTAAAGAATATGATGATATCTTCACAGAATACAATCCACTAAATCTGAGCATACCCGGACTACAGGAGGACAGAACTGCAATATATGATGAGTCCTCCAGTTCAGATGATAATGAAGATGAGGAAGAATTTATTTCTCAAAAGAATCTTAAGCTTGATCCAATGGAGAAAAAAGTGAGCCTCGTCGAAACCTATCTTCCAAATATTCATAACCAGGCATTATTTCAAGATCCCTATGCTCATTTCTTGAAGATATTTGAAGAAGGGATAAAGGTTGTTAGAAGCAGTGTATTACCAAAATCAAGAAGATTTTTTAGCACTGCTGCTAAAGAACAAGGGAAATGGGAGTGGCCCTGTTTGTCTAGTATGCTCAAGGAGATAAGCAAAGATCAATCATGGAATCATCTGATTGATTGGATGTATTGGACAAGAGAATTTACCAGCTAAATATGTAAATTTTCTAGGTTATATTAGGTTAGATAGGAAATCAAATAAGCTCAGTCTGTGAGAATTTAGTTAGTTTTTGTTTTTATTTGAAAAAGAATAAAAAATGAAAAAACAAAGGAAAAAGAAAAAGAGGGCAGATTAAAAGAAGAAAGTTACAGCCCCATACTAAGAAAAAAAAACAAAAAAAAACAAAAAAATGAGAAAAGAAGAATCTGAAAGTGTGCAAGCTTAAATTCCACTACCAAAAGAGCACTGCTATTTAGTCATATAGCCTAATCATGACTAGCTAGATTTCAATAAACTGTTGATAGGTTAGTGAAGAAGATTTGCCAAACAATGAAATCTTGGCGTATCAGTAGACTAGATTAGGATATAATAAAAAGGGTTCAAACCAACTCAAAATCTGAACCAAGAAGCACAAGAAAAGTATGGCTCTAATCAGATCAAAACTTGAGCCAAAGATACAAAGAAAACTGGTTCTAACATGCTGAAAACTTGAACCAGGGAAAGAAAGAAAGAAGGATGCTTGTAATTTTCAGATCTTAAGCCTTCACAGTTTTGTTTTAATTTTCTGCAAATAAGTCTATGTACAGCTTGTTTCTTATGACATGGACACTACAACAAATCAGACAACTTAATCCTGGTTTGTCTGTGTTTAAATTTTTGTTTTAGAATGTAGAGAATGAAAATCTGTCAAACAACTTAATCTTGACAGATAGTAGATTAGGTAGAGAAGCTTTAGAGTCCAACTATTTAATCTGGACTTTTGGAAGAAATAAGTGTAGCATTAGATAGTTTATTTTTCTGTTTTCAAAAATAAAATGTCAAAGAGTTTGCCAAGTCCAAGTGCACTCAAGAGAAGAAAAAATGCTAGGACAAGTAGTTTTGGGTAGGTAGAGATGTGTTTTAAAGATTTTTCATGCAGCAGGTCATTGAAGAATTGTCAAAATGAAAAGAAAATTAGCAAGAAAACAAAGAAATTCTGCCCAATGGATAAGGCACTGGTCTGCTAAAAAACAGAGATTGATAAAATGAGGTTCTGGACACCTAAATGGAAAGTTGTCCTCCCCAAGCAGAGCCACTGTTAGCCATCTATAATTTCTGTTACACCTAATGATGGCTAGAATCATTTTACAGCCTTCAAGAAACAATTTCAAGCTAATATGTTAGTCCTTAAAGCCTAGTTGTTCCCCTTGTCCAAAGAAACCCGACTTCACTGATGTTTTCACATCGAAAAAGCCCTGCTCATCCATAAAGAAAACTGCCTTCAAAATCATAATCCTTTTCATTTCTCCATTTCAAAATGTGTCCTTCATTTCCCCCATTTTTCCCTCATTTTCCCCTCATTTATCCTTTATTTCCTTCGAAATTCCCTTAAAACCTTATAAATCCTCTTTATCTGGTTTTAAACCCTTCTTTTATATCTATAGGAACCCTAAAAAACCACTAAAAACCCATTTCGGCCTTAAAATCCGACCATTTCATATAAAAATCCTTAAGCCCCCGCGGGCTTAAATCCTAACCCTTTTCCCGCCATATAACCCGGCCCTGTGACCAAACGCCAAGCCCATCGGCGGATCACAAATCACTCTTTCCCCAATTATGCTTCCTGTTTCTATTCCCGCCGATGGCCGATTTCCTGACTTAATCTTCGCCGTTGATCGCACTCGATTGGATGGTCCACGCTCAATCGTCCATCACATTTCGTTACTTCCCATCTCCTTTTTCCCCAATGATCCTTCCCCGCTGATGCATTCTGTACCGTTGATTTGGCTCCCTCAGATCCAAAGGTCTGCGCTGTCTTGCATTATCGCTATTCCTCCGCCCCTTTCTGCCATTCCCCGATATGATCTCAACCGTCGATCCTCCTGATCAGACGGTCTATGATTTCTTGTAGTTTCCCCTCCCCTCGCACCATTTGTCATTTGTGCGACCGGGCGGAGAGATTTGGGTCATTGATCTATCCGAGCCAATGGTCATTATTCATCTTCGCGCCCGTTTCAACCAAAATCTTCCATCACACAATTTTAACACGAAATGGGTGGTTTTGAGAGGACAAATTTCAGCCTCCGGTATGTATCACGTTCCCCAGCTCAATACGATTTACCGCTCTGCCCTCGCGCAAAAAATATTTCCTGTTTTCCAAAAAACGCGATTGCATTTTTTCGCACCAAACTCAGTTTTGAACCCTGGTTTTCGTGGTTTTTTACCATGAGGCCCTTTTTCGCTGCATCCTTGCCTCTACACGCTCCTCTACCTCTGCCATAAACCTCTGTTAGTAGTTTAACCAATGCACATGTTTTATATAATTATTTTATTGTTTTTGCAGGTTTCATGGTGGTTTAAACTTTAAAGTTGTTCCACAGTCAAGGAATAAGGATAGAGGCCGAGGGTGACAATCCTCAGAGGCCTGAAATTACAAAAAAGGGACCCACAAGGTTAAGATTATAGGACTAATTGATGTATTATGAACATTGGTTAAACATTCAAAGCCCTCCGGCACCGAAAGTTACCTATCACCAAAACAATGAAGAAATATCGGAGATATAGTTAAGAAGGATTAAAATGCCAAGTTTGAAGATCGAGGCCCTAATCCGCAGTTAAAGATAAAGACATAGTTAAAGCCAAAATAATGTTAAATGACAAATATGGACAAATCAGAAAAGGAAAGCTTCGAATGACACATCAGTGGAGCTATTTACTCCTCCCAGGACTGATAAACACCTTGATAGTTATTATGCTGACAGAACCTCTCTAAACTATCAAGGCAGTTATTCTAAAGATATGGGTGGTCTCAAAACCCATAATATCCACTTTACTTGTACCAGAAGAAAACATAGAAATGCAGCAGCCAGAATAATTCTCCATAAAGACACTCTTTGGAATTATTACCAGCCTGACAGTTAGGCCTCAAAGTCTACAAGAACTACTAGAATGGGTAAGAAATTAATGTAATATTTATGACACAGAATGGGCATTCAAATGCTTTTATCTGTTTTAATTAACCATTAAAACCATCTCTGTCACCTCTCCTTCGCATTCACCTATAAATCCTATTCGAACTCTCATTGTAAGGGTTGGTTGTTAGCATTTGGTGAACTCTTTGAAGTAATACATAGACTGGCAGAAGTGAAAATAATTTGGTGTATTGAAGTTTGTGGATGGCTTGGATTGTTTATCAATGAAGGAGGCTTGATCATTGGATCCCTGAGCCTGGTTGTGGTGAAGTACTCTCTAATAGTAATTTTTATTTCCTATTTTCCATTTTGTTCCATCATTCTATACTTACAGTTGAGTAAAACGTTTAGGCTAAGAAATGTCTCCTAGAAGCACCTTAGACCTGTTTTCTCTTCACTGTCTTTATGTTTTCATCTGCTGAGGTATTATTGAGTAGTCCTAATCGCTCTCTTGAACCCTCATGCTTGTTTATTTCTGAAATAGTTTATACAGTTGGCATCAAGAACTATTTATGGTTTTCCCTTCTTGCTTGTTGCCACTTGAAAACTGTTTCCGAAGTCTCCTTTCAAAGTACCATTGTCTGTAGTATGCCAGAGACGTCTATTTTGATCACACCCTTTGTTCTTGCTGAGATAATTTTTTTGAAGCTCTTTATAATTGCAGTCTTAGATGTTTAGGTGTTCCCTCTTCTATGAATGCAGTTATTTGTGAGTCTTATATGTTTTCTAAATCCTTGCTAGTGAAATATTTAGAAGAAATAGAGCGTTCCTCACCTTTTGTATTTCATTGGAAAAGTCTATCTTGAAATTATCATCTACCGAAGTGTGGTTTGTCGAATTCATGGTTATCCCTATCTATCAAATGCATATTTATGTTCAGATAATGTTTTAAGTCCCTTTGTTGAGAAGTATATATAATTAAGGATTCTTAATTGCCCTTAGTTTTACTTTTCATTTTAAGTCCTTAATGATCATTTCATCCCACCTGCAAAACCCAACAGATCCATTGACCAAGTTATATTTTCCCTTTGTTACCCCAAATTCATCAATCAAACCTGCTATGAATACCACTTGACTCCATTGCCCAATGGCTTATAGAATTTCCCACTCTGTCTATGCTGCCTAGATCATCTATGTCCGACCAAAAAAACAAAAAAATTTGCACCTAATAACTAGCCTAAAATCAACCCTTAAAAGAAAACAAGACATATCTTTGCACACATTGAGAGATCCCTCTCTGAGACTAGGAGGGCTAGATCCTAGAGCTCTAAAGCTTGGTTTGAATGTTGCCTTGTCATTTGGTTTTCCAATCAGCCAAATCACAGGACCCCAACAGTTACCCAACTTGAATTTAGACTGAATATTGGTGTATAGATTGGAAAAAAAATATTTGTTTCCCGTCATGTGATTTCTGTAGCCACTATATAAAAACCAAATATTATCTGAACAGTCTTGAGTTACATTACAAGTCCAAAACACTGACTTATTATTATCTTCAAATTCTTCTGAGATGTGTGCAGATTTCTTACCAACATTTGCCTGCCTCTTCAAACACTTAGTAGCCAAATGACCATATCCCTTGTAATAATAACATTGAACTTTAGACATATCATAACTTTTATTTCCTCGATGCCACATTATATTGTTACTCCCCCTTAAATTAAGACGACGTTGCTGAGATTTCTCTTCATGATCATAATAATCTCATGGACGTCTTTGATAAACTATTCTACCGCTTCTTCCTCTATTGCTCGATCATCCTCTGCCTCTTCCTCTATTGAATTGAAACTGAGTTTTGAAGGAATTCTCCAAGGTGTTATCATCATATCTTGACATCCTTGATTCATGTGAAATCAACGAACTAGTCAACTCTTCAATTTTCATTTGACTTGTGTCCTTAAAATCTTATATGGATACAACAAATGCTTCAAATTTATTTTGCAAACTTCGAAGAAATTTCTCGATCACTCTCTTGTTTGAGAGGTCTTCTCCATACTGTCTCAATTGATTAACAATACTCATCACTTGAGTCATAAAGTCATCCACAATTTCACTATGTTTCATTTTCAGATTCTCGAAATCTCTCCTCTAATTCTGCAACTTGACATTCTTTACTTTCTCTACACCCTGATAATGGGATTCAAGGGTCTCCCATGTCTTTTTCAAAGATTCTACATTTGAATCTTTTGAAAGCATCACGTCATCTAAGCCTTGTTGAATAATACAAAGATATTTATTGTCTTTCTTTATGTTTTCTTTCAACAACATTTTTTTAGCATTTGTAAGAGACATCTTTACTACCTCATTAGTAGGTTCTGGATACCCATTACTAACAAATCCCCAAATATCATAGAAACAAAACAATTTTCTCATTCGAATAAACCTAGAATCATAACTTCTTTCATTCAAGATAGAAACTGATGAATGCATAGTATTGGTAGTTTTCACCATAATTAATAGAAGACTGAATTCTTAAAATGGAATGTAGGAGTACTTCTCACAATATGGCTATTTCTCTTAAGATTCCAATTAAAAAGTGGATAGAAGCTTAGGCTTATTCACTATAAATAATAAGTGAATCTAAAATACTTTGGAAATATGGATGAGTATCTTATAAAAATGGACAAGAAAAAATGAAACACTTAAACCATTCTCCAAAAATACACGAAACCAAGATACTCATGGGTAGTAAGTTAAATAATAACTTGACTAAACTTTTGGGAGAAGATATTTATATGTGAAACAAAAGTGGACTCAACGTTTGTGGAGAAGAGGTTTATATGTAAAGAAAATAGTGGACTGATAATACTCAAAATGCATAATACTGGAAAGGAATATAAAGTTTTATAGACAACAAATGAACCGAGAGCTAAAAAAACTGATTTTGTAAAAATAATTCCTCTAACAATAACTTAGTGCAAGCTCGTACAATCTTCACATGTCCAAACTGCACTTCAGGTTATTTCTCCCTCGCATAGAAAATATTAAATTTGGTTGCACGATGCTCTGTGCTGTCTGCTTTTTGGCTTCAAATAAAAAATTAAAATATACTGGGTATTTGCAAATCCATCTACCCCAAACAGCTGCACAATGATTAGTAGCAACCTTCCACTCAAATGGCTTGTTGATGGCTTTTAGTGCCTCAACTAAAACTCACAACTTAATATTCACTCTTAATGACACAATATGACTGTCGCACATCAATGGTAATCAGATATGATTTAATCTAGCTCTAATACCAGATGAAAATAATAAACAGAGAGAAACACATATCAAAGATGCAGCTATAGCTGCAACATTAGGAAAAAATGAATTTTCCCAGTGAATCATCTGCCTCCAGCTAAGCCTTTGTATTTATACAAAAAATTCATGTCAGTTACAGTGATTAGAATATTTTTTTGGTGAGTTGGTGCTCTCCCTTTCATTTCTACTGGTGGTAGTGACTCTTCGATGCTCGATACAATAAGGTGGTGAGGCGGTGCAGGGGTGTTCAATGAGGTGTCGAAAACAGAAGATGCTCTTTGAAATAATTATTATTACACATATACTCTCTTCTTGGGGGAGGGTATCCTCCCTTTATAGCACAAATATAGAACCCCATGGCGAAGGAAATAGGTTGTTGGATGTTGATCGAGGTGAACTATTCCGGCAGACGAGCACTCTACATCAATTCAGATCGACAAGTGTCACAATTTTTTGGAGTTATTTGCTACCTGCTTATAACCATTAATCATATATTGGTGTTTTCATGTGTATATTCTTTTATTCTATTTAAATTCAGGGGATTTCTAAGCTAGTTGATTCACGCAGGTTCTAATTTGGAAGCGTCTATCAAATATTTTTTTTTGGATTACATAGGGTTAGGAAACGAATAAAAGTTATGAAATGTTCAAAGTTTACTAAATAAAGAAAATCCCCTAATTCTTTTCCTACAATGAAAAATTTGGTGACAAATGAAACCTTCCATAAGAGTAAAACAATATCGAAAAGAAGTCAAAAGGATTTTATTAATTTTCATAATTTTTTGTTTTTTTTCTTTATTATTCACATGAATAAAAAAGCATACATGTATAAGTAGGATATCGGAAGAATATTTCATTATATAAATATTTAAAAACACATGGAAAACATTGCCTAGAAGAGAGAGAAAAAAACCGATAAAAACCTAGAAATATTATAGATTTTAATCGAAAAATATGGGCTAAAGAAAAAAAATGTGGAGTCGATTACCATAATGGAGAGTCCCCAACATGAGTACCCACCAATGTAAATAAAATTTGTAGACTCACTTAGATATTTACAAGAAATAAAAAACAAGAGGATCTCAACTAGTAAGTAAGCACAAAATGTGCACTTCGAATTGTGTTTTTAACAAATTCTTAATAAAATATGTAATCTATGTCCATAGAAAGAATTATTGTTGTATTTAGTTCCTTGTGGATTTCCTGAAAGTGATTCCTTATCTTCATAAGTCTTCTATATTTTCTAGAAGTGATTCCTTATCTCCACAATTCTTCTTTTCCAAGAGGCTAGGTAGAGGCTAGGTTTATTACTTACAGTTGTGCTTTACTTTCCAACCACTCTATTAGGAATTTGGAATTGCCAACGATTTGAATTAATTTATATTTTTCAAAATAGAATGAAACATAAAATCCTAGCAACTAGTTATCTTAGTTATTGTGTTTGTTCCTCTCCCTCTACCAATTCGAAATTGTACAAATTTGTTCCTTGGAGTTCCAATCACCCCCCCTCCATCTATCCCCTTGGGAAGCACCATAAAAAAAATAATCGGAATACCTTGAGTAATAATTTGGGAATTGATCCTTCTTTGATTATTTATGTTTTGTTTCAGGCTATATTCCCTGAAATGTAGCATAATATTTGAATATTGTTGAAGTATACTGGTATTTGAGTTTTTTAAAGTGAGCCTATTTCTTAGTACCTAGATTACCTAAGAAAAAAACATTGGAAGACAACAAATATTTTTTTGTTTTTCCATCCAATGTTGAAGTGTATCCTCAAAATATGTGTGATTTATGTTCTCTCTAACACCAAAGACTAGCAGAATTGTTTTCCATATTTCATTGGTAGTCTTATAACCTACAAAAATATGGTCAACTCATTCTTCTTGTAACCTGCAAAAGTGAGCAAAGATTTGGTACATGGTCCATAAAAGCCCTATTTTTGGAGATTTTCATAGTTTAATATTTTATTTTGCAACACTAGCCATAAGAAGTTATTAGAGAAATTTTAAGGTCCAAAATGTGCCTCCTAAGGAATATTGTAAAATAACAGTGGAAATAGTAAAACAATATTAGGTTACATCATCAAATTTTAGAGGGAAAAAAGAAAAATCTCTTTTTTCAACTTATCTCCTTACGATTTTACTCAAATTTTGAGTAAGAGCACCAATTAGATGCATAATTTAATTCATAATCCAAGGATTACCCATGTGACATACTTTCAAGGGACCTTGCTATAGGTAAAATGAGAAATACATGAAAAAATGTGATTACAATCACGCTTTTTCACGTATTTCTCATTTCTCGCATAACAGAGTCCTTCAAAAGTATGCAACACGGGTACACCTTGGATAAGGAATTAAATTTGGTATCCAATGGGTGCTCCCGCTAGAAGTTTGAGTAAAATCGTAGGGACATAAGTTGAAAAAATAGTTATTTTATTTTTCAAGGCCCATTTTTTACCTCAAAATTTCGCTAATGATTTTAACTTGTTAGGTATTTTCTATCTCCAGATTTGGGTATTCTACAAACAAGCTTCCCGAATCATAGTTGAATGAGCAATGGATTCATAAGAAAAATTTTCTTTCATGCTACCGAAAGAAGTGTCCCGACTCTAAACAAGTATATCCTTTGAGTTATTTAAGCTAACACCATTTTTATTTAACTACATTGTGAAGGTGTTCCATTCATTTGCCAAATTTCCAACCAAACCATATTCCATAGAAGACAACCATTAACCATTAGAAAAAAGAGTACACTCCACTCTTTTGACATTGTTTAGGTAAAAAAGCATTTGGAATTTAAGGGGTTTATCAATTCCCGAGATAATTTGTAGTGGAACACTCCCCTAATAAAGGGATCCTTGCCTAGGATCACCTATTTTCCATCACCAACTTTCCAGGAAAACCAATTACAAATAATAGGAAAAGAATCCATGAGCACCTTCCACACAATGGAGCGTCTATAGACTCAATTACTTTTAGCTCTTCTAGGCCTACCCACCACAAGCATACTCATAATATACTTCTCCTTTATTACTTGGATCCAAATCCCACGACAAAACAAACCTCTCTGCAAATTTTTTAGAGCTAGATCCTTACTAAACCAAATCAAGTTCTTGAATCCCGATCCTCCAAGTGTTTTGTCTTGGATATAGATTCCTAGGTGGAAAGATATATCAAATCCTTACGTTTATTAAATGTCCACAAAAACTAATCATCCTTTGCCTTATATTATTCAAAATTTATTTGTGAATATTGGATATAGACAACCCGAAGATGGGAATGTTTTCTAGTAAATATTTCACTAAAATCATTCCTACCCACAAGAAAATTCGGTTATAATGCCATACGTTTATTCTCTTCTAGATTTTTCTAAGAAACCACATCCAATCTTATTTTTGGTATTTATTTGGTTTAAGTTAGATACCTAAGTATTTAAGACCTTTTTCTAGAACATCCACGTGAATGGGCATAAAATAATTTATGGAAGAGAGGGTTTTTCAGCTAAAACAATTTTGTAAAAATGTATGTTTTTTTCACTAATCTCCATTCCGATCTGTTAACAAAATAAGGTTATCACCTTATGACAAAACTTACATTATGTAACAATACAAGACCCTAATAGTAGAACATCATCCACAAAGAGTAAATGAGTAATATATTGTTAGTAGGAGAATATTTCCAACTTACCAATAGTTTACCAACTTGATCGGATGGGGAAAAACACTTACAAAACCTTCTAAGATAATTTAAACAAAATAAGAGAAACCTTGAATTTTAGAAAAATTAGGGTTCAAAAGAGAGAGGAGACCTCCTAATAGACTAGTTGAGTCTCTAGAACAAGAAATCCAACCATGACTAAGATGTTGAAAGGCCTCCCATTCCTTCTCCCCTAGGACTGTAGTTTCTTGCACCAAAATTATGGAGGGTCTATGAATTTCAACTAGTATCTTAAGGGAGTTAAATTTGTAGGCTCCCCCAATCCCCCTTTTATTGAGGGACATGTTAATCATTTTGATAAAATCATATAGGGATTTTGTGCTCTAAGCGCCCTAGAAACATTCTCCTTGTCTAAAAGTGGAATCACACCTAGACCTCTATGGATGGCCCCTTGAGAGTTTCCTTGTGTTTCCATCTACTTTTAATTGATTTTATTATTTCTCATAGTTAGATTTTGGAACTGAGAGAGGTTGTCTATCGGTTGTTTATTAATAGGGAAAAACCTAGAGAAAGTAAGAATTGAAGTCAAATTAAGGACATCCATGTAAGAAGGAACTAAAGATTGTAATAAAACAGTTGTAGAGACTATGGAGAATTCATTCTGGGACACAGGAGAGGGAAGAGTCTTCAAGTAGGTATTAGTCCTAGGAAAAAATAAGGTGGAGGACTTGGGATAGTGACTAGAATCCACATAGGGGTCATTCTTATCCAAAGAGGATTTGTCAATATTGGTCATGAAGAGAGGAGTCATAGGGTGACTATTCATCCTTAGGATAGGATTTTGATAGGGCACAATATTCTTACAAATTTATGGATCAATAGGGATTTTACTACGCAACGCTACTTTCGAAACAAAATTAGAAATGTAAGTATGTTTATTAGATCTAAAAGAGTTCAAAACTGAAGAGCAGAGGGAAACTAGTACTATTTTTTCAATCAGTGGGGTATATTCATTAGACGTATATTGAATGAGTGAACTAGAAGAAGAGAAGGGATTACTAGCATTTTATTTGTTCCTAAGGAAGGGTTATGCCAGTTGTGCATCATCTAAGCATGTTCTGTAAAGGGGCTTCATGTCAGATCTCCTTACTACCAAGTCTTTGTTAGAATCCTTTTTAACAAAATCTTGAGATTGTAGCATTGTTATAGTATTCTAACTAATATTGACTTCCTAAACCTTTTTACCGACATCTAGGTCCTCATCGTCAGTCAAAACAACACGTTTTGGTGAAGGAGGAACAAATATAGGCTTCAAAAAACCTGCATTTCCACTAACATCCACTTTCATGGCCACATTTGACTTCGAGTTCGACTGCAAAGCCCATGTGACGCCTTGGATAAGAGAAGAGGATTTTTGTGTTTCTATCTTTTCTATACATACCATCTCAAAATTTTAATCTCGTGACATTTTCAAACCCTAACGGGCATTATGGATCCAAAATCTCTCATGAGGAGGAGTTTCACAAGTGCGAACCATACATCACACCCTTCTATAGTTCAATTAACGAGGGTTTTCCAATATTAGTTACTATATGTATTCATTCCCATTTCACATTTGAGATTATAGTTCTCACATTTAATATGATTTATTATGGTTGATTTAATAATATTATTTCACTCATCACTAATTTATAATTTTTTTATTATATTTGTATTCTTTCACTTATCAATATTTTATATATATTTTTAATATATTTGTGATTCTATAAACATTATTCAATATATTTAATTCAGATGTATTTCCATATTAATATTTTTTGTAATTTTGGTTGCTTTTAAAACGAATAATTGTTATTATTTTTTGTGTTTTTTTTTTTAATTTCATGAAAATACTTAATGATATGATATATTTTTTAACTTAAGAAAATAATTATTTTTTTGATTTTAAAGAAATAAAATTTATTAATCAAAATTTTCTCTTTGTCATCATCAATACAATTTAATATAACTTCATATTTCTTAAGAAATCTATACAAAATCATCAACATTACAATTGAATATAACTTCATACTTATTAAGCAATATATAAAAATCATTAACTAGAAAATACACAGTAAATTGTCATAACCTCTAATAAAAAAATAATTAGGAATTTGGCTTATGTGATCCATAAAATGCATATAAAATATTTAGGTGATAATCACATCTAAATATATTTTGTTGACACTTTTAGAAGCACTGAGTATGGTTGAAGAAGCTTTTAGAACCACCGAGTATGGTTGATCTTCAAGATAATAAAAATAATAATTCTTATACCAAATACACTTAGTCCAAAAATTATTGCACATCAATGTAACTATTTTAGTGAAAAGAGTATTACAAATCAATATAAAAAACATATTTGTAAAAAAGTTATGGTAAATAATAAAAAGACTTTTGGAAAAAAGAGTATTACAAATCAATATAAAAAAGAGATTTGTAAAAAGGTTATTGTAAATAATAAAATGACTTTTGGAAGAGCAAAATATATATAGATATAATAGAGTGTAAGTGATTTATGCCTTCAGAAAAATACAGTGTCAATGTTATATGTTTCAAGAAAACTGTAAGATATGGTTTTTTTATATAGCGGAGATGGCACGGGAGATCGAGGTTGGCTATTTCCTTATAAAGGCTAGAGAACTGCATCAACCACCCTGCAAGCACAGTTCTCAGGCATGGAGGGCTTCGAACTGTTGGAATTTCTGAATGATTCCAAACAAAAAAATCTATGATCTATTACAAAATTAAACTCTTCCTCTGTTGAGGGATTACAATGAAAAACTTTGCTGTATGACTGCTACACAACACAGTGCATTTCACACTCTCTGTCCCATTAAAAATTCACACGCAGTGCTTCAGAAATCTTCTCTCTGTCTCCTTTCTAATACAAAGTCGTACTCTATTTTTTTTCCCATGCTGGCTTTTACAATACATTAAAAAAAATTACACAGCCTCTCTTACTGCCTTCAGGCATACATAAAAAAATACTACTCAATCAACAACACTGTTGTCATTTTCTTAATACACAGTCCCTTCATCTTACACTTTTTTTTGTTGCTGTGTATATAATATATAACAAATTAATATTATATATATATTATAGACTTTATAAGTTTATAATATATATATTCAAACTTATTTATATGTTTTACTCCTAAGTCAAAAGAAAAATTTAACGTGGAGTTTTTAAAACAAAAATGTCAAGACATGAAATATATAATGTAAAGTTTAAAACTTTACACAACCCCTTTTCACGGGCTTTAAAAAAAAATAAAAATTGTTTCAAATAAAATTGTTGCATCCAAAATATGAGCTTGCTAACGTAAGCTTTCGGACGTGCGATAGAATTTAATTCTCGTTTTAATATTTTATCAGGTCCGTTTGGGGGCTATCCACATCAGCTTCCCATCTATACGAATGGGATGTGATTGGCTCATTTTTGCAGCATTGGTGATGGTGGGGTCAAGACCCATTGAAAACAATTCAAAACTGGTGGTAAATGAAGCAGGGTTGGTGGAATTTTAAATGCAGCATGGCAGAGTTTAACAAATGGTGGTTACAGGTTTATGATGCAGCATGAAGGGCTTTGAAAGTTGGGTTTGTGTGGAGTAAATATTTTGCAGGAACAGACCTATGACCATGAACAAAGAAATGGATTTTCAGGTTCATTAAAAACTAAAATTTAAATTGTAGGGTTGTGTGCACATCAAAAAAAAATTATGAGCTGTTACATTCTGTCCTTCGGCTCTGTAGTTGAAGTTAATATTTCAACACTCCCCCTTAAATTCAACTGCTGGATTCTCTTCCATACCCAAACACTTTCTCAAATAATTAAAACTTTTATGCCCCAATGATTTTGTCAGTACATCAACAAACTGCTCCTCTGTTCTGCAATGCTTCAGAACAATTTCACCATTGTTCACTAGCTCCCTGATGTAGTGATACTTGGCATCAATGTGTTTCGTTCTTTTGTGAAACAATGAATTCTTTGACAATGTAATTGCTGAGCTATCATCACAATAAATTGTTGTGTCTTTTACCTTTTCATGACATAAACTCCTCAACATTATCCTCATCCAAACTGTTTGATATGCTGTTGCTGTAGCTGCCACATACTCTGCCTCTGCTGTAGATAAAGCCACAATTGGTTGTTTCCTAGAAGCCCATGAAATGGCTCCTAAACCTATATGAAAAACATATCCAAAGGTGCTTTTCTTGTCATCTATACTTCCAACCCAATCACTTTCAGTATATCCAATTAATTCAAAATTTTCTGAAGTGGTATATAAAATACCATACCTATTTGTTCCTTTCACATACCTCAGAATTATTTTTGTTGCTTGCCAATGTATCTCCTTTGGACTTTCCATAAATTTGGAAATTAAACTTACAACATGCATAATATCAGGCCTAGTTTCAGTCAAATACATAAGGCTGCCAACTATACTCTTATACAAACTTTGATCAAAATTCTTGTTTCTGTCTTCCTTGCTCAACTTCAATCCCATCACTGTAGAAGTAATTGCTGCCTTGCAATCCTACATGTTAAATCTTTCCAAAACTTAATTTACACATTTAGTTTGAGAGATAAAAATTTTATTTTCATTTTCCTCTACTTATATTCCTAAGAAGTATTTCAACAATCCTATATCAGTCATCTTAAATTCATCCTTCATGAATGATATAAAATTATCAATGAGGTAAGCATAATTTCCCATGAATATAACATCATCAACATATAAAAGAACAATAAACAACTTAACGTCTTTCTCCTTGATGTATAATGTGAGTTCTCCTTCACATTTTTCCAATCCATTTTCCAGTAGATAGACATCTATCATACTGTACCATGCTCTTGGTGCTTGTTTCAACCCATACAGAGCTTTCTTCAATTTGCATACCTTGTGCTCTTGGCCATTTTTCTCATAGCCCAAAGGTTGTTCAACATATACCTCTTCCATCAATACTCCATTCAAGAATGCTGATTTCACATCCATTTGTTAAACTTTCCACTTGTGTTGTGCTGTTATGGACAACACTACTCTTATTGTTTCCATTCTTGCAACTGGTGCAAAACATTCCTCATAATCTCTTCCTTGTTGCTGCTTGTAGCCTTTGACAACAAGTCTAGCCTTGTGCCTTTCAATCTTACCTTCAACATTGGTTTCGGTCTTGTAGACCCATTTTACTCCAATTACTTCTTTTCCTTTTAGGAGATCAACTAGTTCCCATGTCTTATTTTTCTCTATGGCATTTATCTCTTCATCCATAGCATCTATCCATTTCTTATCTTTTATAGCTTCTTCAAAATGAATAGGATCTTCTATGTGACAATACAATGCAAATAAAGAGTTCATACCTTCTTCTTGCTCATAAATTTCATTCAGACTTCTGAATCTGGTTCCTCCTTCACTTGTTGAACTCGTGCTTGTAGAAGCACTCAAATCTGCTCCTTGTGATGTGCTTGGAGAAGCACTGTCATCACTTCTCAAGGTTGTTCTCATATCTGCTTGTGGTTTCCCTTGCTTTCCTTGTGTTGGTGGAGGTGGTGCTGCTAATGAGGGATGTATTTCAGCCATTTCCTCCTCATTATCATCATGAGACAAACAAGTTTTTACATTCATTGTTTTCTAAATGCTTCCATCCCAAGCTTCTTCCTCAATGAACTGTACATCTCTGCTTATAACAAAATTCTTGGTGGATGGGTTAGACAATCGATATGCCTTTGATTCTTCATTGTATCCAATAAATATGCACTTCTCCTCCTTACTGTCCAACTTCTTCCTTAGCTGATCTAGAATGTGTGCATAAACCACACAACCAAAAACTCTCATGTGGGTGACATGTTGCTTTATGACACTCCATGATTCTTCAAGAACTATGTTCATAACACTCTTTGTTGGGCATCTATTCAAGATATATACTACGCAATGTACAGCTTCAGCCCAATACTCATTTGGCAAATGTTTTTCCTTCAGCATACTTCTTACCATATCCATGATGGTCCTATTTTTCCTTTCATCAACTCCATTTTGTTGTGGTGTATACCTTGCTGTAAATTTATTGTGTATGCCATTTTCTCTGCAAAAACACAAAAATTCTTTTGAGATATATTCTCCTCCTCTGCCTGTCCTTAAGACCTTAATATGCTACCAAATTTTATTCTCTACAAGAGCTTTAAAGTGGCAGAATTTCTCAAACACTTCACTTTTAAATTTCAAGAAATAAACCCATATTTTTCTTGTGAAATCATCAATGAAGGTCAGCATATAGTGGGTGCCTGCTAATGATGGTGTTTGCATTGGTGCACACAAATCTGAATGGACAATTTTGAAGGGTGCCTTTTCCTTTATGCTCTTTGGTGATGGAAATATTTCTCTGTGTTGTTTACCCAAGATGTAGCCTTCACATAGGTTGTCCAGTTTTTCAATCAATGGTAATCCCTTTACCATTATTTTCCTATGCAACAAATTTAGACCTATAAAGTTGATATGTCCAAATCTTGAGTGCAATAACCAATTTTCATCTTTTGCTTCTCTTTGGAATGTCTCCTATGCCACTATTGCCATTTCAGTTCCTTTCTTCAAATATGCTCTCATCTTGAGAGGGAACATTATTTTCATTGTCATCTTCACTTGTGAAATCCATTGCTTTCTTGGTGGTTTATCCATGATGGTGCATACATCAGCTTCAAAGAAAACATTATAGCCTTTTTGAATGAGTTGTCCAATGCTCAAAAGGTTACATTTCATGCTAGGCACATAGTATACATCTGATATGGATCTTCCTTCTCCTTTCTTTGTCAAAACACTTACTCCACCTTTTCCCATGACAAAGACCTTACTGTCTATCCCCAATGTTACTTGAGACTTTACATTTTCATCTAACATGGAAAACATAGAAATGTTTCTAGTCATATGGCTGCTACATCCTAAATCTAGAAACCATATATCTTCATTCTTTTCTTCAACCATATTACATGATAAAAAAAAATTCTCTTGACTGATATTTTCTTTAGTAAAATTAGCACTGGGTCTATTACCCATGTCACTATGTTTCTTCCTACATTCATTGGCATAATGGCCATACTTATTACAGTAATGACATTGGACTTGGGATTTATCATACCTTTGTCCATGTGCTTGATTTTGTCCACCTTGCTGGATGTTGCCTTGGCCTTGGTTCTAATTTTGATTGCTGCCCCTTCCACTTATATTTGCAGGGCTACTTCTTCCTCCTATGTTTTGGCTTCTGCCTCTTCCTCTGTAGTTTCCTCTACCTTGACCTCTTCCTCTTCCAAAAAAAATTTGGGTCTTGAAGGCATGCTCCAAATATGAGTTTGATATTATACCAAATCTTTGTTCATGTGTCATCAATGATGCATGAAGCTCATCAACTATAAGCTTTGAAAGATCTTTTGTTTCTTCAATGGTTGTGACTATCACATCAAACCTCGAGGGTAATCTCCTCAACACTTTCTCCACTATTCTTCTCTCTTCTACTGTCTCTCCATGAGATCTCATTTTGGTTACCAACCCAATCAGTAGAGTAAAGAATGAGTCTATTGTATCAGACTCTTTCATGAAAATAACTTCAAAATATCTTCTCATTAATTGAATCTTGGTTTTCTTTACCTTCTCCATACCTTGGTAGGTAGTCTAGAGGGTATCCCATGCATCCTTGGACCTCTTAGCTGCTACAATCCTTGGAAATACACTTTCATGCACTTCTTGATAGAGATAGAAGAGGGATTTTGAGTCCTCCTTCCTATTTCTCTTCAACAAATCCTTCTCTGCTTGTGTTAAGGCATTAAATGCATTTTCATCTGCTAGTTCTTCTAAACCATCTTCAACTAGATCCCATAAATCTTGAGAGGCAAACAGAGCTCTCACTGTGATTGCCCAATAGTCACAGTTCTTCTCATTAAACTGTGGGAGTTGAGTATTTCCTATACTCTTGTTTGTGTTGGCTCCTGCCATGGCTAGATTTTTGAACTATGCATTTTAAAACTTGACTGTGTTTCCAAACAAAATATCTCTGGGGACTGCACCCTTTAAAACAAAACAAGACTCTGCTTTGAGGTAAATACCTTGCTTTTGTTGAGCCTTCACTCTGCTAGTCAAAAGATGCAACAAAATCCTTCCTTTAGCTTCTCTAAAAACTTCAAAGAGCCTGGACTAGCTTTGATACAATGTTGGAATTTATGAATGATTCCAAGCAACAGAGGAATATAAATTCCTCTTCCCAACACAGAGAAATAAATTTAAAAATTTTGGGTAGAGATGTAGAAAATATTCTATTGCATTAAAAATCTATGAGCTATTACAAAATGAAACACTTCCTCTGCCGAGGGATTACAATGAAAAAATTTGTTGTATGACTGCTACACAACACAGTGCATTTCACACTCTTTGTCCCATTAAAAACACACACATAGTGCTTCAGAAATATGCTCTTTGTCTCCTTTATAATACAGAGTCATACTCTGTTTTTCTGCCTATGCTAGATTTTACAATACATAATTTTTTTTTACACAATCTCTCTTACTACCTTCGGGCATACATAAAAAAATACTACTTAGTCAACAACGTTGTTGTCCTTTTTTTAATACACGGTCCCTTCATCTTACGCTTTTTTTTTTACTGTGTATATAATATATAACAAATTAATATTATATATATATATATATATATATATATATATATATATATATATTATAAACTTTATAATTTTATAATATATATATTCAAACTTATTTATGTGTTTTACTCCTAAGTCAAAAGAAAACTTTATCGTGGGGTTTTTAAAACAAAAAAGTCAAGACATGAAATATATAACGTAAAGTTTAAAACTTTACACAACACCTTTTCATGGACTTTAAAAACAGAAATTAAAGTGTCTCAAATAAAATTATCGCATCCCAAATATGAGCTTTCTGACGTAAGCTTTCAGACGTGCGATAGAATTTAATTCTCGTTTTAATCTTTTATGAGGTCCATTTGGGGGTTGTCCACATCAGCTTCCCATTTATGCAAACGAGCTATGATTGGCTCACTATTGCAATGTTGGTAGTGGTGGGTCAAGAGCCATTCAAAACAATTCAAAATTGGCGGTAAATGAAGCAAGTTTGGTGGAATTTTAAATGCGGCATGTCAGATTTTAACAAATGGTGGTTGCAAGTTTATGGCGCGACATGGAGGGATTTGAAAGCTGGGTTTGCATGGAGTAAATATTTTGCAGGAACAGACCTACGACCATGAACAAAAAAATGGATTTGCAGGTTCATTAAAAACCATAATTTAAATTGCAAGGTTGTGTGCACGTTAAAAAAAATTATGAGCTGTTGCACTCTGTCCTTCGGATTTGCAGTTGAAGTTAATATTTCAACACGAACCAAAGTTGAGACATTGCAGTTAATGGAATGTAAGACATAACTCCATACTTATTTAGCATCCTTGTTGCGCCTTTGAGTGGATGCGTAGATAATTTCTTGGTAGGGTAGAGAAATCGTATTCAAGACACAACTCGATAATTTTGTTCAATATCCTTATTGTGTGTTTGCGTGGAGGCAAAAGGAATGTCTTGTTAGGGTTTTCTTAGAGGGTTGCAGGGAATTTTGTTCTACTGTTTGCAAAGAGAATTTCTTGGTAGAGTTTTCATAGAGGGTTGAAAGGAATTTATTGTTATGGTTTGTTTAGAAGTTTACTTTGCACTCAATTTTGAAGGGTTTGGACTAGTTAAGAACTGATATATACATAGGAATATTGGTAGAATTCGCTTAGAGGTTGAAGGCAATATATTCATAGGGTTTTCTTAGAGGATTAACTTTCACTCTCATTTGATGAGTTGGGGCTGGTTAAGAACCAACATATACATGGGAATTCCTTGGTATGGTTGTCTTAGAGAGTTACTTCGTATTCCCGTTTGAAGGGTTGAGGCTAGTAAAGAACCGAGATATAGAACATGACCGAGGACCATACAAGGATGAAGGATCGATATATACAACATTGGTGGGGCATGGGAAGCAACCATACAACATGAAAAAGGACTGATATATAGAACATGGTCGGTGTATGCTGGAAAATTAATCCCAACTATTTAGATTGAATGCACTGACAAAGCAACTATACGTGGAGTACACAACAAATTATTGTATATTTTTCTTTTGAGATTGAAGGGTGTCGATTAAATTTGTTTTTGAACCAATGTACAGGCCTCTCTGTGCCTGCAATACTTATATGCGCGAAGTAAAACCTTCACTGTGTGCACTTTCATCAAATTACTTTTTATATTCTTCTCTCTTTTGTCAGGGTATCAGGGCACATGAGTCGATCTTATAGCCAGTAAGTCTTCAGACTTAGAGAGTTATTGTTTATTGTCTTGAGCCATTGGAGGAAAGAAATTCCACTCTTCCTCTGTGAAGAGGAATATAGAGCCACCGGAGAGAAGAAATGGCGTGCTCAGGAACATGACTCTATTCCTCTGCTGGAAATAGAGGGCCAGTAAAATGTCTTTCACCGCTGCTGTGTAGGAGCCTTGCCTCTCTCACATTTTGAAAAAAAAAGGACCCTCATGATTGGAATTCCAACCAAGCCGGAGAGAAAGGGGCTTAACTGTCACCGCTGCATTTGAATGGCTCTGCATATGTGAAGAGGATGGGCAGAGTCGTCTTATCGTCTGCATTCAAAAGGTCGTTTATGTTCAAGAAAATGGTTTTTTCATACAGTTATGCAAAAATTCTTGGTTATATCAATTTATAATTTATGTTTTGGGGAATGATTTGATATGTATTAAGATAGGATCCAGGAGCCCATCTTTCATTATTCTCATAGTAAACCTCTTCATCCTAAATCCTACGCATTTTTTTCCTCATTCCTTTTTCGTTCTCATATCCAAAAGATTCGTTAAAGCACCTTGTTGGAACCAGGAACCAGATTTTCAGACTTCTCATCATCTCATGTGAGAGTGTTTTTTTTGCAATTGAGTGAGGTAGTTGCCTTCTGATTTGGTAGTTGTGTACTGTGTTCTAAAATGAGAGAAGCTTATTTCTGATATAAGAATGGGGAAGAGAGTGTCCTATTATTTATTTTTGATGTTTTTAAAAAGTGTTTTTTTGAGTCAAATTTCTTATTTCTTCAAACATGGCTTTGACAAGTGAGTTTGTCATTCCTATGCTTCTATTTAGTGGGAAAAATTATGATTTTTGGAGCCTTAAAATGCAAGCATGTTTACAAGGTTTAGGTTTTTGAGAAACTATAGAATTGGGGCTCACAGAACCTAACTCAAATATAATTGCTAGAATGAGTGTTGCTCAAAGAAAAAAATTTGATGAACTTAAAGAGAAAGAAGGTAGAGCAAAGTCATGCATTTTAAATTCTTTATATGAATCTATTTTTCCTAAAATCACTGCAGCTAAGATTGCTAAACCAATATGGGATATACTTAAGGTTGCTTATCAAGGAAATGATAAATTAAAAATGGTAAGATTATAGACTCTTAGAACTCAATTTGAAACACTTAAAATGACTGAATCAGAAACCGTTGATAATTTTATGACTAAAGTTATGGGTGTTTTTAATCAGCTTCGGATGAATGGTGAAGAAATATAAGATCAATGAATTGTTGAAAAGGTTCTTAGATGTTTGCCAAAAAAATTTGATATGATAGTTACTATTTTTGAGTCGAGAGAATTAACAAAATTGTCTGTGGAATAATTACCTAGTTCTTTATTGGCTCATGAAGCAAGAATTAATTTAGATTTCAATACTTTAGAGCATGCTTTCAAATTTAAATATTCTATGGATAGAGGTAGAGGCAGAGGTTTTCGTGGAAAGAAATGAAAGGAAGAGGACAGTCTCAGTCTTATGATAGATCACAAGTAACTCAAACACATTCAGAGAAATCTCAAACTGATCATTGTCGTAGCTAGATAGATAAATAAAAATTCAATGTCATTACTCCAAAAAAATGGCCTTTATAAGTCTGAATGTCGAAAATTACAATATTTTTTAAGTAAAAATAAAGCCAGTGTCACAAACACTGAATGTGAAACATCAGATGCTTTATTTTTGGCATGCCAAGTGACTGTGCAAGTACCTAATAAAAATGTTTGGTTGGTAGACATCGGATTTAGTAATCATATGACTGGTCATACTGATTTGTTTTCACATATTGATACATCTTTCAGTTCTTGTATTGGTTTGGGTGATGATCGTCATGTTAAAGCTTTAGGAAGGGGTGTTATACCTGTTTTAACCAAACAAAATGTTGTAAAGAATGTCTATGATGTTTATTATGTACCCACTTTCAAGCATAATTTGTTGATTTTTGGTCAGTTAGATGCATATGGTTATGGTGTTATATTTCAAAACACTAGTTGCACGATTTCTGATCAACATAAGTCTCTTGTTGCAAATATTCTAATGACAAAGAACAGGTTGTATCAATTACAATTGGAAAGTGAGAATATGTATGCACATAATGTTTCAACGCCAACTGACTCTGATCTGTGGCATTTTTTATATGGTCATTTACCTATCAAAAGTATGATTTTGTTGCAAAGCCAGTCTATGGTAGAAGGTTTTCCTACTTTGTCTGATCATATCTCTTCCTGTACAAGTTGTATAATGGGTAAACATAAGCGAGATATTTTTCTTCAACCTCTAATAGAGCCAAATAAAAAATATATTTACTCATACATATTTGTGTAGTCCAATGCAAGTAAAATAAGTTGTTGTCAGTCTCTATTTTCTTACTTTTATTGATTATTTTAGCAAGAAAATTTGGGTGTATTTCATCAAATACAAGTCCAGCTATTTTTCCAAGTTCAAGGAGTTCAAAGCCGAGGCTAAAAAAAGAGTGGCAAGTTTATTAAAGTTCTGAGGTCTAATAAAGGGGGTGAGTATGAATCTAAAAAACTCATTCATTTTTGTAAACAACATGGTATTAAAAAACAAATGACAACTAGTTATACTCCATAGCAGAATGGAGTCAGGGAAAGAAATAATAAGAAAATTATGAATATGGCTCATAGTTTGCTCAAAACATGAAATTTGTCTAAAGAATTATGAGTTGAAGCAGTTGCATGTTCGGTATATATTTTGAATAGATCACCAACTTCTAGTGTTCAAATTTTTGTTCCTGAAGAAGCATGGAATGGATAAAAGGTAACTATTTTAAACTTTCACGTAATTGATTGTATTTCTTTTTCTCATGTTCCAGAAAATTTTATAAAAAATCTTGATGATAGGAGCGAAAAGTATATCTTTATAGGGTATAGTGATCAATCTAAATCACACAGATTTTTTAATCCTATAACTAAGAAGTTTGTCGTAAGTCGAGATGTGAAATTTTTGGAAGACAAATCTTATAATTAAATGGACAACAATACTTGTCCCCATCCTTTTATTTTGTTAGACGAACATCGAGCTTCTACAACTAGCACTCCAAGATTATAGGTTCAAGACAAAACAAGTAGTAGTTCATCAAGTAGTAGCAGTTCATAATATTTTGAGTCTGATTCTGATAATCCCAAAATGAGAAACTTAAGTGATATTTATGCACCAGACGATGTTGATGATATTGTAAACTTTGCATTTCTTTCATTTCAACCTACTTGTTTTGAAGAGGCTGTAAAGGAAAAAGAATGGGTAGATGCAATGAATAATGAAATTGAGGTTATTGAAAGAAATCAAACTTAGTATTTGGTTGATCTACCTGATGATAAAAATTCTATAGGTTTCAAATGGGTTTTTAAAACAAAGTTAAATGAGAGAGGTGAAGTTATAAGCACAAAGAAATATTATTTGCCAAAGGTTTTTCACAACAACCTGGCATAGATTATGGTGAAACTAATCCGGATTTATGCAGGAATGCAACAGAATACATAAATAACCATAAACATAGAGATGCAGTGGAAATAATGCGTCATTTCATTAATCTCAAATAACAGAAATATTCTTACAGACATAATGGAAATAAAATAGCTAGGGTGCTGGTAGCGAATCTCTAAGAAGAGATGTGGTGGATACAGACCTCTGAACTGTGTTACAATGAGGCTCGAGGGCCTATTTATTATTGAGAAACAATGGAAAAACTGAAACGTCCAAAAACCTAACTCTAGGAGATGAAGCGCCAAAACTGTGGGCCCTCGTTTGGGTTAGTTGGTGTTTCAACTTCCCGAGGACGTAACTTTGGCATCCGATCTCTGTTTGATGCGCTCAATAGCTCATTAGAAATATCTATCCAAGGAGTACACCCAGATTTCCCAAAAAATGTCTTTTAGGGCCTCAAAACGGCTCCAGAAGTTCAGGACCCGAAAAACTGCTAAAAATAGTAAGTTGTGCTGCAACTTAAAAACTGAACGAACTAATGGTGGAGGTTCAAATGGAATAGGTGGGTGGCCACCAATATCCACCTGGATCATTAAGGTCCCAAAACTGCTCCGGGAGTGCATGACCCAAAAACCTGCTAAAAATAGTAAGTGATGGTGTAGGTCCAAATGGAATAGATAGGTGGCCACCGATATCCACCTGGATCATTCCTCCCTCCTTAGGAAGCAATGGTCCCCATTGTGTTGAGATTCGCCCTGAGGTGAAGCAAATTCTATTGAATTGGGTATTATATTTTTTGAAGATGTCATGGACCTGTGGGCAGAAACGCTGGATGCATTTAGTAAATTTGGTTTCTTTATCAGCCTTAGATAGTACATGTGTGGATTATGTATGTGTATTTTCAGGAGGTATGGTAACATCAAGCGGCGGTGCGTTGGGGGTCAGATCAATGGAGTACTTGTCCTGACAGTGTAGAGGAACCTCTGTGAGTGAGAAGAAAATGTCCTCATATTCCTCCATGAATTTGTCCATCTACTGCAGCTATGCAGGGGAGCACTGTTTTGAGGTTGTGGCTACAATATTCTTCTTTCCGTGTGAGCGAGTTGTAAGGAAAATGAATTTCTTGGTTTGGGAAACAATCTTACTGCGTTGTTTCGCAGTAGTCAAAGAGATGACAGGAGGAGGTACTACCTCTAGTATCATGTACAAGTTATTTACCAAAGTAATAATAACAACATGAGGCCTAGACTCATACACAGCATGTCGCCTCCACAAGTATGGTTGGCCCAATAATACATCAGTTACATCAAGAGGAGCAACATCACATAATACCTCATCCTTTAATGGATTGATGTTGTACGGAAGGCGACACTGTTGGTAGATGCAGATATCTCTCCCTAGGTGAAGCCACCCATTGGTATATGGCTGCGGGCGTGCTATGGTCGGTAGGTCAAGCCGCTTCACAACCTCTGCCGAAACGAGGTTCTTTTGGCTTCCACTATTGACAAGGAATTGCAATGGAGAACCCTTCACCCACATTTGCGAATGGAAGAGGCACTCCCCCTCCTATGGATCCTCTGGTTCCTCCCTCTGGATCTTGGTGGTGGCAACAATGGCATTGGGATCTGCATCAATGATCTGCTTCCCTTTGTCATTTCCTTTTTCTGGTTCTGACACAGGATCATAAAATGCATCTGATTTGGGTGCCTTTAGTTCGGCCACCAATGACTGTTTGGCCCGACACTCTTTGTGCTGTGAGTGGGGCTGTTATGAAATTCACACCACTTCCCTGTGTCCTTCTTTTGATTTGTGGTGTTGTTCTGAGTAGCACCGCTTTGGCCTTGCCCCTTTTTCTTCAGTTCGGGGGCACCTTTCGGATTCGCAGATCCAAAGTCTTGCTTTTTCTGCTTAAATTTTTGCTCGATCTTGATGGCATAGCGATATGCCGTGCCAAGCGATGTAATGTCGAGGAACTCCATTTCCTCCTGAATGTATTTTTGTAGACAGTCACCGTACTTAAGCACCAAATGTCTCTCTGAATTTTTAATACCCAACTTTGTGCGTAAGGTATGGAACAAAATTTTCAGTTCGTACACATCTTGATCCCTTTGTTGCCGCAGCGTGGTCCATTGGATGTATTTTTCCTCATAGCTCCCCATAGGGTAATATTGTTCCTTGATGCTATCTCGAAACAAATTCCAAGTGGTTGTGGCTGAGAAAATAGAGGGTTCCCCTTCGTCCTCTTGTTCACGGTAGGTTTCCCACCAGTCTTTGACATGGGGGGTGGCTTTGAAGAGTGCAAAAATAATCTGTTCTCGGTCAGAAAAATCATGGACCGAGAAATACCCTTCCAGCAAATTCAACCATCTATCTATGGCATCTACATCTGTTTGGCCTTCAAATACAGGAATATAAAAGTTTACCTACCTTGAAGGGAGTGGCGCCTCCAAAGTGGTTGTTGGATGTAGATGTGTCGTAGGTGGGTAGCCGTTGAAGGATCTGAGCAAAGCTATCCATCATCTCGTTCCTTTGTTTCTCGAGGGCCTCCTCGAGCAATATTTTGATAGGATCTCCTGCTCCCTCGTCTTTCTTTTCTTCCACCATGGGAGGTCGTCAGGGTTTGCGAGGCTGATCTTGCAAGGGTTCAACCAGATCAAGCCCTAACTCCTTATACCCTGACCATGGTGGGGACATGCAAATAAAAACAAAGAAAGAGAAGACCACTCTGATACCACTGATCTGGATTTATGCAGGAACGCAACATAATACAGAAATAACCATAAACATAGAGATGCAGCAGAAATAATGCGTCATTTCATTAATCTCAAATAACAGAAATATGCTTACAGACATAATGAAAATAAAATAGCTAGGGTGCTGGTAGCGAATATCTGAGAAGAGATGTGGTGGCTACAAACCTCTAAAATGCATTATAATGAGGCTCAAGGGCCTATTTATTATTTAGAAACAATGGAAAAACTGAAACGTACAAAAACCTAACTCTAGGAGATGAAGCTCCAAAACTGTGGGCCCCTGTTTGGGTAAGTTGGTGTTTCAACTTCTTGAGGACGTAACTTTGGCATCCGATCTCCGTTTGATGCGCTCAATAGCTCATTAGAAAGATCTATCCAAGGATTACAACTTTCGATGTGAGCAACATGGGTTCATGAACCCATGTTTCTCCCGGTTTTCCCAAAAAACGTCGTTTAGGGCCTCAAAACAGCACCAGAAGTTCAGGACCTGAAAAACTGCTAAAAATAGTAAGCTGTGCCGCAACTTAAAAACTGAACGACCTGATGGTGTGGGTTCAAATGGAATAGGTGGGTGGCCACCAATAGCCACCTGCATCATTAAGGCCCCAAAACTGCTTCGGGAGTGCAGGACCCGAAAACCTGCTAAAAATAGTAAGTGGCGCTGAATGTGAAAAGCTGCAAGAATTGATGGTGTGGGTCCAAATAAAATAGGTGGGTGGCCACCGATATCCACCTGGATCAGAAAATTTTTCACCTGTAGCAAGAATTGATAGTGTTCAATTTGTATTAGCTATTGCAACACAAAAAAAGTGGCCTATTTACCAAATGGATGTAAAGTCTACTTTTCTGAATGGTGTTTTGAATGAAGAAGTGTATGTTGATCAACCACCCAATTTTGAAATAAAAAATCAGAAACATAAGGTGTACAGGTTGAAGAAAGCATTGTATGCCTTGAAGCAAGCTCTAAGAGCTTGGTACAGTCGAATAAACCATTAATTGTTGAATAATGGTTTCAAAAGGAGCGACCATGAGCCCACTTTGTATATCAAGAATGATCATCATGGTAATATTTTGATACTATGTCATTATGGTGATGACATAATTTATACAGGTAACATGCAGTTAGATGAATTTAAGGCTGCAATTAAAAATGAATTTGAAATGACAGATATTGGATTAATGAGATACTTATTAGGTATCAAAGTGAAAAAAAGATATGATGTTATGTTTATGAGTAAACAAAAGTATGCTATTGACATTTTGAAATTTTTTAAGATGGACATGTGTAAACCGGTGGATACTCCTATTGATGTTGGTACAAAGTTAAGTAAAGATGATGTGGGTACTATTGTTAATTCAACTTTTTATAAGAAACTTGCTAGTAGTATTATGTATCTTACTGCTACTAGACCTGATATAGCATTTGCAACTAGTTATATTTCCACGTTTATGGAATATCCTAAAGACTGTCATTGGAAAGATGGAAAAAGGGTGTTAAGATACATTGCAGGTACATCTAATTATGGTTTATCGTATGCAGCTCTACATATAGTAATATTGTTTCTTATACAGAAAATGATTATGCAGATTGCATTGATGTTCGAAAAAGGACTTCTGGCTATGCTTTTCTATTTGGCTGAAACTTGATCTTGTGGTCATCCAAAAAGCAGCCCATAGTTTCATTATCTTCAACATAGGCCGAGTACGTTGCAGCAAATTGAACATAATGTCAAATAGTATGGTTGAAGAGACTTCTCTTCGACTTCGGTTATACAGAAAATGAAACTATTTCAATCTTTTGTGACAACCCTTCCACTATTTCCTTGTCGAAGAATAATGTCTTTAAAAAAAAAATCAAACATATCGACACTCGTTTTCACTTCATTCGTGAACTCGTAAAAACGATGATATTGTTCTCAAATTTTATGATTCCAAGAATCAGTTAGCAGATATTTTCACTAACCCGTTCGTAAAAATTAATTTTGAATTTCAATGTCAAAATTTTGGAATAAAATAATGTAACACTGAAAATTAAGGGTGAGTGTTAATGATTAGAATTAGTTCGGTTGTCGGTTTAGATTTTGTTCTAGTCATTTTAACTATTTTTTAACTAAACTTTATATATATATATATATATATATATATATATATATATATATATATATATATATAAATAAAATTTGGATTAAAAAATAGTTAAAATGACTAAATAAATGACTGCCAAATTTAATTCTAATCATTAACACTCACCCTTAGTACAGTGTTACAGTATTTTTATTCCAAACTTTGACATTGAAATTCAAAATTTCAAGAGACTAACTGGTAGTGAAAATAAATATCACCTTGCTTCATAAAATTTGAGAACAATATAAAAAGTTTGGAATAAAATAATGTAACACTGAAAATTAAGGGTGAGTGTTAATGATTAGAATTAGTTCGGTTGTCGGTTTAGATTTTGTTCTAGTCATTTTAACTATTTTTTAACTAAACTTTATATATATATATATATATATATATATATATAAAACCTTCACTGTGTGCGTTTTTAGCAAATTAGTTTTTCTATTCTTCTCTCTTCTGTCACTCACCACACAAATACTTTTTTTACCCTATTTTATTGTGTTTAGTTTTTGTGCATCATTTGAGTTTTAAAAATCAGTTTTTACTGTTAAATCTATGAGGAGATATTTATAGGTTTCCCCTCTTCCTTTGCTAATAGTGGTATTCAAGTAGGTTTAAGAATTTCATTTGCTAATAGTGGTATCCAAGTAGGTTTAAGAATTATCAGATCATGTGTCAAAGGCTGGTTCTCAACATATTTACTAGAGAAGATTTACCAGCAAGGAGTCAAGTTTCTAACCAGTGAAGACAGCGGCTCCAAGAAAAATCTTTGATAAAAAAAAAAAAAAACAATTTAATAGAAAAATTTATGGTTATTGATTAATCACAAGGGAGATTTTTTTTTCTCAAGATAAATTGGATTTGGTAGAAAATGGGTTCCAAGAACGAGGAGATGTAATGAATTGACACAAGATGAAAGAGATTTATTAAGAGACAATGGAAAGGAATAATCTAAAGCCCTTTTCTACATATTTCAAGTAGTTCATGAGAGAATTTTTCCAAGGATTGCAGCAATAACAAAGTCCAAGCAAGCATGGGATATTCTTGAGATATCATATCAACGAATAGCAAAAGTGAAGGTAACAAAACTACTAAATTTGAGAACGGATATCTAGAAAATATGCATGAAGGAGTTGGAGACAATAGACTAGTTTTTCACACAAGTAATTGGACTAGTTACTCAAATCATATCTCATGGTGAGACACTTGAAGAAAGGAAAATAGTTGAATTTTTTTTATGAAGTTTGCAAGCAAGATTTGATCATATTGTTGTTTCCATAGAAGAGACAAATGATATCTCACAATTTTCAGTGGATTAACTTCATGTATCATTGATTTATCATGAACATAAGTTGAATAGAACAAAAAATTCTTCACTAGAGCATTCCTTCAAGACACAGTCTCAATTGGTGAAGGTAGAGGCAAAATAAGATCAAATGGTAGAGAAAGAGGAAAAAGCCCACACAAAATTGGAATAAGCATATCTTCAAAATAAAGTGGAAGAGGCAACAATCAAAATTAAAATCAAAATCCAAGACAAAATAAAGCACAATTTGAGAGGTATGATAAATATAAAGTTCAATGTCATTATTACAAGAAGTATGGACATTATGCAAATGAATGTAGAAAGGAACACCATGATCTTAATAATAAAACAAAATTGCAAATTTAACAAAACAAAATCAGAAACAAGACAATATGCTTTTAGCATGTAATGTAGCACAAGAGAAGAAAACATATGTATGGTTTTTAGGCTCGAGTTGTAGCAATCACATGACAGGGAACCTAGATATGTTTTCTAATTTGAATGAAAGTGTAAAATATAAAGTGACATTAGAGACTGATTACAAAGTGTCATTCATGGGAAAAGGAAGAGTCAGTATTATAACTAAGAAGGGGGATAAGGAATATATTTTAGATGTATATTTTGATCAAGGTTTAAAGAACAATTTGATAGGTATTTGACAACGCATGCAAAATGGATACAATGTTTTTTTCGAAAATGGAGAACGCACAATTTTGGATAAATTCCCAAGCAAGAAGTTGATTGAAAAATTTCAAATGACGAGCAACAAAATGTTTCACCTAAAGATAAAAATACATTTGAAGGAAGAAAGTGAAAAATCACAACAATCAATGAATTCCCAGGAAGATGAAAGAAAAGTTGCTGTTGTGACACAAAAAAACTTTCAAGAATAGGTTGAAGATGAAATTTGGTTATGTAAGCTAATATTTGGGCATATTAACTTTTGGAGGTTTAATTTTGCTGCATATGAAAGGCATGGTAAAGGGATTTCCACAAATAGAAAATATTGGAATCTTATGTAAAGGATGCATCTTGGGAAAACAACATAGATAATTATTTCCAATAGGAAAGGGAAAAAGTACATTTGGAAATTATCCATTCATATTTATGTGGATTAATGTAGACACCATCAATAAGTGGTAACTATTATTTTTTGAATTTTATAGATGACTACAAAAGTTAGACATGGGTCTACTTCTTAAAACAAACAAGTGAAGTGTTTAAGCACTTTCATTAATACAAAACTCTTGTTTAGAAGAAAAGTGTCCACTCCATCAAAGTTTTGAGAACGAACAGAGGTGGCGAATACATCTCAAATCATTTATACGTTTATGAAAGGAACATGGAATTCACTAACAATTTACAACAATGTATACACCTCAACGAAATGGTGTTGCAGAAAGAAAAAATAGGACCATTATGGGAATGGAAAGGAGCATGTTGACGGAAAATAATTTTCCAAACAAATATTGGGCTGAAGTTATTGCTTTTGCAACACATATTATAAATAGGTGTCCAACCAAAAGTTTCAAGAACATGGTTCCTAAAAAAGGACGGAGTCAAAGAAAAGATAGTATCACTCATATGAGGTTCTTTGGATGTGTGACATATGTACATGTTCCAGATGAACTAAGGAATAATTTGGACAAAAAGGGGGAGAAATTCATATTTTTGGGATATAGTGATGAATCCAAGGCATATAAGCTCTATAATCGAATAACCAAGAAGGTCATAATCAGTAAATATGTGCAGTTCATAGAAGAGGAGACATGGGATGGATGTTTGGAGAAGACGATCAATGTAAAAGCAAGTATACCAAAAGAAGACAAAGAGGAACTGACAAAAAGTTATTCCTCAATGGTGACTCCTCCTACACCTATCAAGTACAAAAAACTAGTCATCATGTAACACCATCAACAAGTAATAGGACAATGTCACATAGTAAAGCAAATAATCCTTCAAGTGTGTTGCATAGATAAACAAATTCATCTTCTCCAAGTGAAACATCAAGTGACATGTCAAGTCCATATTCGGTAAGCATGAGAAGATAAAAATTAAGAAATTTAAGTGAAACTTATGAGTAAAATGAAACTGACAATAGTGCAGGTCTAGACCCTTTATTTTCTTTGTTTTTTCATGTAGATTATCTAATTCATTTTGGAGATGAAATCAAGGACTAAAAATGGATAGTTGCAATGGATGAATAGATGGAGGAAATAGAAAAGAATGACACATGGGAGCCAATGGACCTTCCGAAAGGAAAAAATGTTATTGGTTTCAAGTGGATCCATAAGGCCAAAAGTAATGTTGGAGGAAAGATTGGAAGGCATAATGCAAGGATGGTTCTCGAAGGATACGAGAAGTAGTGCGGAAGAGATTATGCAGAGAAATTTGTGCCAATCGTAAGAATGGAGACCATGCAGACATTGTTGTCAATTGCCCCACAACATATATGGAAGGTATATCAAATGGACGTGAAGTTTGTGTTATTGAAGGAAGTGTTGAAAGAGGAAGTGTATGTGGTGCAACCACATGGTTATGAGGTTCAAGGCCAAGAAGGTAAGGTGTACATATTGAAGAAAAAATTTTATGGGATGAAGCAAGAACCATGTGCATGGTATAAAACGATAGTTACTTATCTGTTGGACAATGGATTTTAACAAATGTTACCATGAGCCTACTCTCTACATCAAAGAGAAGGACGATAAGCTAATTATTTTTGTTTTATATGTACATTATTTTATTTTTACAGGTAGTTATGACCTCCTCATTGCTAATTTCAAAAATTCATGAATTGCGGGTTTGAAATGAGGTATTTGGGATTGTTAAGGTATTTTTTAGGCACAGAAGTGAAGCAAGTAAAAAATGGAACTTCTATTCCTCAAGAAAAGTATGCATGAGACATCTTGAAGAGGTTTAGAATGCAGGACAGTAATATTACACCGACTCCAACAGTCATGGGTTTGAAACATAACAAATTATATTCTAGAAACAATGTCAATGTGACACTATACAAAATTATGGTTGGCAGTTTGATGTATTTGATAAAAACTAGACTAGATTCAATGTATGCAGTGAGTTTGATGTTAAGATTCATGGAGACACCATAGGGGACAAATTAGTAGGTAGCCAAAAGAATTCTAAGGTATCTCAATGAGACAAAGCAGTATGATATTTTGTACACTACAAAAAATTATTTTAGGCTTGTTTGATGCACTGACATTCACTGGCAGGAAGTGTCGATGACAGAAAGATAAAGTTAGGATATGTTTTTCATATGGGTTCAAGAGCCATTTCATGGACTTCCAAGAAACAAAAAATAGTGTCAATGTCAAGAGCTGAATTTGAATATGTCATAGAAACTGTGGCATCATGTCAAGAAATTTGGATGAGAAGAATATTGAAATATTTGTGGCATGAGAAAGAAGGAACAACAATAGTCTACTCCGACAACAATTATGTATTGCGTTGTCTAGGAATTCTATTTTTCCCAAAAGGAACAAACACATTGACACTAATTATCATTTCATTAGAGAGTTGATCAACAATGGAGAACTTGTTTTGCAATGCTACAACTCACAAGAGCAGTTCGCATGCATATTTACAAAGTAATTGACAATAGATATTTTTTTCGAAGTGAGAGATTGTTTAGGAATTGGAAATGGTAGTAGTTGTGATTAAGAGGGTGTGTTGGAAAATTAATCCCAACTATCCAGATTGAGTGCCATCACAAAGAAACTATCCATGGAAGTACACAGAAAATGGTTTTGTAGATTTTTCTTCTGAGGTTGAAGGACATCGATTAAATGTGTTGGCTCTCCATGCGTCCAATAACTCAATCAATCAAGTTTTGTAAATATCTATGCGGAGTAAATGTACCAATGAATTTTCGAGTGTACTACAGAGGTGGAGTATGTACTGCACATCATATGAAAAGTCATAAAATTAATCCCTATGTCTATAAGCCCATAATGTTTTTAATTTTAGCCTTATCATAAAAATTATTGTATGGATGTATGTTTAGGTTTTATGTTACATAGTTTTAGTCTTAAGTTGAAAATCGAATGTTTGGAGCAAGATTTGTGGAGAGAAAAGTGGTCGGAAAAACATGTTTTTGTCTTTTACTCAGCAAAAACCAGAGAGTGGTGAACGTGAACGTGTGTAAAAATATTAGGTGTACTATGGTATATGGAGTTAAAGCCTCCAGTTTATATATTGTAATTGTTATATTGCTTCATAAATTTATAAAACTCAAGTATTTTGTTCCGCCTACATTCTAGAAATTCAATTATTTCTTTCAACATACAAATACTCCATTTTACCATGTTTTACTTTGTTTTATTCCTACGCATAATTTATGAGTTTTAAAACTTTGTTTTTACCGTCAACTTTGCATGGTGGTTTTTATTTGTTTCACCTCTGCCTTTGCTAACAATGTATAAATCTATTGGTTTCCTCTCACTCTGTTGAGGGACAGTCACATGCACGATCCATTATTTCATTTAGGTTTTCTCTCCTATGTTGGCGACATTGATTTGGAGAGATTTCAACTCCGTTGAGGGCTAGTCATCTACACCATTCCTCCATGCATTTAGGTCTTCTCCTGATCTAGGAGGATCTTGTTCAGTGCAGATCGATAGAGAGGTCCAGTTAGCTCTAGAATTCTGATGGCTGATTGAGTCTTTAAATCGTCAGTTTCGCCACAAGAAGTCCTCAGGTTGTCATGGTTCTCTGTAATGGTGTAATTTTGTGTTTTGATGTATAAGGGTTCATGGTGATGTAATGGTCCTAGTTCTAAACCTAAGGTTAAATCCTAAGGTGAACTGATGTAAAAGGAAACAAACCTAGACCTAAACTTTAGCTTTAAGACCTAACACCTAAGTGACAACCTAGCGCAAACCTATCCATGGTCATAAATCCCTAAACATTAAAATTAAGTCACGAAAACCCACTTTTGGACTTACATTATAAATCTAATTGCAAATTCAAATGTAATGCAATGTAACTGCATTAGTTGACCACATCGAAAGATGTGTGGTGGCATGTGATCGGGTTTAAACTACATGTAGTTAACTGCCAGCGCAAAACCACACTTATAAAGCCCTGTCAAAACCGCTTACATGTGATAAGGGTTTAAACCCCGAAAGTTAACTGCGGTGGGGTTACACTAATAATAACTGCAGAGATCCATTCTGCCTATTCACATGATTAGTTGTTACAACTTCCCGTGAAGTTTGGATAACCATCGAGATAAAGGCCTATCCTAAAGTTTAATTTTGGGTTTTATAATTTAATATGCGCTAAGGTTGAAGTTAATACCTTATACCTAATTTTCTAGGTGTCATAACATGACAAAGATAAAACCATTTACACCTTGATTTTATGAACCACCAGCTTAAATTGACATAAAGGAGTTCGAATTCATCATTATAAAACCATGAAATTTCCCTTGATGGATATACATTGAGTGTATTTGAGTTCAAATTCAGAGGGATAGAGGCAGTTTTGTTTTCAGTATAGCTCGACTGTCCAGAGGTAGAATTGAGCGCAGATATAGGCGTTGGAAAGGTGAGAGAGAGAGCTTCCTATTTTCAATAACCAGAAGTTCCTGCAAGCACGATCAATATAGTGTTTTTGTTGTGTAAATACTTCCTTGGATCAATCCTAATAAAGAGGACGCCCAACTTGAAAGTGGACCCGGAGACATAGTCCACCAGGGATGAACTCCGTAATCAATGTTTGTTGTTTCTTCTCTTTGTTATTTTCTGTGTTTTCATTCTTAATTTGCTGCTATTTTAAGTCATAAATGATTTCCTTATATCTTCCATATTAAAGCATTCATCAGTTAATGATCAATTCATTCAATGGAAAACTAATCAAACTATCTCAGCACATAATCGATCACATTCAGATCATATATTTTGGTATCAGAGCAGGTTGTGCTTTGTAGTATCATTTTCCAGTGGATGTTAACTAGGTTGGGATTGCAACATGGCGAAGGAAAGCTTGAAGATTTTGATCCAGAGATTGGAAAGTGGAAATTCGTTCATCAATTGACGATGACAGGGACTGAAAACGTTGAAACCAGTGAAACTCCTGAAGTGAAGCACATGGGTGAGATTCAAATTCAGAAAATGTTTCTAAACATGTACCATATGTTGGGACAACTATATGAAGATAATAAGGTGAGATATGCAGCTTCTTCATCGAAGGCATCAAATAAGGACAAGGGTAAAGTAAAAGTAGATAAACTTATCCTCCATCATCTCCATCGTCATCTTCTTCTTCTTCTAGTTCTGAGTCTGAAACAGATAAGAAACCTCGAATTCCACTTTTAAAACTTGATGTAAAGTTTGAGTTACATGTTTATGATGGTGAAATGAACCCAGAGAAACTAGATAATTGGATAAAACAGTTAGAAGTATATTGCCGGATTCAAAACATTACTGTTGATAAGAAAAAGATCTAGTTAACTAATCTTAGAATGGGGGGAACTGCTTTAATCTGGTGGGAGATTAAAACACAGATAGATTTAGAGTGTAAAGGTAAAGCTATATCCTCATGGTCTAAGTTTTTGAAAACTCTAAAGAAACAATTCTATCTATTAGGTAACACACAACAAGTTTTTAATGATTCACAGTGTTTGCGACAAGGTAAAGGACATAATGTTCAAGAGTTCACTTTGGAATTCGGGAAGAAAGCGTTGGTGCTTGGTATTCCTTTGGATACACGAGAAACTTTGTTAAAGTAAATTGGAAGTTCACATCCATATTTACATCATACATTATTAATGTTCAATCCTAATGACTTTGATGAAGTATGTGTTCAAGCCATACATGTCGAATTAGGTGGCAGGCCCTTCAAGTTTTCACCAAAGACATCCAAAAATTTGGAGTCTAAAGACAATAAGAAGAAGGACAGTTCAAAAGGAAATAAGATAGCTACAACTCAGAAGGAAGGTGAAAGACCTACCTGTACTCACTGTCAGAGGATCGGTCATGATGAAGCAAGATGTTGGAAACTTCACCCGGACCTCAAGCCAAAGAAGTTCCAAAAGAAAAAAGGTGAAAACAAGTCTGATACAACAATCCAAGAAGAAATGGACTCTGATTTAGGTTATGAAGGGAAAATCACCGCAATGGTTATGATAGGTACAAATTCTGATGCTAGTTCAAGTTCAATTACTTCTGCTTCTTCAAACATTCATTACCTGGATGAAGATAAAATAATTGAGTTATTTCATATAAGGATAACTTCTAAGCATAGGAAAATAGATACATTGTTTGACACAAGGTCACAGGAAAATTTTATATCTGAATAATTGGTTAAGAAATTGGGTTTAAAAACACATAATCATCCAAAACCATATCCATTAGGTTGGTTAAAGGAATAGGCTTAGATTCATGTTACCAAGCAGTGTCATTTAAAATTTTCCATCACAGCTAATTACATTGATGAAGTGGATTTAGATTTGATACCATTAGACATATGTGGAATAGTGCTAGGAAGCCCTTATCTCTATGATCGTGATGCGGTATTTCATAGGAAAAAGCATAAGTATGATCTTAAGAAAGATGGGATTGAATACATTGTTCAGGCCCATAAAATCAAATCTCACTTGGATTTAGTTAATTCTAATAAGATGAAGCACTTAATAAGTTCAAGTAAGAGATATATACTCATGTTTGTAAAAGAACAACATAAGGATGTTAATAGTGCTAGCTCAGGTTGTGAAACTCAATTTAAAGATAGTTTGGTTAAAGTGGTAGATTCATTTCAAAGTATATCTAAAGAACCAAAACATATACTTCATAAACGGGAAATGAAACATGAGAAACAATTGATGTATGTTTCCCCTCTTCCTAATATTGCAATATATCACAAGTCAGTTATAGAGTATGAAGATATAAAGCAACAAATTCCAAGGATGGTTGGAAAATAATTCATGCAACCTAGTTCATGTCCATGTGGTTCACCCACAATTTTAGTTCCTAAGAAAAATGGGACATGGGGAATGTGTGTCGATTTTAAAGTTTTTGATTCATTTAAGCAGAAAATTTTCACAACATTATTAGATCATCAACAACCATTTGAAGTTAAAACGGATGCTAGTGGTTATGCAATGGAAAGAGTGATTCACACAGATCATCTACCGCTTCAATACCTTCAGTCACAGTGTTATAAAAAAAATTCACTTTATTGGTTACTGATAAAGAACTATATGTAACTGTTTCAAACCAGCTTGTGACTGAAGCTTAGCCTCTTCATCCTACGAAGGCTCTCTCAAAGGGGTTAATGATATTTGATAATGATGAAACTAGATGGCTAACTCTATTTGAAAAATAAATTGATTGTGATGTGTGTAGGTTGAAAAGAGTACACGTATGCAACTATTGGGCTTATAGAGTCAACAAATATGTAGGTTCAGTGGTAAGGTCTCTTGACATGGAAGTTGATGCAGGTAATAGTTTTTAAGAAATGAAAATCACACATAGAACATAGGGCATCATAGTCATTTCATCAATATAGGAAGTTAGAGCATATACATATGAATTCTGAGTAATAAAGATGAAATCCGCTGCAAGTGGAACACATAAAAATACATATCAGAAAAACATAAAAACTCCATCAGAATCTCAGGCATGTCAAGAAAAATTCCTCTGTATTACTGATATCAGTCAAATCACATAAATCTACAATATTGAAAAAAATCTCCAACCCCTTACAATTTCGAATCTCGGCCCTTTAATAGATTTTTTTACATGAGAGATGATATTACTCTTGGCTAGATTCATCAAAATTTTCCTATGACACCTTACATAACATGAAAACATGTACTTTAATGAGAAAATGATAGCTACATTATAAAACAATCCTTTTCCTAATAGGACTCAAACTGCTACTTATTACATCAACTACCTTATCTCTTAAAACTGTTATACATCTAACAACTAATACTTCACATGTTCGAATAGGCTTTGATAGAACTCTTCACTACTTGAAATCTTAAATATTCTTTTCAACCTATGGAACAAACCCTATTTTCCAGGAAAACAGGACCTTATCTTCAACGAATGATTTAGCTGATGAGTTGTCTTCATTTCATGGTCTTCAAGTCATGGATGATTGCTGGAAAAGTCCCTTGACCTCTTGAAAGTGTCCACCTATCCAAAAATGCTCATAAACCTTCAAAATAGCTTCCTACGAAAGCATGGAAGTTTCCTAGCGTGCTTTCATAGCGTACAAAAAATGACCTTTCCAATCAAAATTTTTGATTCTTTGTTCTTGAATTGTGTTCATCATGACTTGACACATCCTTAATATCATTTATGCTCCTTCAAAGCTACCAAAAGTGGTTTTAGAAGCAAAAATATAACTGCAGGTGTTTTTGTAGCATTTTCATGGCTTCAAGCCTAGGAAACACTACGAAACTATGGAAACCTATGTAAATTCCATATTTTTGCCTTGCTTCAAAAAAGTACCTTCCAGCTGTACAAATTTTATTTTCAACATGCCATTGAAATTTAAAAACATAAACCAACTCAACCTAAGAGTCTTGAGCTGTTTCTTCTTCATTTATGATGATTTGAGCTATGGGCTCCTCAACTGCAGTCATTTTTAGACCCTTCTTCTCTAGCTCCTCATGAATCAATTCTAACTGCTCTTGGAGGTCTTTAACTTGGTTTTTCAGCTTTCTATTACTAGATTTCAAGTCTAGGTTCACTCTTCTGACATGCTTCACTTCTTTCCTTAATGGAATAGTCCATTTGATTAATTGTTGTGTGTTATATAGGATCTTTGATACATTGTCAACCTTCTCTTCCCAAACCTCTTTCATCTTCTCAAAATGCACCTTCTGAACATTATGTTTCCTTGCCTCCTTATTCATGACTACTATTTCATGATTATCTAACCTCAATTGTTCCTCAAGAATTTCAAACTCTGTTTTTTCAATGATTTTCTCCTTTCTTTTCTTTTGCTTGACGACTGGATCTTCTTCTGCAGGAGATGAAAGGTCAATAATGCGTTGTGGTGGCTAGACAATGTCAGTGGCTGGAGGAACTTCATTACTATTTTCCAAAATTTTTGTTAGCATGTCTTGTCATGGGCTTCCTAGCCTGAAACATAAAACCTACATCCTTACCTTCAAAATCTAACTTCTTTTCTGATTTTGATTTCTTAATCTTCTTTCCACCCTCATCTATATCCTTAGCCTAGACTATAGGAGTCTCTTCAATATCAATAGCATTTAGTATGTCTTCTAAGTTTCCTTTAGCCACTGTTCGGCTCCTTGTAATCCTTTGTTTCCATGCTTACTCACATTTGGCTATTGTATTGTAGGTTTGCTCATTATTGACTTTTGTTTTGCAGGTGAAACAATAGGTGTATCAAATCTCTGTATCTTCTCAGTTTCCTTGATTACTGGTTCACTTTGCTCTGCCCCTACTGGTTCACTTTTTTCTCTCACTAAAGGTGATGGTATACCTCTAGGTTTAGGAGTTCTTTTAGGGGTAATGGTATCCATTTCAAAACCACTAACAGACAGAAAAGAAGACCAGTCTCTGCCTAGTTTTAGTAGCTCATCTAAAACCAACAATTTTATTAAACCATGATGAAAAAGTGAGGTTTCACTTCTGTTAGGAATCTGTAATTTTAGCAGATTGGTGAGACTAAAACTGTAGAAGCAACATTATTTCAACCACTTTGGGATTCTATGATGACATTTTCCATTTCTTGATAATAATTTTCATCATCATTTCTTCTGTCATCATAAGGTGTATAAAGACCTTGTTTTCTATTATAATGAGCTTCAAAGTCATCATCCTTTACCCCAAACATGTTGATATCATCTTCCTCTGTTATTTCATCCGTTTCCTCAACCTCACTTACATAGTTTTGATGAAAGGGAGGAGTGATATATTGATCATATTCCCTAGGTCTGTTTGGAGGTTGATTCCTTCTAAAATTCTGGTTTTGGTTCTGGTTTCTATTTTGAGGAGCAGTTTGATTTTGGCTTGCTTGTGCTCTCTTAATTATGATCATCTATTTCATCATCTGTTCCATCATTTTCTCCATTTTTGAATTGGAAGTAGAGGGTGTGGATTCCTCTATAAAGGACACTCTCTTTTCATTTTTCATTCTTTCTCTCTTTTCCATTAAGTTGACCTCCACAGAAAGAGCGCCTCTTTGCATATCTTCAAGAGTTGCAAAATCTCTCTCTCTCAGCTGATAGGCCATCTCAGGGTCAAGCCCTTTAGGAAACTTGTTTAAAGTTGAGCCTTGTAGAGGTTTTAGTTCTGGGGAAAGTGCATTATACACACTGTTAAATCTAGTGCAATAAGCTTGTACACTTTCCCCAGTGTTTCTATGGAGGTTCTTGTAATCAGAAAGGACTTGGAGAGGATTCTTCTTTACCTCCCATTTGTTTAAGAAAGTTTGATGGAAGGCTTGGAGATCATGGATACTATGGGGGGTTAAACCTTTGAACCATTTCCTTACTTCTCCCCCCAGACTTTGAGCAAATAATCTGAGTTTGACAGAATCATCATCAATTTCATTTTTGTCAAAGTAGTCATTCATCTTATCCACATGTTGTGATGCAGTTGTAGCATTGCTAGCATCATATAATGGAATTTTGGACTGATAGTCCTGTGGAAGATTTACTAATGGTAGAGGAAGGACTAAGGGAGCATACCATGCTGCCATGATATGTGGTGGAGGTGGGTTTACAAAAGGTAGATTAACAAAAGGGAAAGTGGGCTGAAGTGGAGTGGTTTGAACAATGGATGTAGGATGAGTAGAAGTGGATGAACTAGGAATAGATTGCTGAGCTGATCTTGGATGAGAGACACCTAGGTTGTGAAGGAAATGTAAATCACGAGGTGTTGTTTCTCTGCCACCAAGATGTTTACTGGTTTCAGGAGAAGAAAGTGAAGACTCAGAATCTAATTGATCTAAATCACCAAGAGACCTAGTTCTAAGGGGATTTACTAAGTCAACTTGTGATTTTTGTAGAGCTGAAAGATTTTCAGGGACTGAATTAACTCTCAAGGGTGATCTGAAAACAGTTGATAATTTAATACTAGGAGACATCCTAAGGATACTTTCTGGGTTATCAACTAACTCAGGTGGATCAGGGTCAGGGTAGGCTCTAGTGTGAATCTTTCTAGGAGCCACTATGCTGTGTTTTTCAGACTCAAATAAACAAGAAAAGTTCAACCAGGTATGAAAATATTTGAGAGGTTAACTAAACTGTTTACAAAGATTTTAATCCTACAATCCTCTAACTGAGTTTGAATGATTTTATAAGGATAAGGGTTCTTCCCAGTGGAGTCTTAAGGTCTGTTCAGGATTGTGGAGTCGCCAGAAATGTTAGGAATCTGTAATTTTAGCAGATTGGTGAGACTAAAACTGCAGAAGCAACATTATTTCAACCACTTAGGATTCTAGGATCTAGCCCTCCTGAATTCGGAGAGGGATCTCTCCAATAAGTGCAAATATGGATTTGTCTTTGAAGTTTTGTGGTAATAATATTAGGCTAGTTATGAAGGCCAAGGGTTTGTTTTGTTTTTGGATGGTTGAGTATGAATACCGTTTGAGGTGGAAAGTCCAAACGGAGAAAACGGGAGATGAATTTTGGGTCGTCGATCTGCAGATCAGATCGACGGCGGAAATTCTGTTACTGCTGTGCCGTAGCCTGGTTATCGCGTGGGAATCTTTGGTGAATGATCGCCATCCGATGGGCGGCCTCAGATCGATGGCATGGAGTCCATCACCCTGGTGGTCCCCGCCATCCACTCACCGATTGCAAAACCGTCCGGTTTTCATCGCACCACTTCCAAGCGCGCGACGGTTTCTTCCATTTCGCAACGATTCCATATGCTGGCCGACACATGTCTTGGGCACTGTTCATGAAACCGCCGTCCATCGCGCGTTAAAGTTCGGACGTGGACCCGATGCGATATGGATGTCCACCGTTAGATCTGAGGCCGCCCATCGGACGACGATCGCTCATCGAAGATGCCCACGCGATAACCAGACTACGACATAGCGGTAACAGCATTTCCGCCGTCGATCTGATCTGCAGATCGATGGCCCAAAATTCATCTCCCGTTTTCTCCGTTTGGACTTTCCACCTCAAACGGTATTCATACTCAACCATCCAAAAACAAAACAAATCCTTGGCCTTCATAACTAGCCTAATATTATTACCCCAAAACTTCAAAGACAAATCCATCTTTGCACTTATTGGAGAGATCCCTCTCTGGATTCAGGAGGGCTAGATCCTAGAATCCCAAAGTGGTTGAAATAATGTTGCTTCTGCAGTTTTAGTCTCACCAATCTGCTAAAATTACAGATTCCTAACAACTTCCCTCAGTTTTAGCTTGAACTCTATCTGCCAATTTTGCTAAGATTCTGTGTAAATAAAAAGGCAGATCAAGAGATATATTACCAACAAAGTGTAGAAGAAGCTTGAAGTGGTAAGAATAGAATTTATGATATCTCCCTTCACAAGTGAAATATTTCTGAATGATAATCAGTAGCTTTGAGAAATTATCCTTCATGTAGCTCCTTGGAATGGCATTTGTAAGGTCAACCTCACTATTTTCTAGCTTGATAAATTCTTTACATTCCTCCATGTTGAATTTGAAACCTTTGAACCATTTTTCTTGTCCTCTTGGAATCCTTGTTGCTGCTGCAATGGTCTCTGGTGTTATAGTGAGATTCAACATTCCCACTTTTGTAGTTTTTCCATTGAATTTTGGCACAAATTATTTAGAAACATTTTTTTTTTCTTTTTGCCTCCGGGCAAGAAATTACACAATACACAGTCCACGATGCGCTTGCTATCTCTCTCTTACATTACACAGCCTTCGGGATTTTATATGCACATGTATTAAGTCAACATTACAATATTCATATATATTGTAAATATAAAATATTTACAATATATACTATATAACACTTCTAACCTAAGTTGAAAACAAAACATTAACGCAGCGAATAAAACAAAAAACAAATAAATTAAAACCTTTGTTCATTCAGTGGAGTTCAAATATCATGCAGTAGCCCATCTCTCTACCCCACAGAAACGCTGTCATTGGTCCGGAGGAAGGTGACGTCACCTTCTCTGGTGGGTCATCTTTCCTCTTCCCAGCTCAAGCTTGTTTTCGACAGAATTTTGCTGGCTGCAAATTTAATTAAGATTAAATGTGGTTGGTTCAGTGTTTAATGCAGTAGGTAATGCGGCTAATAATGTGGTTGCGTGAAGTGCAGATTGGGACTGGTAATTTTTGCCGCTATCCTTCAAGAACTCCCATCAACATTAACTCGTCATCATGTTTCTGCGTGCTGCAGTTGGAATTAAATTCCAACACTCCCCCTTAATTACAACTACTTTTCTCTTGCATACCCAAACACGTTCTGAGATAGTTAAATCTCTTCTGCCCCAATGGTTTTGTTAATATATCAGAAAACTGCTCTTCTGTTCTGCAATGCTTCAGAACTATTTCCCCATTGCTCACTAACTCTCTGATGTAGTGATACTTGGCATCAATGTGCTTCGTTTTCTTATGAAACACCGAATTCTTTGATAATATTATTGCTGAGCTATTATCACAATAAATTATTGTGATTTTTACCTGTTCATGACACAAACTTCTTAAAATACTCCTCATCCATATTGCTTGGCATGCTGCTACTGTTGCTGCCACATATTCTGCCTCTGTTGTTGATAAAGCAACTATTGGTTGCTTCTTAGAAGCCCATGAAATAGCTCCTGATCCCAAATGAAACACATATCCAGATGTGCTCTTCCTGTCATCTACACTTCCATCCCATCACTGTGAGTGTGACCAATCAATTTAAAATTTTTAGATGAGGACTATAAAATATCATACCCCTTCATTCCATTCACATACCTTAAAATCCTCTTAGCTGCCTGCCAATGAGTCTCTTTTGGTGTTTAAATGAATCTGGAAATTAAACTTACAGCATACATAATATCCGACCTAGTTGCAGTCAAACACATAAGGCTACCAACTATGCTTTTATACAATGTCAGATCGACATTTTTGATGTGATATTCTTTGCTCAATTTTAACCCCATGATAGTTGGAGTTATAGCTACCTTTTTGTTCTGCATGTTGAATCTTTTCAACACTTCTTCAACATATTTTGCTTGGGAAATAAAAATCTCATTTTCATTTTTCTCTACTTCTATTCTAAGAAAATATCTCAAAAAACCCAAATCAGTCATTTCAAATTCACTCTTCATGACTGCTTTAAAATTAGCAAGGAGAGAAACTTCATAGCCAGTAAAGATTAAATCATCTACATATTAAAAAACAATAAGAATCTTACCATCTGTTTCTTTTATGTAGAGTGTGGGTTCTCTATCACATTTCTCAAATCCATTTTCAGTCAGGTAAGCATTTATCTTGCTGTACCATGCTCTTGGTGCTTGCTTCAGCCCATAAAGAGCTTTCTTCAACTTGCATACTTTGGCTCTTGGCCTTCAATTTCATAGCCTAGAGGTTGTTCAACATATACCTCTTCTTTCAACACTCCATTCAAGAATGCAGATTTCACATCCATTTGGTAAACCTTCCATTTTTGTTGTGTTGCTATGGACAACAATGTTCTCACTGTTTCCATCCTTGCAACCGGTGCAAAGGTTTCTTCATAATATCTTCCTTGTTGCTGCTTGTAGCCTTTGATAACAAGCCTTGCTTTGTGCCTTTCAATCTTGCCTTCAACATTTCTCTTGGTCTTATAGACCCATTTTACTCCAATGACTTCTTTACCTTTAAGGAGGTCCACTAACTCCCATGTATTACTTTTTTCTATTACACCAATCTCTTCGTTCATTGCTTCAATCCATTTTTCTTCTTTTATAGGTTCTTCAAAATGAATTGGGTCATCAACATGAAAATACAAAGCAAATAAAGAGTTTAGACCAACATTATCATTTACCTCTCCTTGTTCATAAATCTCACTTAGATTTCTGAATCTCGGTCTTCTTGGTGTACTTCGAGTTCCACTTGAACTCGAGGGAGTTTTAGTTCCCTGTGGTGTGCTTGAAGAAGCACTTTCTTGATTTCTCAAGGTCGTTCTATTTCTAGCTTATGGTGTGGTTTGTTGTGCTTGTGGTGGTGGAGGAGGAGCCACCAATGAGGGATTATTTGCTGATGTCCCTTCCTCTTGTTCTTCATGAGACACACATGTCTTCACATTCACTATTTTCTCTAAGCTTCCATCCCAAGCTTCTTCTTCAATAAACTGCACATCTCTGCTTATTATTAGTTTCTTGGTGGATGGATTATAGAGTTTGTATGCCTTGGACTCATCATTGTATCCAATAAAGACACTTCTCCCCCTTGTTGTCAAGCTTCTTTCTTAATTTATCTGGGACATGTGCATAAGCGACACATCCAAAAACTTTCATGTGAGTGAAAAATTTCTTTTTTCCACTCCATGCTTCTTTCGGACCTTTGTTCACGATAGATTTGGCTGGGCATCTATTCAAGATATATGCTGCACAATTGACAGCTTCCACCCAATACTCATTTGGAAAATGTTTTTCCTTCGACATACTTCTGACCATGTCCATGATGGCCCTATTCTTCCTTTCTGAAACATCATTTTGTTGTGGTGTGTACCTTGTGATAAATTGCTTATGTATTCCATTCTCCCTACAAAAACGTAGGAACTCTTTGGAGATGTATTCTCCACTTCTATTAGTTCTTAGCACTTTGATGTAGTGCCCACTCTGCTTCTCAACAAGAGCTTTGAAGTGGCGGAAATTTTCAAACACTTCACTCTTCTATTTCAAGAAATACACCCATGTCTTTCTGGTGTAATCATCTATGAATGCCAAAATATATTGGCTGCCAGCTAAAGATGGTGTTTGCATTGGTCCACACAAATCTAAATGGACAATTTCCAAGGGTGCCTTTGCCCTTATGCTCTTTCCTGATGGAAATATTTCTCTGTGTTGTTTTCCCAAGATGCAGCCTTCATAAAGGCTATCCAGTTTCTCAATCAGTGGTAATCCTTTTACCATTCCCTTTCTGTGCAACAAGTTCAGGCCTCTGAAATTGAGATGTTCAAATCTCAAGTTCCATAGCCAGTTTTCATCTTTCACTTCTTCTTGAAAGACCTCTTGTGTTACCGCTGCTACATTTCTTCTTTCATTCAAGTCTATTCTGAGCTTGAGAGAAAAAATTCTATTGCTTGTCATCTGTACCTTTGCAATGACTTTCTTACATGGAGGTATGTCCATGATTGGGTACACATCATCTTTAAAGAATACATTGTAGCCCTTGTTTATCAGCTGTCCAATGCTTAAAATATTACATTTCAAGACAGGTACATAATATACATCTAGCACAAACTTTTGTTCTCCTTTTTCTTGTCAGGATGCTTACTCTTCCTTTTCCCAAGACAAAGACCTTACTATCAGTCCCTGTTGTTACTTCATATTTAACATTTTCATCTAGATTGGAAAACATGTTGGAAAAATACTGAGAGGGGGGGGTGAATCAGTATTTAGGATTTACTCAGCATCTTTTTACTTTTTCAAACTTTAGTAACCCATACGCTACTTTAATGAATCAGACTAGCGTATATACGCGGATACCCTTTACTGAACTCGCGTATGCACAGAGATATTAATAAACAAACAATTCTTCACTTAGATCCTTGCATGTATTCATTTATCAGATGTTTATATAGCAGTAGACATGTGCAGTAATAACAGAATGAAACATCACACAAAAGCATCACACATAAACACCATGATTTTTAGGTGGAAACCCAAGTCGGGAGAAAACCACCGCTGCCGTTGTCTCAGCCTTCAATATTTTATTATAGAGAAAAACTTCTTACAATCATGTACTGGTGTGGACTTATACCAGCACGCAGGCACCCACCTGCAGAAGGCTACCACCTTCTCTCATTTACCAGCCTCACCTGGAAGGGAGCTTCAACCCCCTGCTCTCGTTTACCAGTCTCACCTGGAAGGGAGCTACTACCCCCTAATATTAGCACCAGCCTCTGCTGACAGAAAGCTTCTATTATCAGGCTGAAGGCTTCAACCCTCAGATCCACTGCAGACCACATTTCATCAATTTTCAAACTGGATCCAACAGCTCCAACACAACCCTTCACTCTTCAACAAACATACTTTTCTCAATGCTACAAACAGAATAGTGAACCCACTGAAACCAGAATATCAGAGTTAACCCAGACTTCAGAACAGACATTCAGAGACACATTCAACTTTGAGCAATCATCAGTTCAGATATGATACACGCTTTTCTTTAGATGGATCCGCGTATATACGCGCCTTTATTGAAGACAACCCGCGTATTCATTCGTGCAATTTTTTCAAAAAAACCTTAACAGGTCATACGCTCCTTTGTTGAAATAGATCCGCGTATATACGCGCCTTTAGTGAAGCGAACCTACATATAGATCTATAAAAGATAAACTTTGCAGAACAGACAAGATCTATGAACTTACCCAGATTTATTCAACTTCTTTTAACAGATTTGCGCCAGGTCTTCATTACTTCTTTTCAGATCATCCAAGGGTTTTTCCATTTCAAGATCTAGAGATCTTGAACCTTCGTTATGTTCATAGATACATTATAGAATCAGATCTATCAATTAAGAGCAAAGTTCCATCATGCAGATATACTTTAGAGTGAAGTATTCATTAAATCCCAGACACATGCACCACACTCACCCTTTGCACAATGAATTTCTTCTCTTTATATAGGTTTACCCTTTTTCAATACCATGAGCCAAAACCACATTACTTCCGATGGTATTCCTGGACGGGGTCACATAGACGAATCATTACTCAATACAATGGGTCAATACCATGGTGGTTACCCCTGGTTTTGCACTTTATGAGCGCTTTTGCCCATACGCGACTTGGCACGTTAGTTCCCGTGTGCATACGCGACTTCTCCTAGACAAATCCGCGTATTCCTTGAGACATACTCTTTTCATCATAGATCTAGCACATACTGAATTCCTTTCTTCATTACCTTCTGTACTCACTGTAGCTACATCATATTTACATCATTTAACAGGTTTATCAAGACATATTCTATCAAGCATAACTTCATCAAGTAGGTTGCCATCCTCTTTATCAAGTGGGTTGCCATCAAGGACAACATATTGCATCATATTTCCAACAATCTCCCCCTTTGGACTTGATGGCAAACCATGATGGTGTCCCTTATTCAAACATCAAACACCATGTCTCTCCCCCTTTGACATCAAGGGCAAAGGGTGGATCAAAACCATCACAAAGTAATTCTCCTTCATCAAAGTGCTATAGATCTGAAGTGTACTGAAGTTATCATGCTCCCCCTGAAGTCATGCTGAAAGTTTACATATGAGATGCAAATACCCAACCGAGAGAGTTTACACATTTTGACTCAAGTCCTTACATGACTGAATATTACAAATTTACATCATAGGTCTCATCCATGACCTTTTCATCAAATTACAAAAGTGATCTTTTATGACCAATACCAAAAAGATCTCAAGAGAGAGATCATATTATAGAACCAAAATAATGCCAACAATGAATTATACTCAACAAGGCCAATGCTCCCCCTGAAAGTGTGCATCCAGGCATCTTTTCTATATGACCAAGGCTCCCCCTTTGCTTGTGTATCCTGAACACTTTCAACAACAAATCATCAAGGCAACTTCACCCAAAATCAGAATATAAGAGCTGAAATATCAATAGTGACTCCAAACAGCATCAGAGATACCAAACAGTACTGCAGTTGAGCTGAATAATGCTGACCCCAAACAAAAATTCCAGCAACCAACAATACGTGGCTTCATTTGATTAAACTCGCGTATATACGCGACTGTGTTTCAGGAAACCCGCGTATACAATTTAATCTTCTGAATTTAATCAGATCTGATCTTCTGAGAGGCAGAGACAACACCCAACTTCTGTCTGAGATATTCGAATGCTTCCCTGGGCAGAGGCTTGGTAAAGATATCAACAGCTTGTTCTTTGGAGGGAACATACTCCAACTTCACCTTTTTTTCAAGCACTTGTTCACGTAAGAAGTGATACTTGATGGGAATGTGCTTGGTCTTTGAATGCATAACAGGATTCTTTGAGATACTGATGGCACTTGTATTATCACACATAATGGAGATAGGAGAAGTACATTTGATTTTAAAATCTCCCAAGGTTTGCATCATCCAAAGGAGTTGAGTGCAACAAGATGCGGTAGCCACATATTCTACTTCAGCAGTAGATAAGGCAATAGAACTTTTCTTCTTACTGAACCAAGATACCAACCAAGGCCCCATATAGAATGCACCACCACTTGTGCTTTTTCGATCATCAACATTTCCAGCCCAATCTGCATCAGAGTAAGCATGAAGAGTAAGATCAGCATTCTTTGGATACCATAGTCCAAAGTCTTGAGTTCCTTGCAGATATTTGAATATTATTTTGACAGCCTGAAGATGAGACTCTTTTGGATTAGCTTGAAATTGTCCAACAATCCCAACAGCATGCATAATGTCCGGTCTAGTCCCGGTGAGATAAAGTAGACTTCCTATCATTGATCTGTATTCTGGTTGATTCACCATGGGAGAATCATCATGAGAACTGAGATTGCATCCGGTTATCATTGGTGTACTTACAGGATTGCATTCTTCCATGCCATACTTCTTCAAAATTTGCTTAATATATTTTTCTTGTGATAGGAATATGCCATATGTAGTTTGATTTACTTACAAGCCAAGAAATAATGTTAGTTCCCCAAGTAAAGACATCTCAAATTCTTGCTGCATAACAAAAGCAAATTTTTGACTCAAGGATTATTCATTACTCCCAAAAATGATATCATCAACATATACAATCACAATCAAAAGTTTGTCATGTTCAATTTTTGTGTATAAGTTGCTATCAGCAGACCCCTTTGAAAATCCTTGTTGATGGAGATATTTGTCAAGACGATAGTACCATGCCCTTGGAGCTTGTTTGAGACCATATAAAGCCTTTTTAAGTTTACAAACAAGATTCTTATCATTTCCCAAAATGAATCCCTCTGGTTGTTCTATATAAACTTCTTCTTCAAGATCACCATTGAGGAAAACAGATTTGACATCCATTTGATAGACTTTGATTTGTTGAGAACTTGAAAAAGCAAGAAACATTCTTATGGCTTCAAGTCTAGCTACAGGAGCAAAAGTTTCTTCAAAGTCTATACCTTCTTGTTGAGCGTACCCTTTGCAAACCAATCTGGCTTTGTTTCTTATAATATCCCCATTTTCATTTAACTTGTTCTTGAATATCCATTTGGTTCCAATGACATTTTTATCATGTGGTCTTGGTACCAATTCCCAAGTGTGATTCTTTTCAATTTGATCAAGCTCTTCATTCATGGCTTGAATCCAACATTCATCTTTGCTAGCTTGATTGACATTTTGGGGTTCAATTGTGGACATGAATGCCAAATAGCTAGAAGATCCCACAAGAGTCCTCCTTGTTTGTACACCTGATTCCTTGTTTCCCAAAATTTGAGATTCAGGATGATTCTTTTGAACATATCTAGATGGAGCTTTCTCTAATAAATCATCTTCAGGTTCTTCATTGGATCCACTATCTATATCATTTCCATTTGATGTAGAAGGACAAAAATTACCATCATCTTCTTCTGTTGCTTGTTTTTCTTCTTTAGGAGCTGTAGGAGACTCATCAATGACAACATCAATACATTCAACAATCTTTCGAAGCCTTTTATTGTAACATTTGTATGCTCTTCTTGTAGATGAGTAACCAAGAAGTATCCCTTCATCTGATCTAGGTTCAAACTTGCCAAGATTTTCATCATTATTTTTGATAAAGCATTTACTTCCAAAAATTCTAAAATGCTTCACAGAGGGAGAATGACCATACCAGAGTTCATATGGAGTTTTGTCACTATTTACCCGAACATGTGCCTTGTTGAGAATGTTTGCTGCTGTATGTGCTGCTTCTCCCCAGAACATGTCAGGAGTTCCAGAATCATCAAGCATAGCTCTAGCCATTTGTTGAATTGTTCTATTCATTCTTTCTGCTACGCCATTTTGTTGTGGAGTGCTTGCTACAGAGAACTGTCTCTTTATGCCATGTTGTTCAAAAAATTCAAAGAATTCATTTGATGTATATTCTCCTCCTCGATCAGATCTAAGACATTTAATTTTTAGATCTAATTCATTTTCAACCAGTGCTTTGAAGATCTGAAATTTCTCAAATGCTTCATCTTTGTGTTTAAGCAACCCAATCCAACACATTCTAGAGAAATCATCAATAAATAAGATATATTATTCTTCTCCACGTGGTGACTTTTTCCTCATGGGTCCACAAATGTCAGTATGAACAAGTTCAAGAGGCCTACTTGATGATCCTTCTTTGGCATTAAATTGTACTCTGGTGTGCTTACCACATTGGCAGGATTTGCATATGATACTTTCTGGTAGAGTAACATTGGGAAGTCCACGAACAACTTGAAGTCTGCTTGCTTTGTTGATTTGAGAGAAGCTTAGATGCCCCAGCCTTCTATGCCATAGCCAATTTTCTGAAGATTTGCTCAAGTAACATTGATCTTTGCAGTTCTTCAATACATATATGTTGCTTGGAGTTCTTTTCCCTTTTATAATAGCTCTACCTGTATTCAGATCACGAACCACACATTATTTTGAACTGAAGACAACTTCTGTACCTTGATCACACATTTGACTTACACTTAACAGGTTATGCCTTAATCCATCCACATACATGACATCATTAGCCTTCAACTTTTCTTTTAGAAACACAGACCCTTTTCCTTTAATTACAGCAGTATTATCATTTCCAAATGTAACTTTCTTTTCCTTTTCTAGAGCATTATATGAAAGGAGTTTGCTTTTGTCACCTATCATGTGTCTTGAGCACCCACTATCAATGTACCATTGATTTTCTTCACCTTCTGCAAATAACGCTATCCCACAATTTTCAACCTGTAATTCCTTCTTTTTCCATACTTTGGAACTTGAAGGAAAATGTTGTTTTGGCTGGACTTTGCTCCTGCATTCAGATTCTTCATGGCCAAAGTTATTGTAATAAGAACATTCAAATTCGTTTTGAAGAGGAGAAAAATTATTATAGGTGTTCTTTTTTGGTTCAATATCCATCATTTTCTTTCTTGCTTCTCTTGTCATGATGGTTTTATATGCAACACATTGAACAGCTTTATGACCAAAATTGTGACATGAGAAACATTGTCCATTGAAGTAGAAATTTCTGCGATCATGAAATCTTCTATTTGAATTTACCTGTTGATTGTTGCTTCTTTGAGAGATATCCTTGTTAGTGTTCCTTGTATTGTGAAGATCATGCTTTATCTGTGAAGATTATTTATTCCCTCGTTGAGTGGTTGAATGTAGTAAACCGGTTGTAGCTGCTTTTAGATAATTTGGTGCTGAAGCCTGAGAGGATTCTCCGGTATATCCAAGACCTGTCTTAATCAGAGGAGACCGTTGAACCTTGATAATCTCATCTAAGGTTTCAGATCCTTTAGCAAATCTAGGATTCAGAGACTTTACTTTCTCAAGTTCTTTTCTTAGACTTACTACTTCACATTCTAATTTTTCGTTATGTTTCTTTGCTTCTTCATTCTGCCTTTTCAGAGTCTCTATGATTATTTTACTTTCTTCCAAGCATATTTTGAGTTGATTGTTTTGATCCAGAAAATCATTGTCATCTAGAGCATCCATAAAAGCATCCTTATCGTCTCTAGAATTATTTTCAAATGCCATGAGAAGTCTAAGTTCTTGTTCACATTCTTCCTCACTGTCAGATAACCCATCACTGTCTTCATTTGTATAGTAGCTTTTCTTAGTGCTAGACCGGTTCTTATTTCTTCTTGCTACTTCTTTCTCTTTAGTAGATGTTTCTTTATAAGGACATTTTGCAGCATAATGACCAACTCTTCCACAATTAAAACATTTTAAAGGAAGCTTACCTTTGAATCTTCCGATTCCTAGTTGGAGTTTTCTCACAAAGTTTGCCTCATCTTCTTCTGAGATATATCCTGACCCTTCCGATTTTTGAACTTCTTTCCCTTTTGTAGAAACTTGAAAAACAGCTTCTTTGACTTCAGATGGTCCTCCTCTCCTCATTTCATATGCAGTCAATATGCCATGAAGTTGCACTATAGTAAGATTTTGAAGGTCCTTTTTTTCTTCAAGGGTAGAAACTTTTGACTCAAACTTGGCCGTTAGTGATCTCAAAATTTTCTCAACCAAAGTGGATTCGGTTATTGTTTCTCCCATATTTCTCATACGGTTTACAACATCATCAACACGTAAAAAGAAACTAGCAATTTTCTCATCACTATGCATTTTTAAATTTTCATACTCAATTCTGAGAGATTGAAGTTTTGCACTTTTTACCTTTGCATCACTTTCATAGCTTAGGATGATTTTTTCCCATATCTCCTTTGCTGTATTGAGCTGCATGACTTTGACAAATTCTTCTTCAGTTAGACTTCCAGTTATCGCGTTGACCGCTTTTGCATTTGATTCATAATTCTTTCTTTCAGTTGGATCTGTTGGTGTAGCAGCTGGATATTGATATCCTTGTTCAACAATGGCCCATATATCTGCTCCCATAGACTGAAGATAGGATCTCATCCTTATTTTCCAGAAGATTGAATTGCTTCCGTTGAAGAGTGGAGGTTTGATAGATGCTGTTCCCTCGTGATTTCTCATCTTGCTTGATCTTTCTTCTAGCGGTTAAGCCTTTTCAGAAGGACCTGCCTCTGATACCAATTGTTGGAAAAATACTGAGAGGGGGGGTGAATTAGTATTTAGGATTTACTCAGCATCTTTTTACTTTTTCAAACTTTAGTAACCCATACGCTACTTTAATGAATCAGACTAGCGTATATACGCGGATACCCTTTACTGAACTCGCGTATGCATAGAGATATTAATAAACAAGCAATTATTCACTTAGATCCTTGCATGTATTCATTTATCAGATGTTTATATAGCAGTAGACATGTGCAGTAATAACATAATGAAACATCACACATGAACACCATGATTTTTAGGTGGAAACCCAAGTCGGGAGAAAACCACCGCTGCCGTTGTCTCAGCCTTCAATATTTTATTATAGAGAAAAACTTCTTACAATCATGTACTGGTGCAGACTTATACCAGCACGCAGGCACCCACCTGCAAAAAGCTACCACCTTCTCTTGTTTACCAGCCTCACTTGGAAGGGAGCTTCAACCCCCTGCTCTCGTTTACCAGTCTCACCTGGAAGGGAGCTACTACCCCCTGATATTAGCACTAGCCTCTGCTGACAGAAAGCTTCTATTATCAGACTGAAGGCTTCAACCCTCAGATCCACTGCAGACCACGTTTCATCAATTTTCAAACTGGATCCAACAGCTCCAACACAACCCTTCACTCTTCAACAAACATACTTTGCTCAATGCTACAAACAGAACAGTGAACCCACTGAAACCAGAATATCAGAGTTAACCCAGACTTCAGAACAGACATTCAGAGACACATTCAACTTTGAGCAATCATCAGTTCAGATCTTTAGATGGATCCACGTATATACGCGCCTTTACTGAAGACAACCCGCGTATTCATTCATGCAATTTTTTCATAAAAACCTTAACAGGTCATACACTCCTTTGTTGAAATAGATCCGCGTATATATGCGCCTTCAGTGAAGTGAACCTGCGTATAGATCTATAAAATATAAACTTTGCAGAACAGACAAGATCTATGAACTTACCCAGATTTATTCAACTTCTTTTAACATATTTGCGCCAGGTCTTCATTACTTCTTTTCAGATCATCCAAGGGTTTTTCCATTTCAAGATCTAGAGATCTTGAACCTTCATTATGTTCATAGATACATTATAGAATCAGATCTATCAATTAAGAGCAAAGTTCCATCATGCAGATATACTTCAGAGTGAAGTATTCATTAAAGCCCAGACACATGCACCACACTCACCCTTTGCACAATGAATTTCTTCTCTTTATATAGGTTTACCCTTTCTCAATACCATGAGCCAAAACCACATTATTTCCAATGGTATTCCTGGACGGGGTCACATAGACGAATCATTACTCAATACAATGGGTCAATACCATGGTGGTTACCCCTGGTTTTGCACTTTATGAGCGCTTTTACCCATACGCGACTTGGCACGTTATTTCCCGCGTACATACGCGACTTCTCCTAGTCAAATCCGTGTATTCCTTGAGACATATTATTTTCATCATAGATCTAGCACATACTAAATTCCTTTCTTCATTACCTTTTGTACTCACTGTAGCTACATCATATTTACATCATATTTACATCATTTAACAGGTTTATCAAGACATATTCTATCAAGCATAACTTCATCAAGTAGGTTGCCATCCTCTTTATCAAGTGGGTTGCCATCAAGGACAACATATTGCATCATATTGCCAACAAAACATTGCTATGTTTCCAGTCATGTGGTTACTACCAAATGAGTCTAAGAGCCATGCATCATATTGTGTATTTTGTGCTGCATTACATGTTAACAGTGCATTCTTCTGGTTCTTTTATTCTTTTGTAAAATTAGCATTCTGCCTATTATTCATGTCATTTTTCTTTTTCCTACATTCATTGGAATAATGCCCATATTTTTTACAATAATGACATTAGACTTGGGATTTATCATACCTTTTTCTATGAGCTTGATGTTGGCTTGAGCCTTTATTCTGGTTCTGATTTCTACCCCTTCCACTCGTGCTTGCAGGGTTGTTTCTTCCACCTCTCTGTGGGCTTCTTCCTCTTCCTCGGTTGTTTGATCTTCCTCACCCTCTGCTTTTGCCAAAAGACATTTGATTTTTGAAAGCTTGTTCCAGTGAGGAATTTGTTCCTCTGTTCAATCTGTGTTCATGAAACATCAGGGACGCACTATTCTCATCCACTATAAATAGTGAGAGATCCTTTGTCTCTTCTATTGCCACTACTATGGCATCAAATCTTGAGGGTAGACTTCTCAAGATTTTCTCTGCTATTCTTATTTCTTCAAGTGTCTCTCCATGAAACCTTATTTGAGTAACCAACTCAATAACATGAGTGAAAAATGAGTCTATGGTGTCAGACTCTTTCATACAGAGCGTTTCAAAATCTCTCGTCAACATTTGTAGCTTTGTTGTCTTCACCTTCTCTATGCCTTGATAGGCTGTTTTGAGAATATCCCACGCCTCCTTAGACTTTGTTGCTGCTGCAATCCTTGGGAAAATACTCTCGTGCACTGATTGATAGAGATAGAAGAGGGCTTTGGAGTCCTTCTTCCTATTATCTCTTAACAAGTCTCTTTCTGCTACTGTCAAAGCAGCCAGCGCTGTTGCATCTGCTGGTTCTGAGTAGTCATTCTCAACTAGCTCCCATATGTCCCGTGAAGCAAACAAGACTCTCATCGTGATTGCCCAATAATCATAGTTCTTCCCATTAAACTATGGAAGTTTGGGATTCGTCAAGCTGGTGCCTACTGCTGCCATCGTAACTATGCAAACATGATAGTTTTCTTGACTATGTTAAAAAAAACAAAAAAAACAATCAAACTCTTTTGACAGTGTAAAAAAACAAAAAATTTCTCTCTACTGAAGAAATACGCTTCAACAACCTTCTTACAGCTTCTACAGTGAAGAGCGATCTCTACTTCGTTCACTGAGCGCCTAGACTAGCTCTGATATTATGTTGGAATTTCTGAACAATTTCCTTAACACACAGAGGAAATAAAAATTCCTCAACTCAACATAGAGATTCAATAAAAATATTAGACAGAGATGCTTTAAAACTATTTTATTAAGCATAAAATCTATTACAAAATGAGATTCTGTCTTCATAACGAAGTTCTGGATTACAGTAGAAATCTTCTAGCTACTTCACACACATGCAACACTTCAATTTTTCTTCTCTGTCTCTTTGTTTCTATTCAACGCACACAGTGCTCTCTATCTTTTTTTTGTTTTTCTTTTCTGCCTTCGGGCAAGAAATTACATAATACATAGTCCACAATGCACTTGCTCTCTCTCTCTTACATTACACAACCTTCAGGCTGTTATATGCACATGTATCAAGTCAACATTACAATATTCATATATATTGTAAATATAAAATATTTACAATATATATTATATAAGATTTCTAACCTAAGTTAAAAACAAAACATTAACGCAACGAATAAAACAAAAAAACAAATACATTAAAACCTTTGTTCATTTGGTGGGGTTCAAATATCATGCAGTAGCCCATCTCTCTACCCCAAGGAAATGCTATCATTGGTCCGGAGGTTCCTCTTCGCAGCTCAGGCTTGCTGCCGACAGAGGTTTGCTGGCTGCAAATTTAATTCAGATTAAATGTGGTTGGTGCAATGTTTAATGCAGTAGGTACTGCTGATAATAATGTGATTGCGTGAAGTGCAAGTTAGGACTAATAATTGCTGCCACCGTCCTTCAAGAACTCCCATCAACATTAACTGGACGTCCTGTTTCTGCTTGCTAATTCGAACAATCAATATTATTTCAACTCTTTACAAAATATTATAAAATTCTGATGGACATCGACATCGAATATGATCAAAATTTTTGGTTTCCAATAAATAAATAAATATACACTTTCAAGGTTTTCAATAAATATGATTTCATCTCCAATTCGTTTTGAAGCCATAAATCTTCGAGGCTTGTTTGAGTGTTGTCTTCCAATTCTAGATGATTTTGCAGTGTTTTTCAAATACTTCTGCATAACGTCCTTTGTCAATGTGACAAAAGTCCGAAGGCTCAACGTCGAAAAAAACTGGAATAATCTCAGTGTTGCGCTCATGTTGTTATCTCAAAATCCAATATAATTCATCCAAGTACCATTTCGATTCAACATAATGCTCAAAAAATATGGTAACATAAACCAGAGCATTATGAATGGTCCCTATGGTTTGCTAGTCCTAGGAAACCTGCATCTGCAGTTAAATTAATCCTAGAACCACCTCCTGGACCCAACCCAATTCCAAAACTACCACCCAACGCAATTCCAGAACTGCCACCCAAACTGCCGATTTCGCTTGCAGTTAAACCACCTAAACCATATGGATATATCCCATTTATTAATTTTTCAGAAGGAACAGGTGGGTCATATGCCCTATACATAGAATGAGAAATTTTTTCATTGATCTGAGGATTTTCGGGAGGCAGATAACCAGGAATATCATGACCAACTGACTGAGAACTTTCACGAGGTAGATAGCCTGGTAAGTCACAACTAGTTGGTTGAGAGTTTTCACGAGGAAAATAACCAGGATAATCATGACCAACCATGCCAGCTAAGTCAAGACCACCTCTCTCAGCTGTGAATATTCAGTACACGTCTCCCACCATTTACAGATATGCGTATGCAAAAACCTCAACCTCAAACAAGCGCATCTCCAATATGAAACATAAAATATAACCTATCAAAATTGTTACATTTGTATATCTACATATATCTCTTTTAAATCCCTACGCATTGATTTTTCTTGAATTCACCACACAATGTGGTCTAACCGCCCATGAGTTTTCGCTGTGAGAATGGAGAGAAAAGGATTTATGCGTTGATACATCTAGGATTCAAGTGACACACTATTAAAGGATCTGCAACCTAGTTGTGTTAATCGAAATTTCATGTATGTGTTTGCGGTGTGTTGTATGGTAAGGCATGTTATGTTTCAGCATTGGCATGTCTATGCATTAATTTTGGCATATCTATGCATTAGTGTTTCCTCTCTAGAATATCCATTTCATTGGAATGACATTACAGTGTAGAGCATTAGTAGCAATATTTTATATATCCCTTGGTTATGTGTGTTGGAAATTAATTCCAACTGCTGAAGTCAATCAGCAGTAAATGCAGAAGTGAAAGAAAAACGGCACATTGAAGCCAAGGCTAAGGCGGTTGCCTACAATCTTAAACAAATTGCAAAAGGATTGGAAAGCGCACAGGTGCAGTATAGAACAGATGGGATTTTTTATCCCCTTGATATTTTATCAAAGGCGGTAGCCGTTTTTTTATTAACAACAGAGTTAATGGCCAAGACTCAAAGTCACGCCAGCAGGCAGAGCTTTGATTATAGGGTTGAATCAGGCTTTAAAGCCTTACCAATTTAAATCGGCGGAGTAATGGCAGAGGAGGACAAGTGGTCCCCACCATTTGAGCACAAATCGCAGATCACAGTTTTTTAAGTTTAAGTGTCTTGCTGATGTGGATGTTTGCGATGTGCGATCATCGTACCATCGCAACATCGCAATATTACAAAATCATCCTCCGCCCATGCCAAAGTTTCGTTGAAAGTTGCGATGTGCGATCGTCGCGCCATCGCACGATCGCACAAATCGCATGTCATATATATACATGTGTTGCGCCGGTTGAAAGCCGCGGGATCGTGCCATCGCAAATCGCAACGTCGCAAGTTTTGGTTGTTCCGCCATATGTTTGATCGTAGATATTTATGATGCGATCCCATCGCACATCGAAAAATCGCAATCGCAGTTTAAGTTGGGCCGTTTGAAATTTTTTTAAACAGCGCAAACCTGATAAGTTTATATGTTTTGTTTTTATATTTTATAATGTGCGCGCCACTTATAAAAGAAAGGCCCGAGAGCTTGTTTGAATACAATGTTTTATTTTTAAATAGAATAGAGTCGTTTTTATGCACAGCAGTGCGAAATAGAAAATACAGAGCAGCGTATTTTTCAGAGAGACAGAGTGTTTATTTTGAGAGACATGAAGGTGTTCTCTGTGCACTGTGTTGTAGCAGCAATCACGTTTTTAATCCCTCTGTTAGAGGAAGAAATTGTAACAATTTTTTGTGGAATAAAAGTTTGTTTATTGAGTTTAAACTCTGTTTCCTGTGAGTGAAATTTTATTAATTTCTCTGTGTTATAGAGAGGAGTTTATTCTCCACTATTTGTTCTGGAATTCTTCAATATTGCAACATGGTATCGGAGCTAGTCTAGGCTATTTGAAGGTCAAATAAGCTGAAGGAAAGGAGTTATTTGTTGCAGTAGCCTCTCCAGTAGTGTGAAGACTCAGAAAAAAGAATCCAAAGGTATTTCTCTATACAGATTTTGTGTTACTGTTGCAGAATAGTCAGTTAATTGAATACACAGTCAAGTGTTTTTGAATCATAGTTAAGAGTGCAGAATGGCTGGAGCCAGCACTGGTATGGGTATGGGAAATATCCATCTCCCAATGTTTAATGGGAAAAATTATGACTACTGGTCAATAGCTATGAGAGGTTTATTTGTCTCCCAAGACTTATGGGAATTTGTTGAGGAAGGCTTTGAAGAGCCAGTAGATGAATTTGAGTTTAATATGTTAACTCAGGCAGAAAGAGAACAGTTGAAGAGCAATAAGAAAAAAGACTCCAAGGCTCTTTTCTTTTTGTATCAAGCAGTTCATGAGAGTGTGTTTCCAAGGATAGCAGCAGCTAAGAGATCCAGAGAAGCGTGGGAAACTCTCAAGACAACCTATCAAGGTATGGAAAGAGTGAAGACAGTAAAACTTCAGTTGCTAAGGAGAGACTTTGAGACTCTCTGTATGAAGGAGTCAGATAAAATTGACTCATTCTTCACTCATGTGATTGGAATGGTCACACAAATAAGATCTCATGGAGAGACTCTTGAGGACAAGAGGATTGTGGAAAAACTCTTGAGAAGTTTACCCTCAAGATTCGGTGTGATTGTCACCACCATAGAAGAGACTAGAGATCTCACAAAGTTTTCAGTGGATGAACTACATGCATCACTGATGACCCATGAACAAAGATTGGGTAGGAGTGAAAACTCATCTCTTTAGCAAGCCTTTAAGACCCAGATGTCTTTCGGAAGAGGAAGAGGCAAAAGCCAAAACAGAGGTGGAAGAAACAACCCTTCACATTCACATGGAAGGTGCAACAGTCAAAATCACAGCCACGGCCAAGACAACAGCCAGCAAAGTGGAAAAAAAAATGTACAAGGACAGAGGTATGATAAATCCAATGTCCAATGTCATTATTGTAAAAAATATTGTCATTATGATAATGAATGTAGAAATAAGAAACAAGATATGGCAAGTAGAACTAGTGCAAACTTCACTAAGGAAAATGTCAATCAAAAGAATTTGTTTTTAGCTTGTAATATAGCTGAAGAGAAAAGTGAGGATTTATGGTTTCTAGACTTCGGTTGCAGTAACCATATGACAGGAAACATAGCAATGTTTTCCATGTTAGATGAAAGTGTGAAGTCACAAGTCACACTAGGAACTGATAGCAAAGTTTCTGTTATGGGAAAAGGAGATGTAAATGTTTTAACAAGATTAGGTGCAAAGAAAACCATAGCAGATGTTTATTATGTTCCAGGAATGAAGTGTAACCTCTTAAGTATTGGACAACTTATCCATAAGGGGTATAATGTTTTCTTTGATAATGATGTTTGTACCATCATGGATAAACCACCCAGCAAACAATGTATTGCTGAAGTGAAGATGACAAGGAACAGGATGTTCCTTCTCAGAATGAGAGCAGACTTGAAGAATGGTGAAGAGAAAGCAGCAGTTGCACAAGAGACTTTCCAAAGTGAACCAAAAGATGATAATTGGTTATGGCACTTGAGATTCGGACATCTCAACTTTGGAGGTCTTAACTTGTTGAATAGAAAAGGAATGGTAAGTGGTTTACCATTGATAGAGAAACCAGACAGCTTTTGTGAAGGTTGTATCTTGGGGAAACAACACAGAGAAAGTTTTCCTTCCGGGAAAAGCATAAGGGAAAAAGCACCCTTAGATGTTGTCCACTTAGATGTATGTGGACCGATGCAAACTCCATCACTTGCTAACAACCACTATGTGTTAACATTTATAGATGATTTTACAAGAAAAACTTGGGTTTACTTTTTGAAAAACAAAAGTGAAGTGTTTGAAATTTTTTGCAATTTCAAAGCACTTGTTCAGAATCAGAGTGGGCTGCATATCAAAGTTCGAAGGACTGATAGAGGAGGTGAGTATATCTCTAAATACTTTCTACGTTTTTGTAGAGAAAATGGTTTTCAAAAACAGTTTACAACTAGATATACTCCGCAACAAAATGGAGTAGCCGAAAGGAAGAACCGAACCATAATGGACATGGCGAGGAGTATGTTAAAGGCAAAGAATTTGTCTAATGATTATTGGGCAGAAGCTGTACATTGTGCAACGTATATTTTGAATAGGTGCCCTACAAAAGCAGTTATGAACAAAGTGCCGGAAGAGGCATGGAGTGGCACAAAGCAAGGTGTCACACACATGAAGGTTTTCGGATGTGTGACTTATGCACACATTCCGGATCAGCTAAGGAAGAAGTTGGACAGAAAGGGGGAGAAATGTATCTTCATTGGATACAGTGAGGAATCCAAGGCTTATCGCTTGTATAACCCATACAACAAAAGGTTTATTGTGAGCAGAGATGTTCAGTTTATTGAAGAGGAAGCTTGGGATGGAAGCATAGAGAAGACAATGAATGTTAAACACTATTTATCTCATGATGAGAATGATGATGAATTGGCTGAAATACATCCCCAAACAGCAACACCAACACAAGAACAACAGAGCACACCCTTGAGGAGAAATGAAAGTGCTTCTCCAAGCACACCACAAGGAGGAAATTCAAGTGCTTCTTCAAGCATTTGTACACCTACTGAAAGAGGTAAGAAATTAAGAAGTTTGAAAGAAATTTATGAAAAAGATATAACAAATGAAGGTATCAATTCTTTTTTTGCTCTATATTGTCATGTTGATGATCCTGTTCATTTCGAAGAAGCTATTAAGGATAAGAAATGGATAGAAGCTATGGATGAGGAAATTAATGCCATAGAAATAAACAAGACTTGGGATTTGGTTGATATCCCAAAAGGTAAAGATGTCATTGGAGTTAAATGGGTCTACAAGACCAAGAGTAATGCTGAAGGCAAAATAGAGAGACACAAGGCAAGACTTGTTGTCAAAGGCTATATGCAGAAACATGGGATAGATTATGAGGAAACTTTCGCACCGGTTGCTAGAATGGAAACCGTGAGAGCAGTGCTATCCATCGCAGCACAAAACAAATGGAAATTTTACCAAATGGACGTGAAGTCAACATTCCTAAATGGAGTGTTAATGGAAGAGTTTTACATTGAAAAACCTCTCGGCTATGAGAAGAAAGGCCGAGAGCACAAAGTGTGAAAGTTGAAGAAAGCTCTTTATGGGCTGAAGCAAGCGCCAAGAGCGTGGTACAGTAGGATAGATTCATATCTACTGGAAAATGGTTTTGAAAAGTGTGAGGGAGAACCCACCCTCTATATCAAAGAAAAAGATGGAAAAATATTGATTGTAGCTTTATATGTTGATGATGTTATTTTTACAGGTAATGATGATTACCTTATTGAACATTTTAAAACAGTCATGAAAGAAGAATTTGAAATGACTGATATGGGTTTGTTGAGATACTTCTTGGGAATAGAAGTAGAACAAGATGAAAGTGGGATTTTAATCTCACAGGCAAAGTATGTTAATGAGGTACTTGAAAGATTTAACATGCTGGAATGCAAAGCAGAAATCACTCCCACAGTGATGGGATTAAAACTTAGCAGAGAGGACATCAGCAAGGATTTTGATCCTAGCTTATACAAGAGCATAGTTGGCAACCTCATGGATTTTACTGCAACTAGGCCGGACATAATGCATGCTGTTAGTTTGATTTCCAGGTTCATGGAAAAGCCAAAATATGCACATTGGCAAGCAGCAAAAAGAATTTTGAGGTATGTTAAAGGTACAAAAGGTTTTCGTATTTTTTATACTACTTCAGAATGTTTAGATTTAGTTGGATACACAGACAATGATTGGGCTGGAAGTGTAGATGATCAGAAGAGTACTTCCGGTTATGTTTTTCACATGGGTTCAGGAGCCATTTCATGGGCTTCTAAGAAACAACCCATTGTAGCATTGTTTACAGCAGAAGCGGAATATGTGGCAGCTACAGCAGCAGCGTGTCAAGCAGTTTGGATGAGAAAAATGTTGAGAAGTTTATGTCAAGAACAGGTAAAAAGGACAGTGATTTTTTGTGACAATAGCTCAGCTATTGCATTGTCTAAAAATTCTGTTTTTCATAAAAGGACAAAGCACACTGACACCAAGTTTCACTTCATACGTGAATTGGTTAACAATGGTGAGATAGTTTTGTAGCATTGCAGAACAGAGGATCAATTTGCAGATATCCTCACAAAGCCACTTGCAAAGAAAAGCTTTGAACATTTCAGGAAATGCCTGGGTATGCAGGAAAACCTAGCAGTTGAAATTAAGGGGGAGTGTTGGAAATTAATTCCAATTGCTGAAGTCAATCAACAGTAAATGCAGAAGTGAAAGAACAGTGGCACATTGAAGCCAAGGCTAAGGCGGTTGCCTACAATCTTAAACAAATTGTAAAAGGATTGGAAAGCGCACAGGTGCAGTACAAAACAGATGGGATTTTTTATCCCCTTGATATTTTATCAAAGGCGGTAGCCGTTTTTTTATTAACAGCAGAGTTAATGGCCAAGACTCAAAGTCATGCCAGCAGGCAGAGCTTTGATTACAGGGTTGAATCAGGCTTTAAAGCCTTACCAATTTAAATCAGCGGAGTAATGGCAGAGGAGGACAAGTGGTCCCCACCATTTGAGCGCAAATCGCAGATCACAGTTTTTGAAGTTTAAGTGTCTTGTTGATGTGGATGTTTGCGATGTGCGATCATCGCACCATCGCAACATCGCAATATTACAAAATCATCCATAAAGCCCATGCCAAGTTTACCGTTGAAATTTGCGATGTCACGATCGATCCTTCATTGCACGATCGCACAAACCGCATGTCATATATATACATGTGTTGCACCGGTTGAAAGCCGCGGGATCGCGCCATCGCAAATCGCAACGTCGCAAGTTTTGGTTGTTCCGCCATATGTTTGATCGCAGATATTTGCGATGCGATCCCATCGCACATCGCAAAATCGCAATCGCAGTTTAAGTTGGGCCGTTTTAAATTGTTTTAAACAGCGCGGACCTGATAAGTTTATATGTTTTGTTTTTATATTTTATAATGTGTGCGCCACTTATAAAAGAAAGGCCCGAGAGCCTGTTTGAATACAATTTTTTATTTTTAAATAGAACAGAGTCGTTTTTATGCACAGCAGTGCGAAATAGAAAATACAGAGAAACGTATTTTTCAGAGAGACAAAGTGTTTATTTTGAGAGACAGGAAGGTGTTCTCTGTGCACTGTGTTGTAGCAGCAGTCACATTTTTAATCCCTCTGTTAGAGGAAGAACTTGTAACAATTTTTTGTGGAATAAAATTTTGTTTATTGAGATGAAACTCTGTTTCCTGTGAGTGAAATTTTATTAATTTCTCTGTGTTATAGAGAGGAGTTTATTCTCCACTATTTGTTTTGGAATTCTTCAATATTCCAACAATGTGTAGAGTCCTATCACCTTGAAGTCGAAACCTAATGAAAGTGTGGCAACATTATTAGTAATATTTATATGCTCCTAGGTTCAACAACAATGATGTTATTTGTACAATTCAACCATCAGTGAAATTAACAACGAGTAGAGGGGTAAACTTCAAAAATAAATGAGGATTCATCAAGTTTGGAACGAGAGGTATGGGCCAGCTCTATACATGAAAGTCCAAAATGGTGACCTAAAGATTCCAGAAGAAATGCGTGTTATTTTTCTAACCTTTTCTAATATAAACAATACTCATCCAAAATATCACTATGTAGGTGATTTATATTTAACTTATAACTTTAGTTTACGCATGTAAATTATAATTTGTTGAGGCAATTGCTAAATTTTATTTGAAGAACATACAATATTCTTCTATGATATGTAGCCCAATTTTTGACATAGTGTGCAAATTGAAGTTTACACCTAATGGTAATTAATTATGTATTTATTTGTAAGATTCCTTTTGATAGGCCAGTATGATCATGATCATTTAAGTGTCTTACCTCTCTATGTGTGGCACATCAAAAGTGTATTTATATTTTTTCAGTTCTAACCTTGTTGAATCTCACTTATGCTTTTCAAGTAATGCTTACAGTAATTTGGAAGAGTGTAGTTTGATTTGGCTTAGATTTGTGATTCTTTCCTAAGACTTGCTCTTGAAACTTGCCTTTCCACTGGCCATAATCTTTGTTGAGTCTAAGTTGATTTGGAAACCATTGATGCTTTTGCATTTCTTTTAGAAAAATCATTTGCGATTATGTCTTGTTAGCTTCCTTCATTAGAATGGACTTTATCATTTTTTTTAAATAAATTTTTATTATTGTTATTTGGATTGATTAACATCTTTGGCTTTCTGTGTGATTCTTGTTCAAATTTACTTGGTTTTTTCACTAATGCTTGGTGTTGTATATTCTTTTTTAAATGATATATTCTTACAATTGACTTGATTTCAATTACTTGAATGGAAAATCAAAAGCTCCATGTAGCCAGCCTACAAAAATAAATGTACTATTCTCATACGACTGCGTGTTTGGGTAAGTTGTTGCAACATGGCTTCCTATTGTGTCAAAGTATTTCAGGTGCTATTTCCTTTGTATGTGGTCCCAACCTCTATAATCATGTTCTTGAACAGTCAAATCTTGTTTGGTGGCCCCACATGCCCCATCCTCACTATCTGATTGTGACCTAAATTTAGAAAGTCAAGGAAAACTAGTTAAAAACTCGCTCGAAATCTTGTGAATATGTCTACTTCTTAAAAAAACTTGAAACCTTGCCAATAATTATGCCACTTGTAAAAACTCTAAACCTTGCAAAATTTAACGTTTCCTATTTTTTTAAAAGAATTTTAATATATTATTACCTAATATAATTGGGTTTCCAAAAAATTTCTTAGTTTCAGGCAAGTCAAAGATTCCCCTCGTGCTCTGCAAGAAAAATGGAGCACACATCCAAAATTATGTTTTGAATGTGTTGGTTGAATGTATAAACTTTAGGTGTATTTTAAGCCATATTGTTGAAAATATTTTCCAAGTTTTCACTATGTCCGTTATTGTGAGGCGACAACCTTCTTCCATATGTCTGAGTAGAAACACAACATCAATACAGGTAATTTCTCTAGAGTTGGAGTAGACAAAGTGATATATTGCCTTAAAAATGCAGGATCTTCCATGCCCTCTAAAAAACAAGAAATTCTATTCAACTTGATGTCAATGAATCTCTTCATATTATGTGAAAGCTCGAATAAGAATATACATGAATTTGAAGCATAGCAAATTTGACAACCATTGAGCTGATAACGTTTCCATTTGCATAGTTTTAGATTTTGGATTTGTCAATGAATTTATTTGAAGCATCTATAAAAAAGCATTGGAGGAATTATTTTTTGAACATTTCAAATACCAACAAAGAATGAACAAAAAATGATCAAACATAGACTACAAAATGCTACATAGGCTAAAGTAATTATCTCAAAATCCCCCATGGTAAGGCAATATTAATACATTTCAAAACTTTACAAAGGGATAAAACATAGGTTTCCGTTTATTATTTTGTAAGAAATTAAAAAAAAAACACATGCTTGACTCTAGATATTCCAAAAAAGGACATAACAAATTAGGTGGAGAAAATTTAATGCAACATTTCACACACACAGATGGACTATCGAACTACAATGGTAATTAGAATTGGTTCGATGAAAAATTAGAATTAGTCTGATGTCAAATTATTGCTCGTTTTATTAATGTGGAATTTTGAAGAGCACTAGCCATCTTTTTTTCTACAATCAGGTATTGTGTCTTGAAATATTAGAGATACTTCCATTGAGACATTTTATTTGCTTCAAAGTAGTCAATTTGCATTAGGAAATAGACCTGTAATGGGTCAGCATCCTCACCCAAAACATCAAAATAAATCACTAATTAAAAATCAAGGCTGAGAACACTTCAAGTGCTTGTTCCTAGCCACAAAAATTCCAGTTCTGGCTTGGCATATTCATTCAATTTAACTCATTTTGTTGGTCACCCTATGGCTTCAGTGAATGACTCGAGGTTAATAGGTACAGAAATACTATTAGGAATGGTACCAAAATATCAAGAAAATTTTAGATCTTCCCTTGGCTATGATCCCTCGAGCTTTGAATTCATGTCACCTGTGACACCATAATTAAGTGACATTCATTTCTCACAAAGGAAAAAATCACAAAGACTTGTTTCTCTTTCTCCTATCACAAAATTTGTACTACCTTTTATGCAAACTTTTCCACCTCTACCTCCATCTGCACAACCCCTTTAACATCAACAATTTCGACCACTAAACCATCGACATTAGACTAATTTCATGAAGCCTGGTCAATCACAGGTTCAAATTCCTTCTATGCATTCATTTCCAATGTCATTCTTCATTTCCTTTCAAAAATTTCCACTTCAATCACAATATGTTCATGAAATTCCTCGATTTCTACCATAGTTACAACAAGTGTCACAATTTTAAATTGCTCCAGAGTTGTTGAATCATTTACCACACAACCTTTCACAAGATACCAAAATTCCACAAAAGTTACCAATACCTTAGGGATTACAACCAATTCTTTGTAATCCATTTCAACATATTACTTCGTCTCGGGAATTGACACAATCCCAACCTCCACAAAAATCATAGTTAAGTTACAGACATCCCAAACAATGGGATCTATTGTGAGTAGTAGCATGATGAGTCCTAATTCAGGATTAACATCAAGGCCTGCTTTACTTACTGTAGGTCCCAATAACTTGTCTTCCTAGGTTTTAGGAGTGCAACCTCCTCTTCCTCCTAGCCCATCGCCAACTTCATTATTGGTAGCATCAACATCATCGACATCATAGTTTACAACTTCAAACACCACATTACCATCTTCAATATGGAATGTGTCATCTCTTTTTAGGTCGCTAATGAAACAAAGGGTAATATGTGTAGAAAATTTAGGCGCCTCTTCTTCTAATCCATATATACATTTTTATTTGGATGTAATACCAAATCAATTTTTAGATGAAAATTCAACTATACTTGCAGTTTATACTATGACCTCCTTATTTCCAACCCCATCTTTGAATGCAACACCTCTAATTTTTTTTCTAGTTGAAGCACTGGTTGGTACTAAGGATATCATTGAAACTCAATTCAATTCAAATATACTTAAGCTTGTCATGAATTTTTTCTTAGTGCATTGTATGATGATTTTCCAAGACAGTGCACAACATGTGGTTTGTGCTTCAAGTTTCAAGAAGAGCACAACAATCACATGCATTGGCATGTGCCTCAAAATCAAACTGTATCTAAGAGTCGTACGCAAATAGCACCACAAGCAGTGTCTCGTAAATGGTTTGTGAGTGCCAAGGAATGTCTTAGTGTAACATAGGTCTCAACATCCGAGGTTGCTCCTACTTTCTCCCCTATGTAAACAACTTTGGATAGAAAATATAGTGAGTAAGTGGCATTGCCTGCTGATGAAAAATAGAGTGTCTGTGTTCTATGTGGATAACTCTTTGATTATTTTTGTAGTAGTGAAATAGATGGATGGATGTATAAAGGAGTAGTGTATATGTAGGCTCCCATTTTATTTATGCTTAAGTAAATCCAAGGTTAGACTATTATTATAAAATACATTTGAAGGATATTTGATGATCTTGTATGTCATATTTCTGAATGAGGTGTTAGGGGTACTTTGGGATTATTCTACAATATAGAAAACTTAAAGGAAGGTGCCCCATAGATTTCTAGAATATTGTCTCTGACATTTCCTTTGATTATGGTCATGTAGAGAGAGAGAGAGAGAGAGAGAGAAGATATTAGAGATGAAAATTTCCATGTAGATTGGTATGTAGGACACCTTTTATCTAAATCCTTGTTTTTTTATTTCTATAGTCCTGAGAAAATTAAGTTTGGATTTATATATGCATATTATTGAGCATGTTACAAGATCTAGATGAATGAAAATAAAAAGAATATGTAGTGGGTTTCGTCTGCCTTTTTTCCAACTTGTGCTTTTGTTCCTGCCATAACTAGTATATATGTGAATAGTGCTACCTCAATTCATTTGCATGCAGTAAAAAACTACATAAATTTTTGTATGCACTATCATATTTTTTATGTATCCATAAACTTAATAGAATTTTAATTGGGAAAAAATTGGTGAATATGTACATCAAAACCCAAAAAAATGAAAAATAATCACTAAAATAAATTACATGTTGGCTGCATTACAGTTGGAAAAAAGAAATGCACATACACACCAACCTATATCAATACCATGTATCTATGTTGGTATCTATCAATCAACATATAGGCCTTTCTACACTTATCCCATTCCTTTTATTTTTGCATTCAACATGGATATTTGATTTCTTTATATCTTTGATGAAGTTACTTGAACTGTACCAATATTTACCCCAAGCTGAAGGGTGGTATATTATATGGATATGTCTGAAGAGAGGGGGAATGAATAGGTTTTTCTAACCCCCATATTAGCTTGTGAAATTGGAGGGTTAGGATCCATTTAATTTTCATTAGGGGTTTTCAGTGATAAGTACATTAGGTTTCATGGTGGTCAAAGTTCATTCTAGAGGCATGTTCACCAAATTTTGAGGAAAATGCTATTACTAGTAGTTTTCTTGTTTTGTAGGAGCCACAATTCCAGGGTCAAGTTGTGACAATTAACCATGTATCATTGGTATTTTGGAGCTCATGTTGTGAGTGATATTTTTTTGGGACATGCCAACATTTTCATGAAATTTCTATTTTTAGGCTTTTAGAAGTTTTGGTTTTAGGGCTTGCATGTTGATCTTGAGAATATATTTGGGTTTGTTGCAGTGAGTGTGATGAGGCTATATTTTTTATCCATCCAAGATGTTGTTATTTCTAGGCATGCTCTAGTTGGCATCAGTCTCCTAGTACGATAGGAGTTACCTTCATTTTCCACCTTTCCTATATTTTAGGATTCATGGTACTATTTTAGACATGGTTATATTTATCATTTCTTGTTGTGGTAGGTATGGGTTCTAGTCTCATGGTTCCAGTGTGCGTTAATTGCGCAAGTGGAGGTGTTATTTGTGTGAGATATGTTAACAATTGAGAGGGTTGTCACTTGAGGCATGCTAAGCATCTGAACCTCCAAATCCTAATTTGACCTCCTTTGGTATATTGGTAGTTTGGTATATTTTTCCAACTTAATATATATCCTCTTCTCATGGTTTGAGTTCTAAATTTACTAGTAGATGATCCTTTATCGATTTTGGAAAGGCCAATTTGCATTGGTATTTGTGTTATTTTGGCCAGCTAAACTGTAAATTGACTTGATATCTTTGGATAACTAAAACCCAAGTTTGAATTTTACTATCTTTAAAAAACTTAGGTCATAATTATTTTATTTAAAATTTTGGTCAAAAATTTATATGAGGAACAATCATTCAAGGGAGGTCAATGGGTTGTTTTATTCTGGAAACATGAATTCAAAGAGTGAAACTAGCATTTGAAATATGCATGAAACTTTTCTAACCTCAAGAAGTCAACTTGGTTTATTGGCATCCCTTGGATGTGAGCTCCATGGAGTCTAATAAGGGGCTAAGAGTAGGGTTGTCAGAGCGTGTTATTACATATACTTGGGTGTATTCTTGAACAGGTGAGAGGAGAAGTGTTCTAATGGATTTTAATTAGCAACTTATGTATATAATTATCAATGAGCAACACAAAATTTTAGTGATCACGCGTTGTAACAACATGTTTCATCCAATATAGTAGGTGTACCATCTAAAAAACAACTATGTTGGAGATAAGGAACTAATAATAAGAATTATTTCCACTAGATTGAGGCTAAAACAATGATATGAAAGTAGTCTTTATATCTCTTTTATTCTCGTGGTTTAATAGTTGCGTCTTGTTACATCTCTCTAGGTGTCCATAATTTTTATTCATATTTTTCCAGCCATTTTCGTAGTTTCCCTCACTGCATGCACTATTAATATGCAACCAATATCGTATTCATCACTATGATGCAAAAATAATTTTGATTGATATACAAATAAGGTTTTATTATGCCGTGTCTTTATAGCTCTTTCTAAACTCCTAGATATGATTGATGAATTTTGACAACCAACACTGCCAAGAGATGGATCATACTTTCTTTATGAAACTTAAAAGGTAACGTACTACTATAGAAGACCCAACATGGCACGAAACAGATTCTCATTTCCCCACCTCCTTTGCGTTGTTGAATAATTTTGATATTTTACATTGCTTTGGGTGCCTGCAATGCATTTTTTTATTCTACATTCTTTTAAGATGAATTTTGGTTTCCTTTTTATCATTCATAGTTGTAGTGCACTAATGAAATTGAATTTCCATCGTATTATTTGACTGAGTTTTCTGATGCCCTTGGATCCTTGCATGCATCTCCATGAAAAATATTTCATGTGATGATCACTTTGTGTTTTTACACATTTTTCTTAAGTTGTTGACAACATACCATCACTAAATATCAAATTTTTTCTTGTCTTTTTTTCTTTGAAATTTTTTTATTGAAGAATAAATCAAATCTACCCAGTTACTGCTATCTTAAAACCTTTATTAGGTGGGACTAAGAAAATTTTTTGAGGTAAATTTAATTATCAGATTATCCATCCAAGACCTTACATTGATGATAGTTTTTGGGAAAGAAAACCAACACATTTTTCATAGTAGTGGATTGTGACTACTATGTCATAATGAATTTGCATATGAATAAGGTGTTTCTTTTGTGCTTCATAACCCATTTATAGTATTCTCTTAGCTCACTAAATAGGTAAACATGTCTTCAATTGTGGGAGGCATTGTATGAGCATGATGTAAAAACATAAAAATATCCTCGAGAAATTTAGAGATTGGAATTGGCAGGTATAACATCAATAAGATCACATTTCAAAATGGATTTTTCATTATTAGATTAGATACACAATGTAGCTATTCTCGACCTTTCACTTGGTTTTTTCTTTGTCTATCATATCATGTGAAAATTACTGGAATTTCCCTCACTTGAACGAATTCTTAGCATTGTATGAATTTATTCCTAAAACTAAAATTAGTATCAATTGAATGCCCATTTAAGTTTAGATAATAAATTACTATTCAACCTTACCCTTAGGCGTGCTCCCGGTAATAAAACACACTTTGGCCCTATCGGATCAGAATAGTAGGATTCCCCTTCCTATAGCTACTTATATGTTTCAGGTAAATAAGTCCTGTGAGATGGTTCCGTTTGCCAAGTATTTAAATAGGATTTACCCCTGATTTGATGGGATCACTCAAGGCATCATTTTACCATTTATTTGATCCTATTTATGAGCAATTCCCTATAGGATTGCCTATGTAATATATGAAATAGTTTTTTTTCATGTTTGGAAAAGTTAAAGTAATATGTTCCTAACTACCATAAGAATCTTTTTTCAGACAGTATCTAAGAATAAAAAATGAATTCTCAAGCATTAAGGTATTCTTTTATCAATGGCTATTTCTTGGCATATAAATATCCCTTTGCCTCTCTCCTACATAAAAGAACTATTGGAAGATATAATAATACCTCAAATTATGTAAAATCACCAAGGTATAATATTACATGTTCATCCTTGTCTAGGTCTAACAGAATTTGTAGGATGGTTGTCCATCTAATAATTTTGTTGCTTTGGGGTTTTATTTTTGTCATTTCAAAGGAATATAAATAATAAAATTTGAATAGAACTATTATGTATAACTTAAAATTTTTGTTTATGAGTTGTGTGGATTGCATGAACCAATATGATAAATTTCGTATTGAAGCCTTAGATTGCATATCATAAGGTCTAACATTGACTCCAAAACCAGAATAAATAGGTATTGATCAAGCACCATTTGGAGAAGTTGTGGTATTTTTAATGCTTTTAAAGTTGGGGATATGTAGTGGTGTTGGCTATGAAGGTCCAAGGGAGGCCCTGAATCCTAGTGGAAAATTGTTATGAACATTTTCATGAAAAAATATTTGCAAGTCTAGAAAGTATCATTCAAGTATCCATGTTTATTGCCACCAAGGTAGTCTTGGTTTATAGGATAAATAAAATAAGAGATTGGTTTATATTGAGAGTGTGGAATGTTGAATTTTGAAAGTCTATCTTTTGATTCTGCAGACAAAATGTTAAGTCCCTATATTAATAGTGTAGTCCCTTATTATGTTAGTGTAGCCCCCATTATTGTTATTGTTGTACCCCTGTATCCCCCATATTGTTATTATTGTGCCCTTACATTATTATTTTTAGGTCGGATAGGAATACATTGTGGCCCCATGGACTCCTATATATAGAAAGGAGGTTTTTTCATTTGTATTATCCAAGAATTGTTATTCATGTAATGTATTGGAGGTTTCCCCCTAGAAGTGGCTTATTTCTAAGGCGTTGATATCTCTTTTCTTCTATTTTTGGAGTTGGTTTCCAAACATTTGGTATCAAAGCTTTGGATTCTAGGGTTTTCGCTGCTCCAAACTGGTCATCGTGGACTTTTCGCTATAACATTTTTGCTACGAAGGTTCAGAAGCTAAAATTTTTAGAGTGCGAAGAAAAAATCCTAAGGAACATTGTCGAAAAATTTCAGATCTTGGTTCACATTATTTTCGGAGATATGATCTGTGGAAGTTATGGCTTTTTCCAGGCTCCTGAATTTAACCTAAACAGGTCATCGCAGAATTTGCGCTACAAATTTTTTTCTACGAAGTTTCAGAAGCTGAAATATTTACAGAGCGAAGCCAAAATCTTGAGGAACGTCGTCGCAAAATTTCAAAGCTTGGTTCACAATATTTTCGGAGATATGATCTGTGGAAGTTACGTGATTTTCTGGCTCCCAAATTTCATCTCAAAGAGGTTATCGTGGGAAAATCTTCATAAATCTCTCTCTGAGCATCAGATTTGAATGTTGTAAAAAGTGGCCGCAAGTACACGGACTTTAGTTTCTTTTCTATCAATTTCAAAGCCAAAGGAGGAAAAAGTGACACGTGTCAAGTCGTACAAGTTTGCTCTACTGAACTAGTCCATAATTGGGTCATTGTGGGAGATTGGACATAACTTTGCCTTGAAGAATCCAAATTAGGTCAGACCTGTGGCATTCGAAAGAAGATTCAGAGGGCTACTTCATGGCCAAATTTTAGTTATTGAGGATCCAAAATCACATGGATAGTTTAGTTTCAATATTGAGCTTCTCAAAAGCAAGAAAAAGGTGTGTATTTGGTTTTTAAAATTGCATAACGTTTGTTTGAAAAAGAAGTTTGAAGTGATTCCAAGGGCATATTTTAGAATTTTTATCAGTATTGGGTTCTATAATGCCTCAAAAAAAAAAATTCCATACCAATTAAGCCCTCAAAAAGCTATACTGTGACACATGAAGAGGAAGAATTGCATTATGAGATATCAACAACAAGTTATCCAACTCTCAAAGGATAACCTAACTTTGGTGCAGAATCTAATGAAACAATAGGAAGATCAACATCACATCAAAAGAAGTTCTGAAGCAGTCACAGAAACAAGAACTCGACAAGTATGATCAATTTCAGAGTATCTCAACAAGTGGAAGAACTTTTATGTAGAAGATTCCACATGGGAGGATGAAAATTTTATACAGAAGCATCAAGAAATAATCAACCGTTGAGGACAACACTTGTTTGAAGGAAAGGGGCATGTTAATTTCCTATATTAATAGTGTAGTCCCTTATTATGTTAGTGTAGCCCCCCTTATTGTTATTGTTGTACCCCTGTAACCCCCATATTGTTATTATTGTGCCCTTACATTATTATTGTTAGTTCAAATAGGATTACTTGTGGCCCCATGGACTCCTATATATAGAAATGAGGTTTTTTCATTTGTATCATAGAATAATTGTTCATTCATGTAATGTATTGGAGGTTGCCCCCTCGAAGTGGCTTATTTCTAAGGCGTTGATATCTCTTTTCTTCTATTTTTGGAGTTGGTTTCCCAACACCAAAGGAAACCATGGGATGGTTCACGATAGGTTTTCTTGATATAGGAAATTTAATGTTTATTGTACTTATTTGCAGGAACTCTTTGGAGATGGTGGTCGAGCTCAATTCAGACACAAGGCTCAACGAACTAATCCTTTTGGATTAACACGTGTTGATGTGTATCAAAATATAAATTTTGAGGTGAGATTATAATATTAGATATATAAAATTGTACAACCTTATAATGTCATGAAAATATGGCCATGAATTGTGGGTCTATTCTTAATTTCTTATAACATATCAATCATGATAATTTATATTAGGTTTAAAACACAATCTTGGTTCCAAAAAAAGTATAGGATTTGTGTTTTTTCAACTATTGTGAAGTTTATAATGGACTAATATTATCTAAATGTTTGTGTGTCATGTAAAATGATCACATAGCCACTATAACCCTCTTCGAGTCATGATTTTAATAGAGGTATTGCCTTAAAATTTCACCTCATCTAATTTACTTTCTTTCTCATGACATATAGGGATTTTAACGCATTTATTGAATGTGAAGTTCGAAGTATAATTAATTTTTTTATTTTGTTCTATAAATCCTTTATAGTCTACTTTAGTTTATATTCTAGTGTTCATCGTATTTCATGTCCTACACTTTGCATTGTATCTTCGTTTGTTTTAGAAAAGTAACTCAGTATTGATGGAAAGAAGTAGGAATTGAAGAAAGAAGAGAACAATAGCAATAGAGCGATAAAAGAAAAATGAGAGAGAGAGAGAGAGAGAGAGAGAGAAGAGAACTGATTTAGTGATACCCTTAGTGTTAGTGTGAATTCTAATCGCAAGCGTACGAAAAAATCTCACTTTAGCTGTGCATAAAAAACAACCCTAATATCAAACATGGCTGTCAATTTCCTTAGATTTGTAATTATTGATTAGATTAAATGATACAAAATACATATCTATGTAGTTAAAGACATTAAACAACAAATAAAATCAAGAGTTGCTCCATGCATCCAATAGAAAAGACAAGAATATTTTTAAAGAATTTTGTATTTATGACACCTGGGAAGGGAACATAGAAAGATGTTATCAGTCCCCCTCAATGGGATGGGTTCTTGTGTGTCCTCAGTGCTTCAGATCTATGATCTCTCTCTCTTGATGATGTAGAAAACCCAAACAAAAAAGGAACTCAAAGGGAGCTCGCAAGAAAAAGGATAGAAAAATATGACAATGATGGAGGATCAAATTCAAACCAAAAGTATAGATCCAGAGTGATCTTTAGGCAACAAAAGGTAGTGAGTGAATGGAAAAACCCTTCTATTTATAACAAAATTTTGAGTTGGTCTAGATATTGGTGCATAATTAAAATATTATTAACTAAATCTAGATCCAACTTGTATGGAATATTTTATTATTTTTGTTGGAGGGAAAAATAATTTTAATTTGGTCAAATCCCTTTATTTAGAAATTATAAATAAATAAATGATTTATTTATTATTTTAAGAATGTGGTTGAGTAATAATTCAATAAATGGTGATTTATTCAATTATTTATAAATGATTTAGTCAAATTTAACGATGAATAGGATTTAAATAATGTTTTAAATAATTATTCCTAGAAAATAATAACATAAATAATGATTTATCTAATTAATTTTCTTGTTATGGGTTAAATATGACCAGGAATATTAATTAAATTGTTGTTTAATTAACTATCCCTTGAGGAAAATCAAACAAATAGGGATTTATTCGATATTTCCTAATGGGGTTTCCTGTTTAGACCATAAAGAACTTAATAATTGTGGATTACTAAGTTATTTTACATAGTGAAAGAATTTTTACTAAGGTAAAATTGGTTTTACATGGTGTACTTTGGTCCATCTAACAGTAACAGGTTATATGACCAAAAATTGGTGTAACAGATTGCCCCCCAGCGTGCGAGCGTTAGGAGCTAATCGTATGAGTGAAGTACATTATAAGAACTCAATCACTAGACACCAAAGGGGGAGTCAGAGAGAGAGAAATGTAAGGTAGAATAAAGCGCGAGAGGACAAGACCCTGAGGAGGTGAGAATTACAGGTGTGACAAGTCTTTTTTATGAGTGAGTACCTGTTCTACATGAGGCGGGGGAGGCATACCTATGCCTGCCGAGATAACAAAGTACAAAGAATAATGTGTGCAGTAAATAAGGAACTGAACTATATAGTATAAGCTGGCATAAACATGAACCAAATAAAAACATGATAATGGATCCCACGTACATATTGTGCCTGGGATAACAACTAGGACTTATACAATAATATCTGAGTACATGAGATATAAATACAACCAAAGAGGCCCTGTAAAATAGGAAATGGCTCTGAAAATATGAATGATACATGCAAACTAAAGAGGCACTACAAGTAGCTGAGGTTGGAACCATCAAATCTATGGAGTTTAATCCAAGGCTGTAGTAGAGAGTTCATTTGGGTATGTGGGGGGCTACCTGAACGGCCACCCCCTCATGAGGTATGAAAGCTCTCACACACACCCAGGAATCACCGATACAATCTGTTGCATCACTGAACCCTCAAGTATATAGATCTCAAGCATGCCATAATGAGTTGGAGTTGAGAAAAAATCAATTCAAAGGGCAATAAAGAGTCCCTTTACCTGATCTGGGGAAGTTGGAACCAAGGTATACCGCCCTATAGACTTGTCTTCTGGAATGAATAAGTTGATGTCAACAGAAGGAGGTCTGCCATAGGTGAGGCAATAAAGGATCCTCAATTAAGTCACGAGAGAAAATAGTAGAGCGACTGATAAAATAACACCAAAGATAATGGAGGAATGAGGGGTAATGAGTAGTGGACGGACGACTTCCCTTGTTAGATGTTAGGTCCCTATATTAATAATATAGTCCCTTATTGTTGTTAGTGTAACCCCCTTATTTTTATTATTGTACCCATATAACCCCCATATTGTTATTATTGTGCCCTTAAATTATTATTGTTAGGTCGGCTAGGATTACATTGTGGCCCCACTAGGATTACATTATGGCCCCATGGACTCCTATATATAGAAAGGAGGTTTTTTAATTTGTATCATCCAAGAATTGTTCATTCATGTAATGTATTAGAGGTTTCCCCCTCGAAGTGGCTTATTTCTAAGGCGTTGATATATATTTTCTTCTCTTTTTGGAGCTGGTTTCCCAACATTTGGTTTCAGAGCTTTGGATTCTAGGGTTTCGCTGCTCCAAACAGGTCATCGTGGAATTGTAGCTATAAAAATTTTTCTACGAAGGTTCAGAAGCTAAAAGTTTTAGAGTACGAAACCAAAATCCTGAGGAAAATCTTCGCAAAATTTCAAATCTTGGTTCGTAATATTTTTGGAGATATGATCTGTGGAAGTTAGGCCTTTTTGCAGGCTCCTGAATTTCACTTAAAAAGGTCATCATGGAATTTTAGCTATAACATTTTTTCTATGAGGGTTCAGAAGTTGAAATATTTAGAGCGTGAAGCCGAAATCTTGAGGAGCATCTTCGCAAAATTTCAGAGCTTGGTTCGCAATATTTGCAGAGATATGATCTATGGAAGTTAGGTCTTTTTCAGGCTCCTAAATTTCATCTCAAAGAGGTGATTGTGGGAAAATATTCATAAATATCTCTCTGAGCATTGGATTGGAATTCTGTAAAAAGTGATTGGAAGTACACAGACTGTAGTTTCCTGTCTATAAATTTCAGAGCCAAAGGAGCACAAAATGACACATGGAAAGTCATACAATTTCACTCTACTGAACTAGTCCATAATTAGGTCATTGTGGGAGATTGGACATAAATTTGTCTTGAAGAATCCAAATCAATTCATACCTGTGGCATTTGAAATAAGCTTTAGAGGACTACTATAGGGCTGAATTTAAAATATTGAGGATCTGCAAGTATAGAGATAAGTCAATTTCAATATCGAGCTCTTCACAAGCAAGTAAAAGGTGTGTATTTGTTTTCCGAATTGCATAAGTCTTGTTTGAATAATCAAGTTGAATTGATTCCAAGGGAATATTGTAGAATATATATTAGTATTGGATTCTCAAATGGCCCCTAAAAATAATTTAACACCCATTAAGCCTTTAGAAGGCTCTACTATGACTCATGAAGACGAAGAATGGCAACATGACATATCAAAATTACAAGAGCAAGTGCAACAAATTTCGCTCTTGAGAAGAGAAACAAAAAATGACATGGAAGTTTGATGGAAAGGATCCTGTAACATGGATACTACAGATGGAGCAATATTTTGATCTCAATAACGTGCAAAACACACAGAATGTACGCATTGCAACTTTACATTTAGAGAAAAATACATTTGTATGGTATCGATGGCTTTGCTCCCATAAAAAAATTGTCACTTGGTCAATTTTTACGGAGGAAATGATAGCACATTATGAGGATACAAAGAGTAACACTTTCTTTAGCCAATTGATAAATCTCAAAAAAAATTGTTTAGTGGGGGAGTACATTAAGGACTTCCAAAAATTGACTATAAGGGTAACTGATATTCCAAAGGAACACAGGATTGATCTCTTCATAGGTACTTTAAAGGATAACATCCAACATGAAGTTTGCGTTTTGGAACCTGATTCATTGGAGAAGGCATTTAGGTTGGCAAGAAAAATTGAATGTAAAAGTATGGCGACAAGGAAGCCTACCACTCACTTCTATAAAGATGGAAGTGTTGCTACTCCTAGATTTCCACAACCTACAAGGTTGAAAACACAACAATTGGAAGAAAAAAGAGCAAAAGGGCTTTGCTATAGTTGTGATAGCAAATACACTAAAGGTCATAAGTGTGTTGAGAAGAGATTATTTTACATAGATTGTGAGGATGAAGAAGAAAATTAACAAGAAGAGGATATACACTAGGAATCAGCCTTAGAAGAGGAAGAAATGAGTCCTACCATATCATGTAATGCATTGGTAGGAATTACCACTCCTCAAACACTCAAGATAGAAGGACATATCAAGACGAAAAATGTAATAGTGTTGATTGATTCAGGTAGCACCCATAATTTTATTCATTGTAAGGTAGCCAAGGAATTGAGTTGTTTCCTATACCCAGCAACAGAATTTCAAGTGATAGTTGCAAATGGAGGAACTATAAATTTCTCTGGAAAATGCCATAATATCAAGCTAACCATGGGGGAATATGTATTGAATATTCCAATTCTTTCCATTCCTATGGGAGGTGTTGATGTTGTACTAGGAGTACAATGGTTACAATCTTTGGGGATGGTAGCTTTTAATTTTCAAGAACTTTCCTTGAATTTTTTTTTCAGAAGGAAAGGAATTCGAATTATGGGGTATCACAAGGAAGCCGTGAAATATAATAATATATAATGTCACGACAAATCTTCTGAATAAATAACAATGACGTGTAATTGCACAATTATGCTCACTAGAAGTTCCAACATCAAAATCATTTATTTCTACAGATCTCCAAAAAGTCTTGGACACTCATTCCAAGGTTTTTGAAACTCCAAAATGAATCCCACCTATTTGTGATCATGATCATGCTATTCATTTGATTCCAGGAAGTGTTCCTCCAAACATCAGGCCTTATAGATATCCTTATGTCCAAAAGAATGAAATTGAATGTATGATTGCAGAAATGTTAGAGGTAGGTATAATTCAACCTAGTCGAAGTTATTTCTCTGCTCCTATAGTATTGGTACACAATAAGGATGGATCATGGTGCATGTGTTCGGATTATAGGGAGCTCAATAAGCTCACCATTAAAGATAAATTTCCCATTCCTGTGATATTACATGGAGAAATTTATTTTACCAAATTGGATCTTCGTTCACGGTATCATCAAATTAGAATGAAGACTAAAGGTATTCCAAAAACAGCATTTCGAACTCATGAGGGTAATTATGAATTTTTGGTCATGCCTTTTGGCCTTACCAGTGCACCTTCTACATTTCAAGGGTTGATGAATTCAATTTTCAAACCCTTCCTTAGAAAATTTTTGCTAGTATTTTTTGATGATATACTAATCTACAACAGGTCTTGAAAGGATCATGTTCAACATGTTGATAGGGTGCTCAATTGCGTGAGAACAATTATATGCAAAAAAATCCAAATGTTTCTATGGAGTACAAGAGGTGGAATATCTGGGTCATATTATATCTCACGAGGGTGTTAAAGTAGACCCTAACAAAATTAAAGCCATTAAGGATTGGAAAGTCCCCACAACCATAAAATAGTTGCGAGGATTTCTTGGGTTAACAGGGTATTATCGCAAGTTTTTTAAGAATTATGGGAGAATAGCAGCACCTCTAACAACATTATTGAATAAATATGCATTTTCATGGAATCCTGAAGCAACTAAGGCCTTTGAACATCTTAAAGAGGCAATGTGCCTAGCACTAGTCTTAGCTATGCCAGACTTCACAAAAACCTTTATTGTGGAATGTGATACCTCAGGAAATGGAATTGGTGTTTTTTTAATGAAAGAAGGAAGATCCATTGCTTTTGAAAGTCGTCCAATCAAAGGAAAGTATTTATAGAAAGCTATTTATGAGAAGGAAATGTTAGCAATACTACATGCACTAAAGAAATGGTGACCTTACCTAATGGGTAGACACTTCAAGGTAAAAACTGATCATGATAGTCTTAAACACTTTTTGGAACAAAGACTATCTTCAGAAGAGCAACAAAAATGAGTCACAAAGATGTTGGGCTATGACTTTGAAATAATCTACAAAAAAAGGAAGCTAAATGTTGTTGCAGATGCACTCTCAAGAAAGAATGAAGAGGCGGAGGCATTGCTTTGTGCCATTTCTATTATCCAATCAAATTGGATAACCAAAGCAAGGGATGAATGGAAGAAGGACGAAGAAGTGTGGACACTCATTCAAAAGTTGGAGCAAGATCCTAGTACATCTGATACATTTAGTTGGAAAAATGATTCCTTATGGTACAAAGATCGCTTATATTTCTAATAATTCTAACTAAAAACAAAAAATTCTTTTGGAATTGCACACTTCTCCTTTAGGAGGACACTTAGGATTTTTAAAAACACAGTGAAGAAAGAATTTTTTTGGGATGGCCTTAAATCTGATATTCAAAATTTTGTGGTGGAATGTTTGGTTTGCCAGCAAAATAAAGTTGAGACAATTAAGACCCCGTTCTTCTACAACCTTTATCCATTCCAAGTCAACGTTGGGAGGAGATTTCAATGGATTTTATCATAGCTTTACCTAAGTCCGAAGGAAGGAGTGTCATCATGGTGGTAGTTTATAGACTTACCAAGTATGCACACTTTTTTGCATTATCTCATCCATTTAAAGCAAGTACAGTTGCTACTACATTTATGGACACAATTCAAAAGCTACATGGAAACCTAAGGGTTATTGTGAGTGACAAAGATCCCATTTTTATTGGAAATTTTTGGACCAAGTTATTTTCTTGTTTGGGTACTCAATTATCTCATAGATCATCTTATCATCCTCAATTTAATGGTCAAACTGAGATAGTAAATAAATGTTTTGAAGGATATATTCATTGTTTTGTATCTGATAAACAAACACAATGGGTCAAGTGGTTACCTCTTGCTAAATGGTGGTATAACACTTCCTTCCATACTGCAGCAAAAATGACCCCATTTATGGAAGTTTATGGATATCATCCACCATTCATCACATCATCTTTAATAGAAAATTTGAATGTTCAAGCAGTGGAAGATCACATTGAGCATCAACAAGAAGTTCTCCAACTCTTAAATTTGGCACAAAATCGAATGAAACAACAAGAAGATCAACATTGCAGCGAGAGAAGTTTTGATGTAGGAGACTAGGTATTTTTACGGCTACAACCATGCAAAAAAATGTCCCTCAAGCAAGCTAAGAAGTATAATAAATTATCGCCAAAGTACTATGATCCTTACAAGGTGTTTCAAAAGATTGGTACTATGGCATACAAATTGGAGCGTCCTGCTTCTTCATGAGTGCATCCAGTTTTCCATGTTTCATGCTTAAAGAAGGTTATAGGTGAAAATATTCCAGTTCAAACAATATTGCCAAAACTTGATGAGGAAGGAAAAATCATATTGGAACCTGAAGCAGTCACGCAAACAAGAACTCGATAGCTACGGAATCGATCAATTTCAGAGTATCTCATCAAGTGGAAGAACTTACCCACTTAATATTCTACATGGGAGGATGGGAATTTTATACAAAAGCACCCAGAGCTACTCAACATTGAGGACAACACTTTTTTGAAGGAGAGGGGCATGTTAGGTCCCTATATTGCTAGTATAGTCCCTTATTGTTGTTAGTGTAACCCCATTATTATTATTATTGTACCCTTATAACCCCCATATTGTTATTATTGTGCCCTTAAATTATTATTATTAGGTCGGCTAGGATTACACTGTGGCCCCACTAGGATTACATTGTGGCCCCATGGACTCCTATATATAGAAATGAGGTTTTGTAATTTGTATCATCCAAGAATTTTTCATTCATGTAATGTATTGGAGGTTGCCCCCTCGAAGTGACTTATTTCTAAGGCATTGATATCTCTTTTCTTCTCTTTTTGGAGCTAGTTTCCCAACATTAGAGCATAAAGGGCATGGATGACTTGGCAGCTACTGACTCAACATCAGAAGGGATAGGAGACAGTATGACTGGAGGCCATAATGTGCGACATGATAGAGGGACAATGCAATGAAGGATGGAGGACTATAGCGGGATACAAAGGAACTCGGGATAGACTCCATGGATGCGATGATGACTTAACTCGGATGCTCTAACAAGGGTGACTTGATGATACTGCCACAAAGAAGAGGCCTGGTGGGGACCATAAGAACTTGAGTACAAGATGGTTACTCATAAATAAAATCAACATGAGCATGGACAGGTATGAAGGCAAAACAGTGCCCCAAGTACAAGTGTTGCAAGTGAATAAATTTGATTTTTAGGAGTGTTGAAGTGACCCTTCTTGGAAAAAATGTGTCTGGGCGAAGTATCAAATCACAATAAACTAAAGGATACCCATTTGAGAGCTCGGTGAGAGATTTCCAACAGTGCTAACGGTTTGTCAAACTGAGCTATGGTTTGGTCGCAGTTGGCAAAAGAAAAATATGGTATTAACTTTTAATAAGGCATTTTCCCTCCAATTGATTCATTTACAAGTGTAGCTGTGGTGAATGTAGAGAGGAGAAAAGACCCTAAATCTTGCAACGATTGTAGCTGACAAACCGATCGTTGGAATCGAGATCCGTCAGTTTCAGGTAAGATGCCTAACCCTACTCTTTCATTTTAGTGGATTGAAAGTTCATTTTAGGCACCTAGAGCTCAGGAACAGACCCTTTCTATTCTTCACGGCTGGGTTGCACTTTTTGGGTCAATATCTGCGACCTAGGTAGCTGGTTTTGGGAAAAAAACTGAGATCTGTCCTAGGAATGGCCTAAAAAGTCTGACCCGTCAGAGAGAGGGATTTTGGTATTGTTTTTGGCTGAGAACTGGGTTTTTATGTTTGTAATGCAGTCTTTCCTTTCTGTACACTGAAAAATATGGTGGTTTTGTGCAGATATGGAAGAGTTGAGGATCAAATAGAGAGAGAGAGAGACATGAACACATTACGATCGGAAAACTGAGAGGATCATGGTGTCTTCACTGCATTGGCCAGGTTTGGGGCCCTGAAGTTTGTGGAGAACCATTTGATGAGAGTTGGAGAGCCCTTATTGGCCTGGATTGTCAGCTATGAGGATTCGGATCATGAGATATTTATATTGCATGAGCATCGGATCGAGTTGACTGTCCAGGATATATATTTTCTAACTGGTCTCCTGCCACTTGGGATGGTGGGAAGTACACAACCAGTGTTACTGTGAGGGCGGAAAATTATGGAGTTTGTGGAGCACCATTGTCGACCGGGTCTCCATGTGAAGGGGACACGGATATCGATCGAGGATCTAGAGCATCTAGAGACTCGTGTTGTGGCAGCAACAGTGCTGCGGATCCTAGGAAAATAGGCACTCCACCACATCACTGGAGTTCAGATGATTCTTGTTGAGAGTGTATTAAGTGGGACCTACTATGGGTGGGCCCAAATGATGCAGTTTTCTTTGAAACGATAGTTGCATCTATGTAAGTGGTAGGTGAACCACGATTGTGCATATGGCACAATTTTTTTCTTGCTCTTCTTTGAGAATATCCCAACACTTCGGCCTTGTATATAGATCCAGGATGGGGGGCTGAGAGAGCCAAGGATGCGTCGTTGGGGGCAGCTACTGTGAAGAGGGGGAGGTGGGGCAATGGGATGGGTGTTTTGACCCAATTTTTTCACTCATTGGGATCAGATTCCATTGTATATAGACGACTATCCCTACAGCGGGATGAATTATCATGGGGACCCGGACTTGCCACTGCCGCCAGGTTGATCATAGGGGCCCGATGGTAAGTGAAAAGTTTCTAATATTTTATGTGCATTTTAAAGTTTCATAATATTGTATATGTTACTGATTCATTCACTTTTGGTATGCAGATACAACACCGGTGAAACTAGTTGGGTATATGGGGCCGCCTACAGTATCAAGAGCTGCAACACTTGGTGGGTCGAGGGGTCCACAAAATTAGGATGCAGTTGACCTCTTTGAGGAAATCTATCATAGATGTGAGAGGCTTCTGACCAGTGCTTCAAAGTGCGGATAGCAAGATCTTGATGACCAGTACATAAAGCCATGTATTGGTCTGCCCTTGGAGTGGCGAGGGTTCATGCGGCACATGGCGATGGCCAGACAAGGGATGCGCAATCTACGAGTTGTTAGAGCTGAACCATTAGCCTGAGATCCTCCAGATAGTGATTAGATGTAGAGGCATGTGGTGCCCCAAGTTTTTATTTTTGTAACATGCTATGGGCATGTCGTATGTATCAGATTTGATGGACTCTAAAAAATTTTGAACGACACACATAATGGATATGTATTGTTTTATGGTTTATTGTTATTGTCTTGTGTGAAATGTGTGTGATAAATTCCAATCTAGAATATTGTTTTCAATGCAATCTACATAGTGATTTTGTGCTCTAGGTACATGATTGAATGTAATGATTTCAAATTCACGCATCAAAAGCTTCACTCATAAATATCTTCTAAAAAGGGCAGGATTATGCACATGATAGACACCATTCAATTGCATGACAATGAGTAGGGAATATAAACGTACATGAAGGTGAAGGATGTGATGGGAAAGGACATCGACTAATAAACCTCGCATTGCATCATATTCAACCTGGTTATTGGTGGCAGTACCAATGCATATGCAGTTAAAGAGAAAAAGCGAATGCAAGGGGGTAAAAATGGCCGAAGCTACCGAGGCTAGATTCCGGGACTAGCGACTTGCACCATCGGCATAACCGATATATGGTGTGGATGAGGGTCCATCTAAAAGGTGCCATAAGACAAAAAATGAGAGGATGATGAACATTAATGTTGGCAACCTGAACATAAGATAGATATCGAACAAACACTACTAGAGGGAGTGCTCTGGGTAGGATGTCTACCACCCGCACACCGAAAGGTAGGTGGTTTGTGAGAGCTACCATGGAGGAAGCTTATGCTCAGGTTGCGAAAGTCAACATAGACACGAATGGTGCCATTCCTCTTATGGGAGGGAAAGATGGAGTCAAGGGTGGAAAAGGCTTCCATGATGTCGTCATCATAGTAGAATATGGGGTGACTAGTGGAAGGGTAACAACATGACGTGACAAAGCTACCTGACTCATCATCATGAGAAGAAAGGTTCCCATGTGCATCATCACAGGGGGAGATGGAAGAATAAGAAGATAAGGGATCCACTGATGTTAAGCCCAGGGTGATTGCTAAAGGGACAACTACGAGATGGTTAAGGCCAGGTGGGACAACTTCGAGATGGTTAAGGCCAGGAGGAACCATTCTAGGAAGGTAGATAGGCTCATGGATACCAACTGCAAATGAGGGGCCTAGAGGAGGGGGTCTTGAAGGCTGAGTCAAGGTGCTAGGAGCAGGTTGTGGAGGGTGAGGCTGCTGACTAGTCAAACCAGTCTGTTTGAGGTCAGACCAAGACGATTGCATCATGTAAACATTCGATGATCTAGGATCAAAGATAGGAGGAGGGAGACCAAGGAATCAACCAAGAAAAGAGGAGTCTTTGTAGACTCCAAGTGAGACACTGGTCGGAGGTTCGACTGCTTGTTTATTAGCCACCAAAGAGATGATGGACTCAGGGGAGGTCTGAGACTTCGGTTCGTAATATGTCAACTAGTCGATGGTGACAATATTTCCATTGCGAGGAAAGAGCATCTTATGGTGAACCGTAGATGGGATAGAAGACATCGCATAAGTGTAGCTACGACCCAATATAATGTTGTAGTCTAAGGGGGCATCAATGACTTCTACGTCAACACAAACAGTCTTTCCTGCAAGAGTAATAGGAGAATTGCGAAACATGCCAAGGGGCTGGGAAGAGTGGCCATCCCACGCTCAGAGGGTGATAGTGGAAGGGGCCAACTCAGGAAATCTGAGTTGCTTCCAAACAAAAGTGGACATCACACATGTGGATGCCCCCTCGTCAATGATATAACGGGAGACGTTGGCATTCCATATCTTGATAGGGATTTTGAAGGCGACAAAGGATGGAAGGGGGGGATGTTCTGACCGATCAACATCAAAGATGATCAAATGATCATCTGAAGGATCCACATCACCCATGGCAGTTAGTAGAGAATTTTTTTTTGAAGGGCACAACTCGAGGACTTCCAGCATTGACATGGTAGGAGGGGATTGTGCCAAGTCATCTACTATACTATACGAATGGGTAGCTTTACCAGAAGCAACATTTTGACGTAATGTTCCCTTGGGGATCTTGGTATGAACCTTTGCCTTAGGCTGAGGGATCAATAAAGGACCATTGGGTGTCGAAAGAAGCTCTATGGGACCCAAATAAGGGGGCTCAGGGTAAGACGTAGTGGGGGGATTGTTGTACTGACGGGACCGAGTCTGAAGATTGAGGTCAACGGAATGGGTTGGTCAGAGTTCATCATGAGGATCTGGTAATTAGAGGTACCAGATGGAGGAGGTTGAGTGGCTTCCCGACTTTCAGCGAGTTGGGCAACCACGAATCCTTGCTAGGGGAAAGGATTGGTAAACATAGTCGGTTGGGTAAGGGCAGCATTAGGAGGAACCGAAGGGGAGGCTTGCTATCCTTGGGATGTTGCTTAAGCTTCCCACACCTGCCACATCTGAGGTAAAGAGGAAAATCATGGGTGTAGTTACCATAGATACCATAACAAGAACAAGTTTTTTTCGTGCGAACATGCCTGTCCTACTTTGGCTGAGTGCCTTATTTCTAGGTTGTTGTGTTAGGTGCATTCCATTAGGGATTGTTTCCTATATTACCTAGGCAGGTTGGTTTTGGTTGCCTTTCCTCTTCTTTTTGGAAGTAGGAGGATTAGTCGCGCCCTGTTGTGCATACAATTGACCTTGGGGGGTGGTGGCTGCTGTTGCGGGGGTTGAGAAGGCAAGGGAGGCTAAGGTGCTAGTGCTAGAGGAGCTGGAGCACCAGGCTACAGATATAGATAATAAGGAGGTTGGGTAACATTGTGGTAAACAAGCTGGGAAAAAGGAGGAGACATGCCATATCCTGGATACATGCTACCGGGAGGGGGAAAAGTGTTAGAGGAGCTAGCCCCTCCTAAGGGGAACCATAACCCATGGGAGGATGAGTGTATGGATGAGAAAGGCTCCAATAACATCGTTGGTGGTGTGGGATGCCCATGGTCCGTTGGCACCACCGGGTCTAGGGAGATAAGGTAAGATGGTATAAACATAATCAGAATGTGTGTAGATCAGATCATATTTCAACGCATTCTGGAGGGAAGCTTCTTCAGTTTGATGGAAATGAGATGCGACATCTTTGCCAATAAAAGGAAAAAGGGATCTGGGAAACCAGTCCATGTAGACACAGTATTCGAAGATAGGGGCTCGACATAGGCTCTTTCTTCCCCGCCATTCTTGGACATGATTAGATAAACATGTCACAAACGATTGATGGAAATAGGTCAAGAGTTCGATACCAGTGTCATAACGAAGGGGAAGCTAGAAGTAAGACAAAATATCCCAGGCAAGAGATGTAAAAGTAGTATGAGAGGCATAGGCCTGGTCGACATACCACTTAGAAGCTTCTCCAGTAAGCGTACACTGGAACAACCGAAGAAGAATAGAGTCATCGGTCATGGAGTTAGACAAACACCACATGTGGAAAGAACGAACGTGGTTGGTAGGGTCCTCTCTAGCAATACCTTCAAACTTAGGGATGTATGAAGTGAGCTTGGTTGGCATAGTAGGAAAACCAAGATCATGGTGTATGGGGTCATTAATCAACTGGTTAAAATCGGGAAGACTGAGACCTTCCATATAAGGGAGCAAGGGAGAAGCCGAGATAGTTCCTGTTGCAGTCCCACTAGTAGTATTCCCAACATTAGGGTCGGGGCTACCACTAGGGTTAGGTCCTGAACTAGACATGGTGAAGGTGATAGGAGGAGAGCTGGGGATAGAACCAGAAGGGGAACTCGATGAACCAGAAGCAAAGTCAGAATGTGGACTCGATGGAGGAAAAACTTGAATGCTACGCGAAGGAGTAAGTCTTCCTACCAGAAACTGAGGATAAAGGCTAAGGATTCTTTGGGACAAGTGCCTTGGGGGCGCAATGATGGAAAAATAGATACAGATCACTAAAGGAAGAGAGACCAACAAGGGCAGGGAGGTGCAGGATAAAATTATTACAATGTCGAAATAAGGGCAGGGAGGTGTAGGATCAATTGATTACAATGATATATTCTTGGCCTAGCAGTGTAAACCAGGCGCTCTTCACTTAGGGTGTGCATGTATGTGATAAGTGTGTTAATTTTTAATTAAGCCCAGACGTGTGTAGAGAAAAATAAAAAATATGCAGTATAACTGTAAATAAATCTGAAAATGACAGTAAAGTAAACTGAATATGAAAGAAAATAAACAGCTAAAGATGCATAAATTTAAACCCAAGGAGGAGGGATTCCCAACAAATAGTCTATGGGTGGGAAAAATTTAGTCAAAACACACAAAATTTCCAATGGATCTAAATTCAGGAAGGACATGGATCTAAAGGTCAAATTTGCTAGAAATAGGTGTAGAAAACAACAAAAAACCAAAGGGAAAAATGTTGCAAAAAAGGTGACGAAAGGCTACAACCTAAAGGGAAATGGAGGGGACCCTAAAGGAGGACCAAAAAAACTGAAAAGAGGTGTTTTGGATGGATAAATAACCAATCTAAGATGGATCTGAAAGTATAGGCTCAGATCTGAAAAATGGTTGAAGACACTGAAATCTCAGATGACCTGCTTTAGCTAAACACCTCCTAAAAAGGTCGAAGCGTATTGAAGCCCTAAGGGGCTTGGTTCCTACTTTGAAAAGTAAAATAGAGCAAGTACAAGTCCAATACGGGTGGAGAGGGAGGTTAGAAAACCCTAAACAGTATCCCAGACAAAACCAGAAAAATAAAAAAAAATTCCCGCAAAAAGTTCAAGTCGCAGGTTCTGACTTTTTTTCCACCGAGGTCATAGTTTTCTGGTTGTTTTTTGCACCTTGAAGGTTGAGGTTGCAAGTTTTGGCCCAAAAAGTGTGACCTACACTTTCGGCTATCTCGGGAGCAAGTTTCAGAAAAAAATGTCGTCTCAGTTGCGATTGATACCTGTCACTTGCGCAATAGGCTCAGAAACACACAAAAGTTAGAATTTTTACTGTTGTAGGGTTTTGAAGGTTAAAAAAAACATCAAGAAATGAAAAATGAGAAGCTGAAGAAAAACCCTAGGGGTTGAAGCAGCTAGTCATGTAGGGATCTGAAAAACGACAGCAGTTGTAATTATAATACCTAGTGGAGTCTCTAGTTGTTAGTGTGAATTCTAATTGCAAACGTACGAAAAAATCTCACTTTAGCTATGCATAAAAACAAACTTAACATCAAAGATGGCTGTCAATTTCCTTAGATCTGCAGTTAGTGATCAAAATAAATGCTACAAAATCCAGATCTATGCAGTTAAAGACATTAAATGCAAAATAAAAGCAAGAGTTGCTCCATGCATCCAATAGACAAGACAAGAATATTTTTAAAGTATTTTGTATTTATGACACCTAGGAAGGGAACATAGAAAGATGTTACCAGTCCCCCTTAATGGGATGGGTTCTTGTATGTCCTCAGCGCTTCAGATCTAAGATCTCTCTCTCTTGATGGTGTATAAAACCCAAACAAAAAAGGAACTCAAAGGGAGCTCACAAGAAAAAATATAGAAAAATATGACAATGATGGAGGATCAAAGTTGGACCAAAAGTATAGATCCAGAGTGATATTTATGCAACAAAAGGTAGTGAATGAATAGAAAAATCCTTCTATTTATAAAAAAATATCAAGTTATTCTAGATGTTGGTGCATAATTAAAATATTATTAACCAAATCTAGATCCAAATTTTATGGAATATTTTATTATTTTTGTTGGAGGGAAAAATAAATTGAACTTGGTCATATCCCTTTATTTGGAAATAATAAATAAATAAATGATTTATCTATTATTTTAAGAATGTGGTTGAGTAATAATTAAATAAATCAAGATTTATTCAATTATTTATAAATGATTTAGTCAAATTTAATAAGGAATATTATTTAAATAATGTTTTAAATAATTATTCCTAGAAAATAATAAGATAAATAATGATTTATCTAATTAATTTTCTTGTTTTGGGTTAAATATGACTATGAATATTAATTAAACTGTTGTTTAATTAATTATCCCTTGAGTAAAATAAAAAAAATAGGGATTTATTTGATATTTCCTTATGGGGTTTCCTGTTTAGACCATAAACAACTTAATAAATTGTGGATTACTAAGTTATTTTTCATAGTGAAAGCAATTTTACTAGGGTAAAATTGGCCTTACATGGTGTATTTTGGTCCATCTAATAGTAACAGGTTAGATGACCAAAAATTGGTGTAACACTTAGAGCCAATATCCCGGATAAGACACACACATAGAGAGTTATGGTAAAGTATTTAGAGTTAGTGCACTCACTTGAAATGCCTTGGTAATATAGTGATAATGTTTTGAAGTGATGAAACAATATTTCATGTATAAATTTTAGTACAACCAATATTAAGTTGGAAACTTGTATTGTAATAGTTCACATTTCATATAATATAATTTATTTCGTTGAAATTATTTATAGTTGCATTTGTCATTGTTTAGTATTGTAAATAACACATGTAACTTTGCATTTTAATATTAGATGAGAATGCACATTGTATGGATTTTTTTAAATTTTTTCGTAAAATGATACTAATTGATTTATGTTGATTAATAATGAACACATAAAATCAATATAAAAATAATAAATTAGTAGTTTAATTGATTAACGATGAACACAAATAAAATGAATATACAACTAAATTAGTCGTTTATAATGATTATTATTGAAAGTAATTGAAATGAATATAAACTACTAAATTAGTCATTTATATGATGAATATGAAGCTACCAAAAAAAGATAAATGACTATTGAAAATGATAAATTTGTGATTACAAATGACGACAAAATTTAGCATATATATGATTATTAGTAGCTAATTTACAATATCTTATAACACAACCAAAATTTATTCATATTTGTATGGTCAATAATTGGTTGCAAAAAATGACTGAAATTTTCATATATGTGACTATTAGTAGCTAATTTATAGTATCTTATAGCACGACCAACATTTTGGGTCATATTTTTATAGTCATTAATTGGTTTTCTTGGGTGATCATATAGTAATATATTTTATTGTGTATTTGGTCATTAATTGTGGCAATTAATGACTAAATAAATGAATAAAATTTTCATATATGTGACTATTAGTAGCTAAATTACAATATCTTATAACACAACCAAATATTTGGTTATATTTGGTCATTAATTGGTTTTCTCGAGTGATCATACAGTAATATATTTTGTTGTATATTTGGTCATTAATTGTGCCAATTAATGACTAAATCAATAACTAAATTAATGAACAAATTAATGACTGAATATATTACTATATGATAAAATTGAGACAACCAATTAATAACTAAGCTAATGGTCGTGTTATAATATACTTTAAATTAGCTACTACTGGTCACCGATTGAAAAATGGGCATTTATATGCAAAATTTAGTAATTTTTTTAGTAACTAAATAGCCATTTTGTACTAGTGTCCGTAGTATGTGGGAATATGGAGAAGATGGAGGAAACTACACTACGGCAGAAAGGATTGTGCTGAAGGGATGAGTCTAACGAAGTTTGTCCAAAAAGTGACCGTTGGAACATGAAAAATTGATTTGACAAGGTCTTGGCCGTTAAAAGGAGCAGGAGGAATGTATTTAAGGAACATATATTGGTGGATTTGCTACCAAATCTGGATTTATGAGGCATATATGAAGGAGATCATGGAGTTTGAATTTGAATTTTTCTATAGATCATGCATCTCACTCTACATTCAGACACTTTGCACTCTAAGTATTAGAATTCAGATTTTGTGCCTGCCCGAGCGCTGAGTGATCCACTGCATGTCATAATACAACTTTTAATTGTTTAGAGAGAAATTTATTAGATCAGGGCTAGGGTACACAATCCAACCAGGCCTATCACACACAATGATGGCTACACCACCAGCCAATGTCATAGGGCCAAGGTCATCAAGGCAGCAGATCAATGCAAGCGCAACTCCGTCCAAAAAGTCGAAGAAGTCAGTGTTGAGAACGTCACCCAGGAAGAAAATTACATTGGAGAAAAGGACTAAGGCACCCCAATATCGGTAGAAGTATAAGGTCGTTGCGGTAGATGAGTTGGGTGAAGAAGGAATCACACCAGGAATGATAACAGAAATTGAGCAAAGGAGGTGGAACCTATCTCTAGGTTTCCCCCATATATTCCACCATGGAAGCCGATAGCTGCAAATTCTAGAAAGGATCTAGATGTAGTAAATAAAATATTTTCACACCATTACTACCGGACGAAGTACATATTGAGGGGGATTTGTTGGAAAAATTTCCTTAGCTGCGCATGGAGGACTAGGATTTTAATGATCACATCAAATACCCAGAGTTCAAGACAACACAGTATCTCTACTCCACATAATATGAAGCTACCAGGGTAAAAATATTAGAACCAATGAAGTGGGTGGCTGGTATCCAGGATGCAGGGCTTTTAACATGTTATATGTTCCGCACTTTGGGTGAAGCATCATCAATACAATTTTTGTGCGCCAACTGTTGGCCCTAGTGCACAATTACTGCTTATGGTTTGGGAAGAGGATCCCTATTAATGTATTGTTGATAAGGAAGATCAAGGCACTTCTTTGTCTCAGCTTGGATTCCAAAAAAAATTTGTGGGCAAGGATCAGGACAAGAAGTTAGCAGACCAAATGAAGCAATATTATTGTCTCACAAAGGGAAGCAGGGATTACTCGACTAACTCCATATTTGATAGGTCAGTGCGCTTTTCCATGAGTATTTTGGTAGGAAAAATCATGTGGAAGGGTAGAGAAGAGGAGTTTTCCTCGCCGAAGGTGTCCTTGGCTATGGAGTGCGGCGAGGAATTGTATATAATTCGGCAAGATAGTTATGTAACAAATTCTAAGCTTACCTCCACGAAACCCAAGAGGAGGGCAAGAAGTTCCACTAGATGTGGCTCTTTCTCTTAATAGCGTTGATTTCTTAGAAGGAGCTCGAGGAGTCGCAGTTATCCTCTATGGACCCAGATCTTTGCGAGGCTACATGATATGCCTCGTTGTGAAATTCCAAAGAGTCAACCTGGGTGATGGAAAAAAAAATATTTTGGGTCGGGTTCGAGGTAAGTCTGTGCATTTTTATCATCCAAAAGCTTCAATTTTCACCAAGAATTTTGAAAGAATATTAATAGGTTGCAGAATTTAAAGAATATTACCACCATGTACATATCGAGACGAAGAAGGGCCTTGTTGGGTTCTGGTACGAGTTGTCATACTTGGTGACAGAAGAAGATGTTGTAGACATAGTAAGCAATTGACCAAGTGATTGGCTAACTCCACCCACTGAAGGCGCAGAGGTAGAGCAGGTCGGAAAAAGTGACACTAAGCCCAATGCAAAAACAAGAAGGAAGGACATCAAAAAATATCCTAAGCATGTCTCCTTTGCGACAACTAAAGAGTTTGAAAATGAAGCTAAGAGAGGAAAAAATACAAAGGTTCCAGCAACAGGAGGGGACAATGATTGCGTCAATGATAAAATTATGGATCCAACATACCCCCCACCCTTTTATTTCTAAGAGATGAAAACCATAGAGTGGCTGCATGCAGAGGAAAACAATGTCTAATAGGTCTATCAGCCCGAAAGCAATGGTCCTCATTGAGGGGGACCTCAATGGGATAGGAGACATTATTCGACATGTCACCAAGAAGCTTTGGGGTAAAATTGAGGACCATTAAAAGAAGTTTCTGCTAGAGGTCCATCAAGCCTCAATGATTTGTAGGCGCAGATGAGCTCAATATAAGTGAGCGTAATTCAAGCAAGCGGGCTTCAAGCGAGCGCAACTCAAGTGAGCAGGGCACTAGTAGATGCAAGACCCGTTGAACACAGATTGGCCATTAAAACTGATACCCACGTGGTTCCGATCCCTGTGGGCACATTATGTTTTGATACTGCGGAACAACTGAATCAAGCGGTGCATTGGAAGAGCACAAGGCTTAACCTTGTTGCGCTGCCTCTATAGACATTGCACGAGTTCCACCAGGGCGTTACTAAAGAATTTCATATCAAAGAGAAACACACCCTATTGGTTATTCATGATGTTAAGAAATAATGACAAATGGTGGTCGAGGAAAAACAACTGGTTGTACAAGTGTGTGATGGAGAAACTGCACAAAGGTAGAAGTTGAGGAGGCCATCTCCAAGGCTTGCAATGACCTACCTCAGCTAAAGATTTAGGTTTTAGCCGCCCCAGAGGAAAAAGTGGAAAAGATCACCATGGCAATAAAGGATTCTAAGGTTGAATTTAAAATAGTGTGACTTGAAATTAAAATGAAGATATTCGAGCTGCAATTGTAATTGTAGCATGCCTCTCCACCAGAGGTCCAGAAGTACCGTGCAGTAGAGCTTAAGCCTTCCACTGAATAGATTGAATCCACCATCTAGGAGTGCGTGCAATTATTAAAAAATTTCATGGATGTATGGGCCTTACTTCAGGAGGACCCTCGGGTAAAAAATATTTAGCAGGAATTTTGCGAGAAGTTAGAACAGATGGACCACATTAGGGTCATTGCAAAGACTCTGGCACCAATAAAGCGATATTCCTGACTCCAAGAGGGTAAATTTTTTCAGGAAAAAATTGATGAGTTGCACATAAAAGAACAACTTATCACATCCGGGACAAAGCCATGGGAAGTTGAAGCCAGTTATCTATCACACACTGTCAAGAAACAACTGAAGGGACTGCACCAAACACAGAATGATATTGCCACCAATATTGTAGGGCTAGCTACTAAGACGTTGCTGACCAAAATCCTTGAATTTGAATAACAGTGCACTAAATGAGTTCCACCTGTGAAGGATGCCTTGAGTGATTTCAAATAAAATATCGAGGGTGCACCAATAGAGTGACTCGAGACGAGTCACATTTTTGTGTTGGGGGCCTGTTGGACAAGGTACCCCTCGATGAAATATTTTGGGAAAGGCTCTGTAGATCGAGGAGCGAAGCGCGCAACGCGAAGTTAAGTTAGAGTCTTAGGGGCTTTGGGGTGGGTCAAAGCCCCTTATTTTATAAATAATGAGAATATTTTATATACATTGAGCTCCGCCCATGGTTTTCTGACCATGGTATTGTAAATTTAAAAAATATATAAGGACTCTAAGATAATATTGATGATATGATACTTGATATGTGATGATATAATGCACTTAGATGTAATATTATTTTGAGTCCGTGTTCTGTGAATTGGGTTAGATAAAACACTCTTGCAACTAAGTGTGTGGAGACCTTAGGAATTCTGCAGGTGAGTGCGCAAAGCCATATAGTTGAGAGCACTGGGTGGAACTGATTATATTGGGAAGAACTTAGCATTAATGAAAGACTCTTGAAGATGGATCTATGTTTTGAGTTTATATGTTTTATTTACTTGTATTTTATGTTATTTGTGCTAAAGAAGGATTCTAATCTATAATTTCATTGTGAATTCCTATTTATGGTTAGTTATGATGTTTTATTCTTATTAAAGTAAGATGGTATAGCCTGCAAGTTGGGTCAATAGAAGTGTTGAACCGTGACTCTAGAATTAACTAGTATGTTCCGCGGAGCTTTGTCAATTATTTAAAGAAATATAAGCCCTAAATCCACACACCTTGTCTCTTTGGATATATAAACCTAGTTCTAGCATCCCCCTATATTACCTCGGGTGATATTTTGGTATGCGTAGAAAATCGTTGCCGAAAGGGCCGGTAATAGTGGGGTTTTTTGGTTCGCGTAGCCATATTTGAACCTGGGTCTAGGCCCTATCAATCCAACAACCTCATTTGTTCTAGTGATTGTTCCAACTCTATTAGTTTCAACTATGGTAACAAATGAATTCTTAATTACAACAAATATTGTGGTAAAGGTGGATTGAGAAACATAATAAGGAGCCACAAGAGAAAAAATAATACATGAGGGGCCTTTACCTAAAATATTGTTTGGTATTTTCAACAACATTTTGTCATTACACCATCCTATAGTTTATAACCCACGTCCAATAATTTTCCCTAAATTGATAAATTTCAACGAAGCATGAATTCAATTGAACTAGATGGAAGATGGTGGTTTTAAGGGAAATTTCCTCCAAACACTTTTGACTGAAACATATGTCAATTCATGAAAGGGGGTTTCCAGCCTGAGATGACTAGAATTTCAGTATTACCAACAACAAGGTGCACTCTTTACAACTCATGTTTGATGGTAAAAATAATTATTTATCCACTAGAAAATGTCTTTGGTAGAAAAGGACAAGAGGAATTTAGAGGAAATACTAGGAATAAATAATGATGGTAGTGCTTTCAGAATTTGTTGTGAATGTTTTAAGCCTAAAAAGACCCGATAGAGGCCACTTGCATTAAAAAAACTGTGACAGTTAAAGGGACAACATGAGAGTCTAAATTAATGTCTTTCTTTCAATAATTTTATTGTGTTCTTAGTATCATTCCTTGTAAATATGTATGACCAATTTCATTTGTTTGCAGGTTGAAGGGAGGGAACAAAAGCATTGGCCATATGTAGAAATATAAAGTTTCTCACAAAGGCTACATAACTAGGGTTTTGACAATATGGAAATCCAAATCCACATAGGATTTTGGAACCAGTTAACAAAGACAAGATCACAACATCAAAGGCTGGTTGGATGCATGTGAGGTTCAGTAGAAAGAAAATAGGCTTGTCGTGAGAAACAACATTGGAAATGAGTACTCTAGGGTTTCCAAGAAACCTCTATACTCTCCTCATAAATAAACCTTTGGCATAATGTAAACATTTCTCATCATGATGCTGAAAAATATGCTAAGATCAATTGGACATGTATTAGTCATCACACATGAGAGAGAAGTGAGGAAGGTCAAGGGTCATGAGGGTAAGAGAGAAGTCATAGTAGGTGAATAGTCACCTCACCTATATAAATATACCCTCATGCATCCTTTGGGAGGTAATTTTAGAACTTGAGCTAGGGATAGGATTAGATAGTTGTTTTTCACTTAAGGAGATAGAGGCACTCAACTCTTGGTAGCGACTAGAGTGAGATGTGGTGAGGCTAGGATTTTGCATTGGATAATGGTATAAGCAACCCATGTTCCATTCTTGGGATTTGAAGGATTGTGGGACTTGTACTTATATTTGCAACTATATTAATAAGAAGTTATTTTCTTTCGGTATGAATTCTCGATCATATTTATGATGGTTCTATTGGATTTCTTGCATTTCCATCATGTTTGTATGCATGCTTTCATTTGGCGATATGTTAATGAAATAATTCTTAGCTTATGGCTTTCATGACCACTTTGAATATGTGTTTACTTATTCCACACCATGTTGGTAACCTATTGTGAACGTATTTTTTATTGATCTCTAGCATTTTCATGTTCATGTATGTATGAGACATTGCTTATATTTTATCAATCTTAGGTTGACCTTGTTCCCATTTTCTGAGCATCTCATTCTTGTTCTTGCTCTCAGATCTCCTTATTTGATAGGCAGGAGAAAAACCAACATGGCGGTAACCAGGTCCAAATACCAAATGGGTCTCCTATTCCAAATGTTGTGAGGTATAATTGGGACATCGCACTGAGGATACCCCTAGTTATTGGTGGTACATTCCATCCAGTCAACACATCCACACCAAACTTGTGGCTTCCATTTGAAATCAAGAAATAATATGACATAATGATGAAGGAAAAATAAGAATAGGTTGTTTTTGATAGTTTTGAGTATATATCTCACAAAGTGTCTCTCTTTTTACATGTCAAGCAAACTAAAAATTTTCCTATATTTTTCAATATATTCATAAACATATTGATAAATTGCACAACTTCATCATTGATTTGTTTTCTTTGTTTCTCAGTCTCACCTAAGTTTTCTTTCTCATTATATTTTTCCCCATACTATATTTTTAAACGTTTTTATCATTTAAATATTTTTTATATACACTACTATTATGTAACAACCCTGGACAAAAATCCATGCAATAAAATTAATTAAGGAAAAATAATAGTCAAGGTCACAGGACACATATTCCAAGTTGAATCTTGGGAAAAAACATAGCGATGGGGATCACTAGTGATTAATTAATAGCTACAAAAATTGGAAAAGGAAATGACAAAGGATTTGGAAAGGCATGAGAAATTAATTGGAATTTTATTTATGAAAATAATGGAAAATAGGTGAAAACGGAGGTGAAAGATCACAGGTTTCATGTGAGGATGAAAATGAAGGAAAATGATGGATATTGAAGAAAATAGAGGCCTCGCTAATAAAAGGGCCTATGAATACCAGTTCATAGTTTTTGTCAGTTGAGACTTTTGATAGTTCAATTTTGGAGCTCTCATTATACTCTTTGTCTCTCATACTCTTGGACACTTAAAGTTTTCTTGGATCACTCTTGGAGGAGTGTGGCATGCTTGGGATTTGGAGGAATAAGGAAAAGGAAGAGAAGGAAAGCAGAAGGGGACATCGGGATCAACAACAACAGTGGGTTTTACTTGCAAGTACTGATTTTCATGTATGATTCCCTTGTTAGTTTTGGAATGCATGGAATATTCATTGGTCATTATCTATAATTGGCATGGAGGATTGCATGGATTGATAGTGGGTTTTCCTAGCCTTTCCATTTATTATATATCCATGGGGTTGTGGGTTTCTTTCCTTTTTTGTTTTGGTTGGTTCTCATGTTCTTTTGTTTGTGAGTTCAGTTACTAGTTCCTGGAGCCCTAGTTGGAAAAACGCTATGGAAGACCTGTTATAGCTTGGGTTGAGTTACTATTCCTAGAAGCCTTGGTTGGACAAATTCTATGGAGCCCTTGGTGGGTTGAGTTACTAGTCCTGGAATCCCTGGGGTAAAAAATGATCTAGAGCCCAACGACATCTATGGGTTGAGTTACTGGTCCTGGAAGCCTTGGTAGGAACAAATGTTATGGAGCCCTAGACATCTTGGGTAGAGAGTGAAATGGAAATGGTTAGTGATGTACGACTATGAGGTGGAATCACTGGTTGAGGGTTGAGGTGGTTTGGCCTCTGGCAACCTTGGTTTGGTTTTATTGGTTTGTTCCATGAGATCTCACATTCATGCTTGGAATATGGCATGGGGGTGATTGGCAGAAACATAGATTTGGTTCAGGTAAATCTATGCTTAGGTGGTATGTGGAAGCCCCTGACTTAGTTGGCTTTTGCATATGCTAATAAGAGCTCTTTTCCTTTGGTATTTTGTAATATTCCTAATTAGCTTTTAGCTAGTTGGAATATTAAATTTTGTTTTGTCAATAATATAGATGAATAAGAGGGTAGAGCGACCCATAAATCCCTTTAGTAGGAATAAAACCACTTCTAATGTGAATGTGGATCAATACATATAGATAGGATCAAGATGAATAAACCACTCCTTGGTGTGAATGTGAGTTGGTGCATGTGGATGGGGTCAATTTGACCAAATCAACAGTGCAGTCCTGGAGGTAGTGGAGATAGTGGAGGACAACACAATCATAATGGAGGTAAGTAGCCATGAGAGTAGCATCATTATTGTGCGGGGCCAAGGGGGTGAGGGCCCACAAATCATATAAGGAAGGGGATGGAAACCATAGAAAGCATTCTGAATATTGTTTATGTATTTTCTTTTATGAATTTCTACACACTTCAGTTGTTTAGTGAGGTCTGTTGTGCTATTTAGAAAAACGATGTTTTCGACTAGAAATTACACCCTCATCCTTGGGGGACTTCGAGTGCCCACTCAGGAGAGGTTCTTAAGCTACATTTCATCATCTGGTATCAAGAAAATATTCAACCCCTATCAGCATCGCAGTCTCCTTTAGGAATTGCGCAATCCAGGAGGGAAGATCTAGTGGAGGGGTAATAACCCAAGTTTTTGAGTTTGGCATCCAGTGAGGGGAGAAACCCTTCATCCCGGAAGTTAGTGGGGAGGAGTAATGGAATTTTTCTCATCATATCAACCACCTCCCAACAATCTCTCAGCTAGAGTGTGTAAATCAAGCCTAGGGCTGCATTTTTCATCATTGTCATTTCCTGAAACCCTTTCTGGATTATCTTGTAATTGTGCTAGAAAGCCCAGATTTCTGATCCCAAATTTTTTTGAGCACCCAATCAGCAGATATATGCATTCCTAGTTTCCAGCAGGATTGCGTAGTCACAGCCTCCCAGCAGCTAGTTCAACATCATATTATATCTTATGTTAAGGGTCATTTCAAGTTTTTTGTGCCTAGCTTGAGTGTCTATTTATCAAGCACTTGTACTTCATTTTTGCTATTTCATATAATAAAATGGCTTAGATGATCTGTTCATGTATGTGATGTATTGATGTTTACTGCATTTTCCATTTTTATGTTATATATTCCTTTTTTTCCTATTTTGGAAAATTACAGTGGTATCGGAGCATAATCTTGGCTCAGCCTGTGGGGCACTACATCTATGACATCTAAAGAAGAAGAACCTCTTACAGACCAGGATAAGCGGTATATTAATAGAGGTCTCAAGTTTGATTATAAAAACAACAAATAAGACAAAGGAAAGTATCCAATATCAGGAGAAATGGATGAGAAAGAGTTTCCAAAGCTTCTTCTCCAAACTATGTAGAAGATTTCCAAAGAAATCAAGGAGATGAGGGTGGAAATAAAAAAGGAAACCCTAAGAGGGTTACAACATGGGGAAAGTTCCAGCACTTCGCATCATTGGTGGTCCAGCACTTTGCATCATTGGTGTTCCAGCACTTCGCATCATTGGTGTGAGAAACTGGCAGTCCAGTAAGTTTCAGAACGCTACACCATGCTTACCTTCCTAGCAGTAGGAAATGGGGATGGAGGACCCCAAGAGTAGGAGGCTCTTGATGATTAATTTCTGGAATATGAATCTCAATCTCAAAGGTTCAAAGAAAATCTAAACATCCAAGAGTTTTGAAAGATCAAAGATAATTGAAGACCCCGTAACAACAACAGAGGTGGAGGGTACATGCAGAATAATTATTTGTAGCATACTATGGGTAGATTCTTTCTGCCTGCTTTTGATGGTTCATCCAAGTTCATTTCCAAGGCCTGCGTGGAAAAATTAAACATCTATTTCTAGCTGAACCAAGTATCAAAGATTGAAGTTATTAAGATAGAAATACTGCACCTTGAAGGTGAAGCACATGAATGGTTTCATGGTCTATTTACATTGGGGCATGCAGGTGTGACTACATATGAAAAATTCACCTGGATATTGGTAGAAATATTTTACCAAAGATATCCAAAGACACACTTTGTTGATGATGTGCAAAGAGATTTGAGTAGGAGGAATCTTTGCTTCACTTGCCAAGAATCATGGGCACCAGGGAATCGGTTTGCTGCTGGAAAGGCACATTATATTGAATTATTCTATGATAATTAAGAGGAGGAAGAGGAATATTTGGAAGGAGATACCAGCATTGTGGCACCAGGAGAAGATCCACCACCACTAGGAGGTGGAAATGGCGAATTTTCTCCAATTGGAGGAGACCTTGCAGCTTTGCAGGGAGTTCCCAAGTATCTGACATTGAGAGCCCGAGGCACAGTTCAGGGGAAACATGTGTCGATATTGATAGAAAGTGGGGCTACCCATAATTTTATTGATACCCAACTAGTGTAGAGGAGAGGCATACCCACAAATGACATTGAAGGATTCTCAGTTCTGGTTCTAGGAGCTATAATCATCTAGTGTGTGAAGTGTGTTACAAAATTGATTATAACTTTGGGGAATTACACATTGAAAAATCACTTATTTGTGGTTGATATTCCTAACACCAATGTGATATATGGTGTATAGTGGTTGATCACACTAGGAAAGGTCAACAAAAATTGGGAGACCTTGGAAATGGAATGGACAGATAAGAAGAGTGGTGAGTGCCAAATGATCAGGGGCATGCACACCTATCCACCTCAGGTCGTCTCAGCTCATAGGATGGAGGATGATTAGTACAAAGGAGACATATAATGGGTAGTGGAACTGTGTATGTTAAAGGAGGGAGGCAAGGGAACACCAGTCCACCAAAATGTGCAGTCTATTCTAGACCGCTTTTCTACAGTGTTTGGGGACATTCCACTAGGAAGGCCACCAGACTGGGGGTTTGAACATACTATTGAGTTGGAGCAGGGGATCCAAGAAGTGATCACCACACCTTATAGGCACCTCAAAGCTTACAATGATGAGATTGAAATATCTATTCAAGAGCTCTTGGATTTAGGACTTATCCGACCCAACACAGGTCATTTTTCTTCTTCTATGGTTTTGGTGAAGAAGAAGGATGGTACATTGAGGATGTGTATTGACTATAGAGCCTTGAATAAGAAGACAATGAAGAATAGGTACCCGATTCCCAGAATCGATGAGTTGATGGATAAGCTGAAGGGATCGAAGTTATTTTCAAATATTTATTTGAGGTCTGGGTACCATCAGATCAAGGTAAGGGATCAGGATATCCCCAAGACTGCATTTAGATTTCATTATGGAAATTTTAAGTTCTTGGTGATGCCCTTTGGGCTAACCAATGATCTGAATACTTTTTAGTCTTGTATGAACCACATCTTCCATGGTCAGTTGAGGAAATTTGTGTTGGTTTTCTTTGACGATTTTCTCATCTACAACTGCACATGGGAGGAGCATCTGCATCATATTGAGACAGTATTACACATTTTGGAGGAGAAAAAATTCTATGCTAAGCTCTCCAAATGTTATTTTGGGCTCACAAAGATGCTTTATTTGGGCCACATTATTAGAGTGGATGGAGTAAGGGTCCATGAGGAGAAGGTTCGTGCTATTCGGGATTGGCAAAGCCAAATAATGTAACAGAACTTCGAGGGTTTGTAGGCATTTGTGCTTACTATCGAAAATTTTTCAAATGGGTTCTCCCAACTAGCAGCACAACTCACAGATATGACCAAGAAGGGAGTCTTTAGTTGGATAGATACTATGTAGAGGGCCTTTGATAGGCTCAAGGAGGTGATGAGTATTTTTCTGGTGTTGGTATTGCTAGATTTCACCCATTCCTTTGTGATGGAATGTGATGCTTCAGGGGAGGGCATTGGCACAGTCTTGATGCAAGGGGGCCCCTCCATAGCCTTTGAGAGTCAGAATTTTCTTCCACATGAGAGGTTGTATCCCATATATTACATGGAAATGTTGACTATTATACATTCATTGGCCAAATTCAGGCAGTATGTGGTGGGCAACATATTTCGAGTAAATACTAATCACAACAGTCTTTGGTATTTTCTTAAGCAGAAGCAGTTTCAAGAGAGGTAGAAAAAATGGGTTAGCAAAATCCAGGAATATGAATTTGACATTGAGTATGTCAAAGGGAAGAGAAATGTGGTAGCTAATGCCTTCTCACGGATACCAGTAGTGCTATCCTTGTTGAGTGTGGATTCATATTGGAAGGCCCAACTATTGGTGGAGTATTCCAAAGACCGCTTCACATGTGAGATACTAGATGGGCAGGTGACCGATGAGAGGTATAGAGTGATGGAAGAGGTCATCTACTACCGCAACCAGATCTTCTTGACTAGAGATTCTAATCTCAAGGAGAAAATTTTGCAGGCAGCACTTGAATCACCACTTTCAGGCCTCCAAGATTTCACAAAGACATATCGGGCCATCAGAGAGAGATTTTCATGAAAGGGTCTCAAGGAGGATGCGCTCCAGCATATCAAGGAGTGCGTAGTTTTACAGAAGAATAAAGGAGAGAAAAACCATTCTAAAATTTTGGTACAACCACTTCCTATTCTGTAGGGGAAATGGGAGAGCATTTCTATGGACTTCATTACCGGTTTGCCAGCAGTATAGGGAGAGGATTGTATCTTTGTGGTCGTTAATATACTAACAAAGTATTCACATTTATTTTCCATCTCTTCACGATACATTGCCTCACAAGTGGCTGAGATTTTCTTTAGAGATGTTTTTAGATATCATGATCTTCCTCAAACCATAGTTAGTGGTAGAGACAACCGCTTCATAGGTGGCTTTAAATTGGTAGGAGCTTTTCCGTTTGGTGGGTACCGAGTTGGCACCAAGTACCAGTTATCACCCCCATATATATGGGCAAAAAAATATAGTAAATAGTGGCTAGAAGGCTACTTGTGAAACTATGTTTAGGGAGGCTACTTGTGAAACTATGTTTAGGGGCAGCAGAGAGCATGGCTACATTGGCTCCACTTGGGAGAATATTGCTACAATACGACATTTCATATGTCGACTGATATGTCTCCATTGTGGGCTCTATATGGTTATGATGATTTATCATTTTTTGATGTGATGTTTAGAGCAAGCAAGGCTCCTAGAGCCAAAGAGTGGATCCAAGAGAGTTAGGATATACTTCATTCTCTTAAGGACAACATTGCTACAACTCAAAATCATCAGAAGTTATATGCATATCGTGGTCGGGTGGAGAGACAGTTTGAGGTGGATGTTTTGGTCTATCTCCGTCTTCAACCTTAAAAGTAGTATATGCTAAAGGAGAAGGGGGCTTAGAATCTTAAGCCCTATTTCTATGCGCCATACAAGTTGATATATCGTGTTTGGTAAGTAGCATATGAGTTGGAGCTACCCATTGAGAGTAAGATTCATAACATTTTTCATGTCTCATGGATCAAGAAGGCCATTGGACATCATGTAGTTTCCACTATGAATATCCCACCTATTGATGATGAGGGCCATATGGTTTTACAACTGGAAGCTATCTTGGCTACTTGGGAGAGGCAGCTAAGGAACAGGGTGATTTAAGAATATATGGTTCGATGGAGGAATCTTTCGGATGAGGATGCTACCTGGGAAGGAGAGAAGATTTTTCAACATCCATCCTTGCATTTGGTTGAGGACAAGCAACATTTGAGAGGGGAGGACTGTAATATTCCTAATTATATTTTAGCTATTTGGAAGATTAATTTTTTTTCTTTTCAATAAGATAGATGAATAAGAGGGTAGATGGACCCATAAATCCCTTTAGTAGGAATAAAACCACTTCTAATGTGAATGTGGATCAATGTATCTAGATAGGATCAAGATGAATAAAGCACTGCTTGGTGTGAATGTGGGTTGGTGCATGTGGATGGGGTCAATTTGACCAAATCAACAACGCAACCATGGAGGTAGTGGAGACAGTGGAGGAAAGCACACTCATAGTGGAGGGAAGTAGCCATAAGAGTAGCATCATTATTGTGTGAGGCCAAGGGGGTGCGGGCTCACAAAGCATACAAGGAAGGGGATGGCAGCCATAGAAAGAATTCTAAATATTGTTTATGTTTTGTCTTTTATGACTTTCTGCACGTTTTAGTTGTTTAGCAAAGTTTGTTGTGTTGTTTAGCACAAGGGTGTTTCCGAGCGGAAATCCCACCCTCATCCTCTAAGGAATTTGAGTGCCCACTTAGGAGAGGTTCTTGAGCTGCATTTCATCATCCGACATCAGGCCAATATTCATCCCCTATTAGCGGCGTAGTCTCCTTCAGGAATTGTGCAATCCAGGAGGGCGAATATAATGGAGGGGTAATAACCCAATTTTTTGAGCTTGGCATCCAGTGAGGGGTGAAAACCTTCATCTGGAAAGTCAGTGGGGAGGAGTAACAACAATTTTATCATCATATCAGCCACCTCCTAGCATTATCCCAATTGCAGTGCGTAATTCAGCCCTAGGGCTACATTTTTCATCATTATAATTTCTGGAAACCCTTTCTGGGTTATCTTGGAATTGTGATAGAAAGCCTAGATCTATGATCCCGACAATTTCTGAGCACCCAATAAACATAAATACGCATTCCTAGTTTACAGCAGTAGTATTTTATAGAAGTATTACGTAGTAATAGCCTCCCAGCAGCTAGTGCAACAACAACATTTTATGTATTGATGTTTAGGGTCATTTCAAGATTTTTCTGCCTAGCTTGAGTGTCTCTTTCTCAAGAACTTGTACTTCATTTTTGCTATTGCATATAATAAAATGGCTCATCTGATCTATTCATGTATTTGATATATTGATGTTTACTGCATTTTCCAGTTTTATGTTCTATATTCCTGTTTTTCCTATTTTGAAATATTAAATATTTTATGAGAAAATGTGCTTGCCATTATATGGATTTAATGGTTGTTTCATCATTGATATATCTCTAGTTATTTGTTAGTTATAATCCTGTTTTATGACAACCTTAATGTATGGGTCTCATCACGTTTTTTTATTTGATCAAATTTTAGTGAATGAATGACCTAATAGATGATAATGCATATATTGGGAGGATACATTTGTCCTCCTTGAAGGTTCTTAGATAATTATGAGATCCCTATGTTCAAAATTGTTGTTATGACTTGTAGATTGAATGTTCATGATGTGTTTTGTTGTCCATGACAACCCCTCATTTAAATTTTTGATCTTCAATTCCTTCCCCCTCAACCTTCGAGTTCCCTATCCTGGCTTAATGCATTCATTTTGCTGACTGTTGCCTATTCGGCCCCCTGAAAACGCATTAGAAAACACTACGGGCGCGTATCAGAAATCATAAGAGGTCTAGCCCCTTTAGCCGCAGCCCCCTGTATCTTACTGTCCACATGAACAAAGTCTATGACTGAGTGCTAAGTCTGAAAGGCGCTTAACGTACATGCCCATCGGGCACGTTCCGTGCCGTTCGATTAAACATAAATCGATGGCCCATAGTTCTATTCGCTTTGGTGGTCCCCGCGCCTTCAAAACCAGCTGATTATTCCGCACCGCTCATCCGAGGCAAGCGGTATTCCCCCTTCGGCCAGCGATTCCATACGCTGCGCGACAAGTGTCCCTCTGTACATCCCAAAACCGCTTCCATTTCGAGCATTATTGTTCGGTCAATGGACGTGCAGCGGAATCTACGAGAGCCGTCTGATTCACAAAGCATCATCCGACGGTCGTCTTGCTTGGAAGTTGTGCATGAGTTAAGCCTAGCGTATCTTTCCCATGGCCCACCGTTCCATTGCCCTCGAAGCATTTGTAGCCATAGATCATACTTTGAAATCGAACGGTCGGTATTAAAATTCCCCGTCGGTTGACCGAGTCCGCCTCCACGTCACCCCTGTCGTATGATCTCTTGTACGCCCATGCGTCATTCGCGTTCATTTCCACCATTTCCATGCATCGCTTACGCGTCTATGTTGTCTGTTTTCGCCTCGTTCACACAGCATTGTCCCACTGTGTGTTCGTTGCCATCCTTCATTCCTCCGTCACCCTGCTTCTCCTCATCATTTCGCTCAGTCCATATCACCATCTCCGCAGTCATCACCGCCCTCATCGTCCCCGTCTGGTTTTCTTTAATGTGTTTGTGGGTTTTGCAGGTGTCCCATGCCGGAGAATTATCATAACTTTCGGCCACCATCACAGAAGCCGAGAACGCATGACAGGACCAGGTTTCAAGAGAAAAATTTGTAAAGAAAGATCCGAGAGCCGCTATGATATGTCAAACATTAAATGAAGCAGGGGTAAAAATCTGTTGAGCCCTTCAAAGAATTTCAAAATGCAGATTTTACAGATGGAGATATTAATTATCGCGGCAAGCAATATCAATGAAAGATCATAGGAATGCAATGTATGGCATTGAAGAATTTAAATTCCAATCCAACTTTCAGAAGGAAAAAATTACAAATGCACCAAAATCATATCCTCCAGGTTTAATTTCAATAGATTTTTCTCCCAGGGAGGTACATATTGCTACATATTTTATTCTTCATGTCTTATCCCTGAAGAAATTTGCACCTACTGCATTTATGTTATGGAGCAACCCCAAAGTACTTAAAACGTTCTTGCGCCGTCAAACACTTTAGGCAGGCGTTTTCTCACCATTTTGTTTCAATGAAATAGTTAATTGTTTCACCTAATTATTTTATGAGTTTTCTCTCCTCCCTCTATAAAAGGGGAGAAGAAAAACATTGTAAGGGTTCCAGACTTTTATCAGAAAATTGTGCTGTGAAAGGCATTTTTGTATACATTTTGTAAAGCCTTTTGTATCGAGGCTCAGAGCCCATAGGGTCTCAGTGAGGAGGAGTTCTATCTGTAATGAGGATTCTGGTCTTTGGTATTTCACAGTATGTACTTTTCCTTAGGTGTTTAATACAATATTCCATTTCATACATCTTCTTGTATCATGTTACTGGAATGCAAGTGGCTCACTGATTCTAGATAAGGATTCATCCTAGTTGATGCCCATATTTGGATCAGTCAAGCACTTTAAATAGGCTTAGGCATGATATACTGTTTCATATTCATTTCATCCACTTTTCTTCTATATTAGTTGCTTTGGGAGGGTGCTTTTAAAACGCCATTGTCATGTATGGATTCTTAGAATGATAAGCCCATATGTGGTTCTGTTGTGTATCTGGGTATCAGACCAAAGTTAACTAATATCCTCTTATGTTTCTTTCCCTACATGCACTTTCTGATATTTGATTTCTGTGACATATTATTTGAATCGGCCCTCTTTGCAGTAAATTGTCTCTTAGTTGTCTGATGCTTTAATATTGGATCTTTGCATTGTGTCTCTGCAACATTACTTTCCCCGTGACCTTTTCTGTGATTGCTGGTCCCATTTTAAATCAATTTCCTTGTTTAACAAGTGATAGTAGGAGAGCCTTTGGATTGAAAACCCAGCTTTATTACATGCCTCCTACTATGCTAAGATGTCCTAGGCACTGGTCTATGGCAGCTCTAGACTGTCTCTAGGGGAGACAACAATTGTCGACAACATCTTTCTGGCGCCGTTGCCGGGGATCGAATTTAAGAATATCAGTTTCCCTGGGCCTCGACAATATTGATTCACTCTCTAATCAGGTGAGCACAGAGAGTTGAAGAGTTGCATATCTCTCACCTTGGCGACTCCACACTGTTTCTTATTTGGTAAATCTATTTGTAGTCCTGGCTCCTCGTAAGCCACATTTAAGGTCAGATACGTCCAAATCGAAGATACCCTCTGTATCTGACCCAGAGAAGATTATACATAGAAGAAGTTGGAAAGAGAGGAAATCAGCTCGTGCTGAAATTCTTGATTTTTTCGAAGAAGATTGTCCACCTTCCGCTTCTCAAGAAATTCCAGTAGGAAATCCCGACTCCACTGAGGAAAATCCCGAATACTACTCAGAGAGCCCACCCAGGGGAAGTGCTAGAACCAAAGAGAACTTTTGTCCTACCCCTGAGGCTGAAGAAGTTAAAGAAGTTACAGAAGTAGCCCCTGTTAATCGTGAATTGTTTCCATCCACACCTCAGGCTGCTGTACAATATATCCCTATTGTCATTCATACTCCACTTCCTCCCACTCCTCTTCCTTCATTTTTACATCAGATTTTCGTACAACCCCCAACTCCTCCAATGGCTAATGTCCCGGCTTTTTTGTTGAAAAAATATGCTCCCCTAGCATTGCCTCAAGTGTTAAATGATATGCCACAAGATTATTTGAAGATCCTGCCTAGATTCACTGGAGAAAACGAAATTGATGCTCAAAAAAATCTTGAGACTTTCTGCTCTTTTGCAGAGAATTTTAATGTTGAACATTTAGATGTGGTCTTAAGATTGTTCGTACAGTCTCTGGATGGTGAAGCCAGAAAATGGTTCAAGACATTGGGAAACTGTTCAGTAACCACATGGGATGATATGGAGAATATTTTTCTCAGGAAATGGGGAGAAAAGAAAGACCATGGACAATGTATTACTGAGTTCAATAAACTCAAGAAGAAAAATAATGAAGGGGTGTCAGAATTTATTAAGAGATTCAATAAGTTATATCTAAGCCTCCCTGCAGATATGAAGCCTCATCAGAATGCTGCCAAAGTTGTTTTCATAGCAGCTTTTGACTCATATTTTGGTTTTTCCCTCAGGGAAAGAAAGCCTGCCACCCTAGATGATGCTCAGTCAGATGCACTTGAATTGGAAGCAAAATTTTCCTCCACTGGAAAATTAAAAGGAAAAGCTGAACAAGATACCAGAAAAAGAGGTAAAGAGGAAGTATCTACTTCAAATCAGGATAAGGATTTGGATAAAATGGAGGAAATAAGCAAGATGATTAAAAATATGGTCAAGCTAGAAATGGAGGCCAAGAATACATCCCCTAAGAATTTTTATAATGCTCCAAACAGAGGTTACAACCCTCAGTATAGAAAACCACCCCTGCAAATATTGCCAAGGGAAGCCAAGGAGCAACAGGATCAAGTACCACACCCATTGTACCTGGAAGGCCCAGTAGATGACTCCACTGATGACGCTGCCTATGAACTGCAAGATGCAAATCTTTCCTTTTCAAACAGTGATGAAATAGAATGCCCATTGCAAGAAGAAGAAGAGGAAATCAGAGACACAGAAGATGCAGAAATTGATCACTATTGTAAACAGTTTAATGATTTCATGCAAGCACATTTCAATAGGAGATATGATCTCAGATCCTCCAGAAAGAGAACTAGGAATCAAGAACATGAAGAAGAGCCTCCTCAGAAGGAAGCACTTACTCAAAAGGAGTCAACAACGAAGAAAGTCACAGATAAAGGTAAGAGTCATCTGAACAAACCTTTGCAGTCTGTTGATCAAATTCCTTCTTCTTCAAAAGTAGCCACCCCTCCTAATGTTGAGTCTGTATCAAAAGAAGTTAAACCTTCAACTGAAAATAAAGAGTCAAAAGAAGTTGTAATAGAAAAGCTCCCTCCTGCTTTTAATTTGCAAAAAGAACTTGAGAGAGTCAAAATCCCAGTCCCTTTGACTGAACTGTTAAAACAACCTGCATATCAATCTCAAGTTACTTCTTTATTACTTCCTCCTGAAGCACCAATAATTCCAGACAGTCTCAATCTTCAAGAAGAAATACCCTTGGTATTTTTTGGTCCACATGTCGAGGAGATAGACCCCTCTACTCCTCCTTTCTATGTGTCCTTAGTTATTCATGACTTGCTGTTGCACAATTGTATGTTAGATTCTGGGGCTTCCCATAATCTTATGCCTTTGTCAGTCATGGAACAAATGGGTCTACTAATCACACGTCCATATAAAGACTTGTATTCATTTGATTCCAAAAGAGTTAAATTCTTGGGGATGATTAAAGATTTAGTGGTCAATCTGGCCCAAATCCCAGCAAAAAGTGTAGTAATGGACATTGTGGTAGCGGACATCCCAGCTCGCTTTAGCATGCTATTGTCAAGGTCCTGGGGAAAAAAAATTGGTGGGTCACTCAAGATGGATTTAACATATGCCACTGTCCCTATTTTTGGTGGACAGGAGAGGAGATTGTACAGAGAAACTAGATTCGTCAAAATGGTGACTAAGGCTAACAGCTCAGAGAATTCACCAGTCTACAGCAAAGAAGGAGATTTTTCATGCTTTATGTTTGAAGAAGATCAGAATTTTGCTCATGAACCTTCCTTCTGCCAAATCAAGGCAGAGCAGCCTTTAGAAGACTGTGAAGCAGGAGTATGGACTCTACATTTTGACGGAGCAAATTCAAGAGAAGGTAATGGGGCTGGAATATTATTGATTTCTCCTACAGGGAAATGGGTGCCACTGTATTTTAAATTGGAATATGAAGCTACTAATAATGTAGCTGAATATGAGGCACTGCTGCTAGGATTGCAAACAGCCAAGAGCATGGGCATACTGAGTTTGAAAGTTTTGGGAGATTCTGAGCTGGTGGTCAGACAAGTCAGTGTCAAACCAAGCACCCTCATTTGAGGGCATACATAAATGAAGTATGGGACATGGTGGAGAATTTATTCTTAGAATTCAATATCCAGTTCATGCCCCGAGAGCAGAAAATAATGGCAGATTCACTTGCTGTAGCGGCCAGTACATTTCATCCACCTCAGAACCCTCTCTTGAGGTATGAAATTGAGGTACGTTATAGACCATCAATCCCAGATAATATCAAGCATTGGCAGGTATTCGAAGATGATGAACAGATGAAGAAATTCCTGGAGACAGTGGGAGAATTATCCAATATGGAGATTGATGATTGTGAAGAAGATGAGGCTGAGAATTTCTCAGGAAATAAGTGGGAAAAGAAAATGGCAGGAAATAAAGTGCTGCAGTTGAAAGGGAATGTTATACCTAGAGGGCCGGTGCCCCTAGAAAGGTTGTTCGACAAGAATGATGTCCCTCTGCAGCAGAATAAAGTAATAGAAGAAAATCAAATGGAAGATCTGAATCTGGGTACCAATGTTGAGCCTAAAATTGTAAAGCTATCTAAGAAGGTCCCAGAAGAATATAAAGAAAGATACCTGAAATTGTTTCAATCATACAAGGATGTATTTGCATGGTCCTATCAGGACCTAAAAAATTTTGATGTTAATATAATGCAACACAAAATTCCTTTGAGGGAAGATGCAAAACCTTATAAGCAGAAACTCAGACAGATAAATCCTCTGCTACTTCCCTCCATTGAAAAAGAAATCAAAAAGCTGCTATAGGCCAAAATAATTGTGCCATTAAGGTACTCTGAATGGGTTGCAAAATTGGTCCCTGTCAGAAAGAAAAGTGGGGAAATAAGGTTGTGTGTGGATTTCAGGAATTTAAATAGAGCCTCTTTAAAAGATAATTATCCACTCCCTAAGATGGACCACATCCTGCAGAGAGTGGTGGGAGCCTCTAGAATGTCAATGATGGATGGTTTTTCTGGTTATAATCAGGTAGCTGTACTTCCAGAAGATCAAAAGAAAACTGCTTTCACCACACCATGGGGAACATTCATGTATTCCAGGATGCCTTTTGGACTGATTAATGCAGGGGCCACTTTTCAGAGGGCGATGGACATAGCCTTTGTTGGGGAGTAGGATAAATTTTTGGTGGTGTACCTTGATGATATTACAGTGTTTTCAAAGAATGATGCTGAACACATTGAGCATTTACGAAGAACCTTAGAAAAATGCATAAGGTATGGTCTTTCTCTAAATCCACAAAAGTCTTTATTTGCATTAGAGGAAGGCAAACTTTTAGGGCATATTGTAACTAAATATGGGGTATGGATAGATCCTAGAAGAGTAGAGGTGATAAATAACATTCCTTTCCCCAGAAATAAAAAAGAAGTGCAAGTGTTCTTAGGATGAATAAATTTTCTGAGAAGATTCATTCCTAACTATGCTGAGATAGTTAGGAATATAACTGATATGCTGAAAAAGGACAATGAGGTGAAATGGTCACAAGAGTCATGGGAGGCCTTTGCTAGAATCAAAACTGCATTTGCTGAAGCCCCTGTACTAGCTGGACCAGACTATAAAAATCCATTCATGATTTTTTCTTTTGCATCACCTCATACAATAGCTGGAGTGTTATTATAGAAAAATGAAGATGGATATGAGCAGCCTATTTCCTTTTTCAGCCAAGTGCTCCATGATGCTGAACTAAAATACGATATATTAGAAAAGCAGGCGTATGCCCTAGTAAAATCCCTCAAAGCATTTCGCATGTACATTTTGCAGTCCCACATTACTGCATATGTCCCTATTGCAGCTGTTAAAGACATTCTCATTCAGGGAGACAGTGAAGGAAAAAGAGGGAGATGGATTTCAAAAATACATGAATATGACTTGGATATTAGACCTACTAAGCTGATTAAAGGGCAGGGGCTAGCCAAGATTTTATCAGAATCAAATTACCAGGCTCTGGGCATAAATTTGTCTATGCTTTCAAATGAAGAATCTGAAAATGAAAGAGAGCAGCAAGGGCTGAAGATGGCTACTCAGAAAGTACACATGAAATACCTCACAAGTCCATGGTACAAAGAAATAGTAGAATATCTTTTGACACTCAGCTGTCCACCCAGTTGTGATAAAGCAAAATACAGGGCTGTGAGATTAAAATCACAAAAGTACATAGTTGCTAATGGCCAGTTATATTGGAGAGATCCTTCAGGCATACTACTATTATGCCTCACAGAAAATGAAGTGGAAAATATAATGATAGAATTCCATGAGGGAATTTGCGGAGGACATTATAGCTGGAGAGATACAACTCATAAAATCTTGAAGGCTGGTTTCTTCTGGCCAAAATTATTTGGAGATGTTTTTACTTGGGTTAGAGCATGTGAGAAGTGTCAGAAGTTTGCTGAGAAACAGAAGTTGGCAGCTCTACCCTTGATTCTAGTTCATGTGAATGAACCATTCCAACAATGGGGATTAGATTTTATAGGAGAAATACATCCCTCATCAAGTGGCCAACATAAATGGATATTAACTGCCACAGATTATTTCACAAAATGGGTGGAATCCATACCTGCAAGGAATGCTACAGACATTGTAATCATCAAATTCATGGAAGAAAACATCATATCCAGGTTTGGCTGTCCTGCTAGAATAGTGACTGATAATGCACAGGCCTTCAAGTTTGAAAAATTTGTAAATTTCTGTCAGCAGTATAACATTACATTGAATCATTCTATAGCTTACTATCCACAGGGGAATGGTCTGGAAGAATCTTCCAACAAAACTCTAGTGAGGGCCCTGAAGAAAATAATCAATGAAAATCAGAAGAATTGGGATTCCCAATTGAAGTTTTCTCTATGGGAAAATAGAATAACCAGTAAGAGAGCAACTGGAAAATCTCCATATGAGCTGGTGTATGGACGAGAAACAGTGTTTCCTATGCAACTGGCCTTACCAGTGGCACATTTCATGCAAGAAAATCAAGAGGAACCTGATGACATGGTCAGGAGAATCAATAAATTGGTGGAATTGGAGGAAACACGGAACCAGGTGAACTAGAGATTAACAGAATATCAAGAGAGAATGAAACATATATTCGACCAGCATGCAAAAGACAGAAAATTGCAGGTCGAAGATCTGGTGCTTAGATGGGATGTCCGAAGGGATGAAAAAGGAAAGCACGGAAAATTCGACCCCCTCTGGTTCGGCCCATTTAAAATTGTAGAACAGGGAGGCAATAACACGTTTATATTGGAAAATTTACAGGGAAATTTGTTGGACGCCCCTGTAAACGGCCAATTTCTGAAACCCTACTTTCAATTCTGATTCAGGTCGTGGTGACCTGACTGTACCATATTGTATATTAAATTTTGTTTTGTTACTGACTGGATGATGTGGATGTTATAATAAATCATGAAAGGAAAAGGCTTTTGAGGGAAGAATCCACAGGGTTTACATAAGATTGTGATCTGGAGGTCTGCAAGTTCTCGACACGTCCAAGTATGAACGCGTTGTCCCCAGTTGGAGTCGATGTTGTCCATGACAGCCCCTCATTTAAATTTTTGATCTTCAATTCCTTCCCCCTCAACCTTCAAGTTCCCTATCCTGGCTTAATGCATTCATTTTGCTGACTGTTGCCTATCCCGCCCCCTGAAAACGCATCAGAAAACACTATGGGTGCGTATCAGAAATCATAAGAGGTCTAGCCCCTTTAGCCGCAGCCCCCTGTATCTTACTATCCACATGACCAAAGTCTATGACTGAGTGCCAAGTCTGAAAGGCGCCTAATGTACATGCCCATCGAGCGTGTTCTGTGCCGTCCGATTAAACATAAATCAACGGCCCATAGTTCTATTCACTTTGGTGGTCCTCGCGCCTTCAAAACCAGCTGATTATTCTGCACCGCTCATCCGAGGCAAGCGGTATTCCCCCTTCAGCCAGTGATTCCATACGCTGCGCGACAAGTGTCCCTCTGTACGTCCCAAAACCGCTTCCATTTCGCGCGTTATTGTTCGGTCAATGGACGTGCATCGGAATCTACGAGAGCCGTCTGATTCACAAAGCATCATCCGACGGTCGTCTTTCTTGGAAGTTGTGCATGAGTTAAGCCTAGCGTATCTCGCCCATGGCCCACCGTTCCATTGCCCTCGAAGCATTTGTAGCTGTAGATCATACTTTGAAATCGAACGGTCGGTATTAAAATTCCCCGTCGGTTGACCGAGTCTGCCTCCACGTCACCCCTGCCGTATGATCTCTTGTACACCCACGCGGCATTCGTGTTTATCTCCACCATTTCCATGCATCACTTACGCGTCTATGTTGTCTGTTTTCGCCTCGTTCACACAGCGTTGTCCCACTATGCTTTCGTTGCCACCCTTCATTCCTCCGTCACCCTACTTCTCCTCATCGTTTCGCTCAGTCCATATCACCATCTCCGCAGTCATCACCGCCCTCATCATCCCCATCTGGTTTTCTTTAATGTGTTTGTGGGTTTTGCAGGTGTCCCGTGCCGGAGAATTATCATAACTTTCGGCCACCATCACAGAAGCCGAGAACGCATGACAGGACCAGGTTTCAGGAGCAAAATTTGTAAAGAAAGATCCGGGAGCCGCTATGATATGTCAAACATTAAATGAAGCAGGGGTAAAAATCTGTTGAGCCCTTCAAAGAATTTCAAAATGCAGATTTTACAGATGGAGATATTAATTGTCGCGGCAAGAAATATCAATGAAAGATCCCAGGAATGCAGTGTCTGGCATTGAAGAATTTAAATTCCAATCCAACTTTCAGAAGGAAAAAAGTAAAAATGCACCAAAATCATATCCTCCAGGTTTAATTTCAATATATTTTTCTCTCGGGGAGGTACAGATTGCTACATATTTTATTCTTCATGTCTTATCCCTGAAGAAATTTGCACCTACTGCATTTATGTTATGGAGCAACCCCAGAGTACTTACAGCGTTCTTGCGCCGTCAAACACTTTGGGCGGGCGTTTTCTCACCATTTTGTTTCAATGAAATAGTTAATTGTTTCACCTACTTCTTTTATGAGTTTTCTCTCCTCCTTCCTCTATAAAAGGGGAGAAGAAAAACATTGTAAGGAATCCAGACTTTTATCAGAAAATTGTGCTGTGAAAGGCATTTTTGTATACATTTTGTAAAGCCTTTTGTATCGAGGCTCAGAGCCCATAGGGTCTCAGTGAGGAGGAGTTCTATCTGTAATGAGGATTCTGGTCTTTGGTATTTCACAGTATGTACTTTTCCTTAGGTGTTTAATACAATATTCCATTTCATACATCTTCTTGTATCATGTTACTGGAATGCGAGTGGCTCACTGATTCTAGATAAGGATTCATCCTAGTTGATGCCCATATTTGGATCAGTCAAGTGCTTTAAATAGGCTCAGGCATGATATACTATTTCATATTCATTTCATCCACTTTTCTGCTATATTAGTTGCTTTGGGAGGGTGCTTTTAAAACACCATTGTCATGTATGGATTCTTAGAATGATAAGCCCATATGTGGTTCTGTTGTGTATCTGGGTATCAGACCAAAGTTAACTAATATCCTCTTATGTTTCTTTCCCTACATGAACTTTCTGATATTTTATTTCTGTGACATATTATTTGAATTGGCCCTCTTTGCAGTAAATTGTCTCTTAGCTGTCTGATGCTTTAATATTGGAGCTTTGCATTGTGTCTCTGCAACATTACTTTCCCCGTGACCTTTTCTGTGATTGCTGGTCCCATTTTAAATCAATTTCCTTGTTTAACAAGTGATAGTAGGAGAGCCTTTGGATTGACAACCCAGCTTTATTACACGCCTCCTGTTATGCTAAGATGTCCTAGGCACTGGTCTATGGCAGCTCTAGACTGTCTCTAGGGTAGAAAACAATTGTCGACAACATGTTTAATAGAATGCTTGTCATGGCTAGTAGGGGTCTAGTAAAGTCCATGTTCAAGTGTTTGCATTAGTAACCTTATTTCATTTTTATAAATAATTTCTAGAAGTTTCATGAAGTTATAGGTAGTGGCCCGAGACCTAACCTTGAAAAAGTGGTCAAAATTCGGGGTCACTGGTAGAAAAATGCCTAAAAAAGGACACATTTTCATGGATTCCTTTTTGTGGGAGTGACAGGAGGGTCTCAGTCACATGATTTCCTTTTCATGGGAGTGACTAGGGTTCTAGTTCATTATAAAAATAGGTTCTCGTAGGGGTTGGAGACATGGAGGGGTTGGTTGGCTCCTGAAGGCTTTGTAGCTCCCAAGGAGGGTTAGATTGATCTTGTCTTGTCTATTCTACTTCCTTAACTATACATGGGTAGTTGAATCATATCATAGTAGCTCTTTATCACATGTTTAACCCAGTGGACTGGTTAGCTTGGGTAAATATGAGAGGAGGGTGTTACAGAGTAGCATCAAAGCATGGTTCCATTCTCCTTGGGTGATGTATGGTTTCCGTTCTCTTTAGATCAATGTGTTTTCATGTGTACATGTGAATTGCATGTGTGTCCTTATTATTTTGGTCTATGTGCTTGCTGTGTATGGCAGTGGTGGTCCATGTTTCCATTGTGATGTTATGCAAACGTTAATGGTGTTGTTGTCGAAATGTGGTCGTCATGAATGCATGTCAATGTTTGTATGTATAGTGTATGCATGTGTGTCATACATATGTTTTCTATGCAAGCATGGTACTTAGTCAGTGTTGTAGTTGTGGCATTATGCATGGTAACTGGGATGATGATTGAGATGATTTCTATATGTGATGATGATTGTGATTATATATATATATATATATATATATATATATATATATATATATATTTCTACTCATGATGATATTGTAGACAAGATGTCATCCCCTAGACTAAACTAAGGTATGTGGTTTGTTTATGATTTGGTTTAGTTGACATGATATACCTTGCAGGAAGAGAAGAAAACATATGAATAGAAATATGGTAGACTTCAACTCATGATATTCTCCCTATAGATCAGATGAGAAACATGGTGATGAGTACTCCCCTCACATACTAGTATAAAATCTGAGATGTTTTAAGGTAGAAATAAGGATTTTTAAAGAAGATAATGATTGAATCATTCAATCAAAAGGGAGAATTTCTAGGGCACATGATAAACAAGCAGAGGTGAATGCGATGATTATTTATATATTTTTAGACTTTCATACGAAAGGACTGCTTAGAATCAGTCACGGATATGAAGATAGGACTAATGGATCATATGGTAGCAGGTCACATGGGGGCATAGGTTGGATAGAGATGACACAGTCAGAGTTGGAAAATTATTGGATACACCCGATAGACGAGGCAATGGACATGGGCTTTACTCTAGCTCTAGTTTAGACAGGTATCATGGTCATCATCGTTAACATCCTTATAGGAGTATTGATAGGGGATATTTGTCGGATGAGCTCAAGAAATAAAAGGAACCTACATTTGATGGAGAAATGAAGTCACAGTATGTCGAAGCATGGTTTCCTGGGGTGAATAATTTCTTCATATTGCATGATTACTTAGTGAACATGAAGGCTAGAATAGATACATTCAGTATTAAAGTTAAGGAAAGCATTTGGTGGGAATATGTAAATAATGTCATAGGTATTCACAAAGATGATCTGACTTGAAGTGAGTTTGAGAGATTATTAAGGAAGAAGTATCTATCAAAGAGATATTATGATGATAGGGTGAAATAATTCTATGAGTTGAAGATGGGATCTATGACTAATGAGGAGTACACTAGCAGATTCTTGGAGTTATTGAGTTATGTGCCTTACCTAAAGGAGGAGAAAAAAAATATTCAGAGATTCATCAGTGGGTTTCCAGTAGCATTCAAGGATAGGATTTAGTTTTGTGAGCCTAGATTGTTGGAGGAGGTAATAAAAAAACTAATGCATTGTTATAAGAAATAAAAGCGCAGATATGAGACTACGAAGGATTGGAAAGGTAATGAGAAGGATAAAGGAAAATGGGACAACAAGTGAGTAAGACTTCAAGACACTGGTAACAAATAGAATGCAACACCGCCTAAGTAGTTCAATGCATATGATAGAGGACACAAATTTCAGTATGAGGAGTGGGACAAGGGTGATGGTAGGAAGCCCTTGTGGTGTTGGAATTGTGGAGGAGACAATTGCAGGAGAGATTGTCCAAAGAATCAAGGTGGTAGACCGCAGATATACATTTCTCATGAGGCACAAATAGTGGGGGATGTTGGACACATTATTCCTTGGAATTATGCAGAGATGGATAAAAGGCAGACAGATCACCAGGACTCTATTATCGATATTTATAGGAAGCTTTGTGATCAAGTTGTTTCTATTTTGATTGAACATATATATATAATTTTAGATATGTTAATATTGGGTTGGTGGATAAGTGTGGTTTGAATAAATAATTCCATGTAGAGTCTTGGTTAGCGCAGCTAGATATAGATATTAAGAAGAGATTTCATCACTGGGTAAGAGCTTGTGAATTTGAATTGAATGATATTTCTACATCGACACATCTAAAAGTACTTTCGTTGGGATCATATAGTATGATTTTGGGTAGGAATGAATGTATCTTCATAGGAAAAAAGTGGATTATTATGAAAATTTCATTGAGTGCTTGGATGACAATGGAGAATAGAGAATATTGCAAGGTAAGAAGAAGGTAACATCAGTTAGGATGGTTATAGCTATGCAGGAAAAGCGTAGTCAGAGGAAAGGGTGTGTTTTGTTCGTAGTACATATTTCTAGTGATAAAGGTAAAAATGTTGAGGATGCATAGGTATTTAGTAGGTACCTAGTTTTACAATAGTTTTAATTAGGATGTATTTCCCCCATATATTTTAGAGTTACCACCACACAGGGAGTGTACTTTTCTATTGAATTGGTACCAAGGGTGGCACCATCATTAAAGGTGTCTTATAGGATCAACACACCAGAGTTAGTGGAATTAAAGTTACAGTTGAAGGAAATGTTTGAAAAAGGATACATTAGGCCAAGTGTATCGTCTTGGGGTGCACGAATTTTGTTTGTGAAGAATAAGGATGGTACTCTTAGGTTATGCATTGATTATAGTCATATGAACAAGGTGACGATTAATAATAAGTATCCATTGACGAGGATCGATGATTTTATTAATCAGTTGAAGGGAGTAACAATGTTATTGAATATTGACTTGAGATCAGGGTATCATCAGGTACGCATCAAAGAAGAGGATATTTACAAGACTTCTTTTTGAGCCAAGTATGGCAATTAGGAGCTTTTTGTATTTCCTTTCAATTTGACTAATTCTCCATATACTTTTATGGGCTTTATGAATAGTGTATTGCATACTTACATAGACACGTTTTTTATTGTATTCATTGATGATATATTGGTATATTCTAAGAATGAGGAATAACCTGTCAAACATTTAGCAGCAATATTGATTTTTTTAAGAGAGAATCAGTTGTATGCTAAGCTCAGTAAATGTAGTTTCATACAAATAGAGGAACATTACTTAGGACATGTTGTCTCCAAGGAATGCATAATAGTGGATCTAGAAAAGATAAATACTATCATGGAATGGGTAGCTCATAGGAACGTGGATGAGGTTAGATCATTGATGGGGTTGGAAGGTTATTATAGGAGGTTCATCAGGAACTTATTATGGATTTCCTATCCTATTAAATCATTGCAGCTAAAAGGAAAGAAATTTGAATGGATAGAGGAATGAGCAGTGAGTTTTGAGCAGTTAAGTAGTTGCTTACAAATGCACCAGTGTTAAAGATTGCAGATATGGAAAAAGAGTTTTTGGTATGTACAAATACTTATAAGAGAGGAATTGGTGGAGTAATGATGTAGTAAGGATGGGTGGTATGCTATGAATCAAGGAAAGTGAATGAATATGAGTAGAATTATGTGACACATGATCTTGACTTGGTAGTGATCATCCATGAATTGAAGATGTGGAGGCACTATCTTCTTAGCAGGAGGTTCCTATTGATGAGTGATCATAGTGGATGGAGGTATCTATTTGAAAAACAAAATTTGAATGTCAGGGAACCTAGTTAGTTGGGCACAATCAATGGTTTCAACTTTGAAATCAAGTACATTAAAGGTAAATAGAACAAGGTTGCAGATGATCTTAGTAGGAGAATACAAGTGAATCATTTAGTAGCCATGAGCTCCTATGGGATGGATTTACAGGATCATTTCTTGCAGGCAGGACAACAGGATGAAATGTATAGAGAGAATATGCATAGGTTACAATAGGGTATAGGTGACCAAGATGTGGACTATCGTCTCATAGTAGATGGTTTGGTCAGATTTAGGGACATGATATATGTGTCAGAAAACAATGAACTGAAGAAGCTTATATTGAAAGAATTTCATCCTAAGGCATACTCAGGTCATCTGGGATTTCGGAAGACATTCAAAACAATGAAGAAGTTGGCCAAATTTGAATAAAAAAGTGCAAGATTTTGTATTTAGGTGCTTGCATTTTCAACAGGTAAAGGCAGAGTGTAACCATCCAGGTGGATTTCTACAACCGATTCTAATTCCATAGTGGAAATGGGAGGTCATTTCCATGGATTTAGTCACGGGTTTTCCAAGGACATCCAAACAACATTATTCTATTATGGTTTTGGTTGAAATTTTTCAAAAGGTAGCACACTTCATTCCAGTGAAGTCTATGTATTCAGCTAATGATGTAGAACATGTCTTCATCAATGATGCAGTGAGGTTGCGTGGTATTTTGAGGAAGTTTGTGTTAGATATCGATGCTAAGTTCAATTCTTGGTTATAGAAAGAGTTATTTGTTGTTAGCTCCCTATATTACTAGTTTAGTCCCTTATTGTTATGAGTGTAGCCCCCTTATTTTTATTGTTGTACCCCTATAACCCCAATATTGTTATTATTGTGCCCTTACATTGTTATTTTTAGGTCAGCTATGATTATATTGTGGCCCCATGGACTCCTATATATAGAAGGAGGTTTTGGTCATTTGTATCATCCAAGAATTGTTCAATTATGTAATGTATTGGAGGTTTCCCCCTTGAAGTGGCTTATTTATAAGGCATTTATCTCTCTTTTCTTCTATTTTTGGAACTGGTTTCATAACATCTGGTATCAGAGCTTTGGATTCTAGGGTTTCGCTGCTCCAAACAGGTCATTGTGCAATTTTCACAATAACTTTTTTATATGATGGTTTAGAAGCTGAAATTTGTACAGCATGAAGCCAAAATCCTAAGGAACCTCTTGTAAAAATTTTAGATCTTGTTTTGAAATATTCTCAGAGATATGATCTGGGTAATTTAGAGTTTTTTCAAGCTCCTAAATTTCAACTAAAACAGGTTATAGTGGAATTTTCGCTATAACATTTTGTATACAAAGTTTCAGAAGCTTAAATTCTTACAGTGCGAATCCGAAATACTGAGGAGCCTCCTGTAAACACTTAAGATCTTGGTTCACAACATTTTTTAAGATATGATCTATGGAAGTTAGGATTGTTTTAGGCTCCCAAATTTCATTGCAAAGAGGTGACCGTGGGAAAAACATCATAACTCTCTCTCTGAGTATCGGATTGGGATTCTGTAAAAAGTAGCCGCAAGTAAATGGATTTTTGTTTTTTTTATATGAATTTCAGAGCTAAAAGATGAAACAGTGACATGTGGCAACTCGTACAAATTCTCTCTACTGAACCAGTCCATAATTAGGTCATCATGGGAGATTGGCATAACTTTGGCTAGAAGAATCAAAATTAGGTTAGACCTGTGGCATTCGAAATAAGATTCAGAGGGCTACCTCAGGGAAAAATTTCAGATATTGAAGATCCAAAATCACAGAGATAACTCAGTTTCAATATTGAGCTTCTCAAAAGAGAGAAAAAGGTGTGTTTTTTTTTTAATTACATAAATCTCGTTTGAAAAAAATTAGTTTGAATTTATTGCAAGGGAATATTAAAGAACAGATATCAGTATTGGTGTTGAGTCCCAAATTGGCATCTTTCCTATACACCTTTTTAGAATTTTTCCATTTACCTGGACCTCCTAATTCATCAACATCATTTCATATTAATCATAAAAGAGCATTTAAAGTGGTTTTTAACTATGTTTCCTGTCTGCTGTTTGAATTAGATTTTTTCTCATTTAGCTGCGGAATCTTGTCACTTTCCGCAGCTGCTTCAACTTTCCGCAGCCATTTTGTTAAAGTCTATATTGTAGGTGTCTTTAGGAAAATCGAGCCACATGGGCAAGTTGGAAATGACATGGACATGGACCGAGTCCTATTGGCTCAGTCGAATTCACTAAAGAAGGCCGTGGTCAAATGAAGCCAAGCGGCGGTCAACCTAAGAGTCCTACGGTGACAGAACTCTGTTTTTCACCACGTGAAGACTTGCGTGGCCGTTTCTAAATCACGGGGGACATATCAACACCTGTGAACGGCTCCATAAGCCGAATCCAACGGCCACTCTCCATAGATTTAATCTTCACGGCAACCATAATGCTAGATTTCTGGACGTGGTTGTTCACGTGTCTTCTATCAGCGCAGAATGTAGGAAATTAGTTATGTCATCCTCTGTTATAAATAATGCGTTCTCATACGCATAGTAGTTAGCTGGTGTAATGTAATTTTGGCTGTCAAGAAAGCCCACTGTGCCGTGAAATTATTTCCTTGTTATGACTGTGTTTTAAATATATGAGAAGCCTCTGTTCATAAGTATAATTCGTGGTTGATATCTGTTGCCCGAGGATTGTGTAGAGGGCCCCTGCACACGCCGAGGTTTTGTGTATTGCTGTATAGTTTCATGATTTATTTCCTTACGTTAATTATGCCATAATCATTCACGTGTATATATTACATCTCTTATGGTATTAACGTTTTATTTCTGTTCATAATTTTTCATGCTTTCTATTGCTGTTAACTGATCAGTGTCTTTGTTTCAGATTATAGTAGGCAGCCCGGGCATTTGCACATAGTTTTGCAATGACTAATGACATGGAATCAATGTTGTTCTTCTGCTGATTTATTTTTTCCTTAGCTTTTAATTTCAGCACTGTTTTATTCATTTCAGTTTTGTACATTTGCTTTACTAGTTATATTAGATATTAAATTACTCATGTCATTATCAGTTACCTCCGAAAGCCATAGCGAGACTAATGGTGAGGGATTGAAGTATGAGTGTGTAGTTTGATATTAGATTATTTTTTCTCGCAAGTTAGATATTAAATTGCTCATGTCATTATCAGTTACCTCCGAAAGCCATAGCGAGACTAATGGTGACGGGTCAGAATATGAGTTGATGTAATTTGATTTTAGCTTTACTTTGCTTGCAATATTTGGATTTCTTTTAGTACAGTTTCTTCTGTGTTTAGACAGCAACAAGGGTAATGGGTTTCATGATCAATAGTTCACTGTTTGTTTAACTAGTATAGTGGAACATTTTCATTTTCTTTTAGAAATTAATTTTGTCATTGTATGTTTCAAAATCCTTTTGAAGTTTGAAGTTTGGGAAATCATTATAAAGGACATCATTGCCTTGAACATTCATAACCATACTTGTCTTTTAGAATTTCCATCTCACATTAGGAAACCAACCAAGATAAATAAAAACCCAAAAACGAAAAAAAGTAAGAGATAGGTTATCTTGCACATATAGTGCGCCACACTTCGTCAACTTACGAATCCCGGATTGAAAAATTAATGTAGCAATTTAGGACACACTAAATTGACCAAACATTTTGGTGCCGTTGCCGAGGAAGTGTAACTAGGTAGCCAATTTCTTTAAAAAATATATATAAAAAGAAGGGAAAACTTGATAACTTCTTCAAGTATGCTCTCCTCTTGCACCTAGTGTGATCTGGAGGATCAGAAAAGAGAGTTATTGGTTCAGTAATTTCTTAAGTATGCTCTCTTCTTGCACCTAGTGTGACCTGGAAGATCAGAAAGAGAATTATTAGCCCAACTTAAAAAAAAATAAAAAAATAAAAAATGACATGCACAGAGCAAGAGATTCTAGGGGAAGGTTTATAGCTAGAGCCAAGAGTTCGATTTTCACAACTCCATCTTCTTCAAGGCATAGACAAGATTCACCACCATCTACCCCTAGCCTTAATATTCTTGGAATTCAAGGAGCAGCTGAATTAGAGGATTCTCCTATACCACCTACCAAATCTCATTTAGAAAAAGACCCTTTCTTTACTTCTACAGGAGAGTATATTGTAATCAAAGAAGTAGAATCACCTGAAGAAGAAAAGGAAGAAACTCCCTCTCATCCTCCCTTAATAGAAGAACTAGAGGACTTTAAGAACTCTGAAGAAACTATCATGACAGAGGAAGTAGTAGATGGATTTGGAGGTGGAGGTAGAGGTAGAGGAGGAGGAAACAATGATGGAGGTGGAGGTAATAATGGAAGAAATAGGGAAGGAGACAACTCGTTTGGATTCCCTATAGTTGATGAGGAAACTCATACAACGATGAAAAACATCTCACCATCTGTCCTCCCCAACTTTTATGGATTGCGAAGTGAGGATCTTGAAACATTTCTGTTTGAGTTTGAAGTCGTGTGCCGAACCTATGACTATATGGAAGACTCTCAAAAACTCAAACTGTTTCCTTCAACATTGAAGGGATCCGCTTTGAAATGGTTCATGGGATTAGTCACCCAATATATTAGGACTTGGAATGATATGAAACAAACATTTTTGGATAGATACCTGGACTATTGCATGCCCACCAATCACAAGGATGAGGTATTCAAAATGGTGCAAAAAGAAGATGAAAATTTGGAGGATTTACTTGAAATATTTCAATACAACTTAAAAAGAGAAAAGATGAGCAACTTAGATGAGGAAAATTTGAAAGCCCTTCTATTAAAAGCCATCATAGATGAATGGATAGATATTTTAAACATGATGGGAAAAGGAGACATTTCTCAACTTCCACTTCGTGACATAACAGAACTATGTGTCCATCTCTCAAGGGGAAAATCTAAAACGGGAAAAGGGCCTAGAGATCCTTCTCTTATCAGGGCAAACAAATCTGCAACTGGATCAGTAAGTAGGGCAGAGATTGGCAATATGCTTAATGAATTCAAAACTGATATCTTAGGGAGCCTTAGTGAACAAATAGACACCCTTAAAATTCAAAACAAGCAGAAAGCAGAAACTGATGCTCTAGCCATCTTTTGTCCGAAATGTAGGAAGAAACATGCTTTAAGGGAATGTCCCTTAGATGCAAAATTTGTAGAAACATATATGATTTTCTCAGAGAATCATGAGACCAAGGATTGTCCTTCAATTCCTGGACTCAAAGCTGTCTTTCAAGAAGATCCAAATTCAGTAGAATATCTCTGTTTTGTTGCAAAAAAACCTTCGCAGGGGCAACAAACTCAAGGGTTTAACAACCCTATGAATTTTCAACCCCCACCAAATTGGAATCCTTGGCAACAACCTTGGCCCCAATCTCAAAATCCATATCAGTTATGGGTACAAGGTATGCAAAATCCTTATGGGAGATTTGCTAAATTTTATCAATGTCCTCCATCTTTTCAAAATCAACAAGTTCCATAACTTCCAAACCCAAATCCACAACTTTCATTGCCATTTCCAAAACAACAACCTTCTCAGAAAAATCGAAATCCTAAACTCATGCTTCCATTCCAACAAAAGACAAATCAACTTCCAGCTCAGCCATTTCCAAATCCTAACAATAAAAATCCTCAGAATACTTACATGATAGAAGGACAATAATTTCCTACCTATATGATTGTTCCTCTCAATGATGTACAACTTAGGTCTGGTAGAGTTTTAGAAAAACCTTCTATAGATGTCCAAGAGCAAGATACCTCTAAGGAGGACTCTCTTAAAGTCAATAAGGGTTCTGAGGAAGCATCTCTTCAAAACTCAAACATTCAAAAAGAGAAAGAAAAATTAACACCCACAACTCCTATAGTTGAGCAACCTGCATCTTCATCCACACCTCCTTTCCCTGAAAGATTACAAATTGATAAAGGGGTGGAAAAACAAATCTTGTTGCCTAAATATGATTTTATAGATGAATTAAATAATGTTTGTATCAAGATTCCCTTGCTACAAGCCATTAGAGAGATTCCTATTCTAGAAAAAGCAATAAAGGAGTTGAGTCTCAAAAGACCATGAAGGAAACTAAAAGATACAAGAAGAATCCATCTGGTAGGAAAAATTACCATGTAGAAGTATGTAGATCCAGGTAGTCCAATTGTCAAGACACATATAAATGGGATAGAAATTCCAAACACATTGATTGACTTAGGGGCTCCTATCAACATTATGAGTAGACAGACTATGGAACAACTAAAACTTCCTAATCTTCTTTTTACACCTACTTTACTGCAACTTGCAGATCGATCAATTATCAAACCAGATGGTGTATTAGAAGATATTTCAGTCTCCTTAGATTCTTGGGAATATCAAGTAGATTTTATGATTTTGACTCCCAAGAGTAATCTAGGAGGGCACCCACTTATCTTAGGAAGACCTTGGCTAGCCACAGCTGATGCTTTCATTAGTTGTAGATCTGGGGATATGTACATTTCTAATGGTAATTCGACAAATAAATTCAATTTGTATCCTCCAACAAAAGCAATCACAGAAGTAGGAGATAATGAATGGGTCGATGATGAGGACACTATACAACCTATCTTTACCATTTCTGAAATCAGTGAGGATAGTCAAATTCTGAACACATTAGAAAATTTTGAGACATCTTCAGAATATGACCCCACACAATTTTAGTTGGAATCTGACATAGAATATTTATCATCAAGAAAAATGTCTCTTTACTCTATGGAAGAGTTCGGTAGTTCTACCATTGAGATTTTTCCAGGAAAAACATTAAATATCAACAAAAATTTGGAAAAGTCACAACAGGAGGAACTAACCAAAATCTTGCAAAAACATTCTACTGCATTTGCATGGGAGTATACTGACATGAAAGGTATTGATCCTAAGACTTGCATCCATCATATCTATATTGAAGAAAACAGTAGACCAATCAGACAACCTCAAAGAAGGATGAATCCAAATCTTAGGGAGATAGTGAAAGAAGAGCTCCAAAAACTAGTCAATGTAAACTTCATTTATCCAATTTCAGATAGCCGATGGGTTTCTCCTTTGGTTATAGTACCTAAAAAGAATGGTAAATGGAGGGTATGCATTGATTACAGGGAATTGAACAAAGCAAATTTGAAGGATCACTTTCCTTTGCCCTTTATTGATCAGGTATTAGATACATTAGTAGGCAAAAAGTACTTTTCATTCTTGGATGGTTTTAGTGGCTATAATCAAATTCAGGTAGCACCTGAAGATCAAGATAAGACCACATTTACCTATCCATGGGGAACTTTTGCTTATCGAGTGCTTCCTTTTGGGTTATGTAATGCACCCGCAACATTCCAAAGAGCAGTACTAGGAATTTTTTCTGATCTAATCCATGATTGTGTAGAGGTTTATATGGATGATTTTACAGTTTATGGTAATTCATTTGAAGAGACATTAGAAAATTTGGAAAAAGTTCTTATAAGATGTAAAGAAACAAACCTTTCATTAAGCCATGAAAAATGCTTTATGATGTTTACTGAAGGTATTGTTTTGGGGCATCATATTTCAGGAGATGGGATTAAGGTTGATAGATCAAAAGTGGAAGTCATCTCCAAGTTGCTTATTCCAAATTGTCAAAGAGATGTTAGAAGTTTTCTAGGATTTACTGGATACTATAGAAGATTTATAGAAAACTTCACTAAAATAGCATCTCCACTATTTGTGAATTCAAATGGGATCCTGATTGTCAATCAGCCTTTGAAACTTTGAAAACAAGAATATCTAAAGCACCTATCTTGAGAGGACCAAATTGGAAACTCCCTTTCCATATTTCTACAGATGCTTCAGATACAGCTCTAGGAGCTGTGTTGGGTCAAAAGGATTTAGTCCCTTATGCCATTTACTATACCAGTAAAAATTTGACTCCCACGAAGTTGAACTATACTGTAACTGAAAAAGAGTTTTTAGCTATTGTTCATGCAATCAATAAGTTTAGACATTATATAACAGGCCATGAAACTTTTATTCATACTGATCATTCTGCGATTAGATATCTAATGAACAAACCTGTTACTAATGGTAGAGTGACAAGATGGCTCCTACTTTTGCAGGAATTCAATATTACTGTGTTGGATAGACCAGGGAAGCAAAATACAGTAGCTGATTTCTTGTCTAGAGGATAAGTTTCCTGATGAATACTTGTTTGCAGTAACTATTAAGACCCCTTGGTATGTAGATATTGCTAACTATTTGGTTACAGGGAAACTGCCTCCACAATTATTTCCAAGTGAAAAAAGAAAGATTATTCAGGAGAGTTCAAAATATTCATGGATTTCTAACGAATTGTTTAAAACAGGGCCAGATCTTGTGATCAGAAGATGTGTCAGGGAAGATGAAATGCCTGATATCCTCAAGGCATGTCATGATGAACCATGCGAAAGACACTTTGCTGACAAAAGGACAGCCTATAAAATCCTCTCTTTAGGATATTATTGGCCTCTCCTCTTCAAAGATGTAAAAAAATATGTCAAAAGGTCTGACAACTGCCAAAGAGTAGGGAAACCTACCCTTTCAAATGAAATGCCATTGCAACCACAGGTACTCATCGAACCCTTTGAAAAATGGGCTTTAGATTTCATTGGACCTATTAATCCACCATCTAAGAAAAATAAGTATATATTAGTTTGTACTGATTATGTTACTAAATGGGTGGAAGCCAAAGCATTAGTGTCTGCTACTGAAAATTCAGTTGTTAATTTTCTTTATGAGGATATTTTTACTCGCTTTGGTGTTCCAAGAGAAATTGTGACATATCAGGGAAGCCAATTCACATCCAACCTGGTGGAGAAGCTGATGGAAGAATAAAAAATCAAGCACAGAAGATCTACTCCTTACCATCCGCAAGCAAATGGTCAAGTGGAGTCTACAAACAAAGTTCTCGAAAGCATCATCACCAAAACTGTTCATCTACATAGAAGAGATTGGGCAGAAAGGCTTCCTGAAGCCTTGTGGGCCTACAGAACTACATGGAGAAATACAACAGGACATTCTCCCTATGAACTTGTTTATGGTAAAGAAGTCCTGCTCCCCATTGAGTTCCAAGTCAAAACCTTCAAGATAGCAGTTCAGTTGGAGATGGATCTATCAGAAGCCCAAACGCATAGAATGGAGCAGTTGAATGAGCTAGATGAGATCAGACAAGAGGAAATTCTAAGAACTGATCTAGTTCAATATCAAAGAGCTAAATGGCATGACAAATACATCAAAGATAAGAAGTTTCAAGAAGGAGATTGGGCATTGCTATTTGACTCCAAGTTTAAAGATTTTAAAGGAAAATTTCAGACGCATTGGCTTGGGCCATATGAGATTGACAAGATCTTTAGCAATGGAGCGGTAAGAATCAAGACCATTGATGAATTTCAAACTCCTCTTATTGTGAATGGCCACAGATTAAAGATCTATCATAAGCCACTCTCAAAAGAGGAATTTGTCAAAAATTTTCAAGATAATTCTGCAATAAGGCTGGTGAAGAAGAATCCTTCTTCTCCACCAGCCTAGCCTTTGTTCATAAGTAAAAATAAAAATAAAAAATAGTATAAGCCTGAAAACCAATCACTGATTGGCAGTCTTATACAGAAAATGTAGGGTGAAAATCAGGAACACCTGACACCCTATATTTTCCAAAAAAAATTCTCTCTCTCTCTCTTATTTCACAAGTTTTATGACAACCCACTCCATTTCATTCCATTTCATTCCACTTCATTCCACTCCACTTCATTTCATTTCACTCCATTTCATCTATTTCATTTCATTTCAACAATAAAATTTTCTTTCATGACCATTTTCATTCAGTCAGTTATCATCTATCCATCTCCATTCACCTAAATAATTGTTGTGTCAGTTTCCGCAGCTGACACCAGTTTCCGCAGCCAGAAGCAGTTTCTGCAGCCACCACTCTGTTTTTCAAAAAAAAATTTACAGTCAGATGTTAGTTCAACAATTGTGAAATCAAATGTAGGTATGAAGACATATTATGAAGACATGAGGCATTCAAAAGCATCAATGAGGAGCAACTGATTGAAGACCAATGAAAAATGGCAAGAATTACAAGGTATGAGTAGAAATTTATTTCAAATGGCATTCAAGCACATTTTTACATAGTTATAAACCATAGCTCCATTATATGCAATGATTGCGTTGATAACTCCGTAACCATCCCACGATCTCTATACGATTCCCCACAATCCTTGCATTCATTTTTAAATGGCCTCATAATCAAGCCTCCGGTCTTCACTAATGTTCGGCTATACTTTGACACTCCACCTGTAATTAAGGAACGTGGTTGATTTGACTACGGCTTCTCTTAGCCGCACAAAATCCGTAGCCGTTGCATAAACGTGCTTGCATCTACTCTGCAGCCACCCAATTTTAAATATTTCCGGATGCGTTTTACTTCCCCTACTGTTCTATTTATCTCACGGTTGCATTTCCATCGTGCTCACATAAGCCTTCACCCCATTTTGTTCTCTTTTCCGCTTCATTCCGTGTACCTATTCTTTGATATCCGCTTACAGTCACTGGAATCCTTCATAAACCCTGATCATTTTTTCCGTCTTACCTCTATTAAACCTTCTTCACGCAGACGAGTTCTAAAGTATAGAAGGAAGGATGGGTCAGTTGTTGAGAACAGAACCAGAGGGACCCAAATTTATGGAAGGATACCCGCAAGTCAAAGACATATTGAAAAAGGCAAAATGGCGTCGGTTTAGTCAAAAGTTTAAAGGCTACAATAAGGAGGTAACAAAAACTTTTGCGAGGTCTTTCAACGGTCTGGAGGTAGAAATTGGGGACCTCAAATTTACAGTGACTGAGGCATCCATAGCAGCAGCTACAGAACTGCCTCAAGAAGGTGAACGCTGGTTCAAGAACAAGAGCATTGGCAAGGAAGCCTGGAGAGTGATCCTACGTAACCCAGGTATGGATGTCACCATTTTCAAAAAGGCAAATCCTGTTCATGCTTTAAAAGAGGAGTGGGCCAGTTTACTGTTGGTTATTCAAAAGTTTATTACCTGTGAGGGACGTTTTGGATCAATGTACATGTATCATACCCGACTGTTGATGAACTTCCTAGACAACCAGTCCCTCAATCTGCCATACTTCTTACTAAACAGTTTGAAAAAGATGTCTGTAACCGTCTAGAAGCATCTAGGGGATGTGGAACCACATTTTTATCACCATGGTCTCCTGAAAATCTTGATAGAAAAAAAATTAAAGGAGAAAAAGGACACCTGGGAGCAGTTTTTAGTTAGAAATTTCTTTGAAGAACCCCAAGAAACCCCTGAAGGCAGTACATTAAAAAGAAGTAGAATAAAGAAAACAGATGATAAAACTCAAAGCACTCCTACTAACATAGTTGAAAGAACTAGTACAGAGGAAAGACTGTCTAAAAGGAAGAAGGAAAAAACTGAAGGTAAAAAGCCAACAAAATCAAAAGAGAAAAGAAGCATTGAGGATGTGTATCAAATCCCTTCCTCAGAAGAAGATCATCAAGTATTTTCTGAGAGACTAATTCACCTTCAAGAACAGTCAGTTATGGCCAAAAATAAAGGAAAAGAAAAACAGAAGGAAGGAGACAATAGTCCACAGTGTGTAAGAAGAAGCAACAGGCTTAAAGGAAAGTGGAAGAAAACACAAACAAAAGGACCCCATTTTATTTATTTGGGAGAAGGAACACCTGAACAAACTCCAACTGGCCATAGTCCACCTCATTCTCAGCCAAACGTTGAAACTAGTCCTCAAGATGTTGACATGAGTCCTTTTCGGCCAGATTTTGAAGTCAATTCTCCTCCACAGTATTTTGGGGACAGCCCAAGGAAAACGACACCCGAGATAGATCCAAAGAAACAAGAGGTGTATGATTACATAGAATCCTTAGAAAGAATAGCCACGGGTCCCAGCACTTCATCCACTCAGCCTCACACAACACAAGAAGATCTAGTCCAATCGTTGAAACAAGAAATTTTTGAGTTGGAGGTTTTAAATAGACATATTAAAAATGAAAATGAAGCATTAAAGGAGAAAAACAGATTGGACAAGATCATTCATGACAACACTATGCTACATCTGGGACTATGGCACAAAAAGAACAGGAAATTGAAGAAGAAATGCCAGAAGATAAGTAGAGCACTGATTAATCTCAAATTCAGATGCTTGATGAAGAAGCCCAGGATGTTAGCAGCACCAAGAAAGAGGAGAAGAGGACTGGATGTACTGGCAGAGGTATCAGAGCATATGAATTGAAGGAGGATGATCAAAATTTTGGTTGCATGGGGACATGCAACACCTTCACAGTGGGGGTATGTTGAGTCCCAAATTGGCATCTTTCCTATACACCTTTTTAGACTTTTTCCATTTACCTGGACCTCCTAAGTCATCAACATCATTGCATATTAATCATAAAAATAGCATTTAAAGTGGTTTTTAACTATGTTTTGTGTCTGCTGTTTGAATTAGATTTTTTCTCATTTAGCTGCGGAATCTTGTCACTTTCCGCAGTTGCTTCAATTTTCCACAGCCATTTTGTTAAAGTCTATATTGCAGGTGTCTTCAGGAAAATCAAGCGACATGGGCAAGTTGGAAATGATATGGACATGGAACCAGTCCTATTGGCTTAGTCGAATTCACCAAAGAAGGTCGTGGTCAAATGCAGCCAAGCGGTGGTCAACCTAAGAGTCCTACGGTGACAGAACTCTGTTTTTCACCACGTGAAGACTTGCTTGGCCATTTCTAAATCACGGGGGACATATCAACACCTGTGAACGGCTCCATAAGCCGAATCCAACGGCCACTCTCCATAGATTTAATCTTCACGGCAGCCATAATGCTAGATTTCTGGACGTGGTTGTTCATGTGTCTTTTATCAGTGCAAAATGTAGGAAATTAGTTATGTCATCCTCTGTTATAAATAATGTGTTCTCATACGCATAGTAGTTAGCTGGTGTAATGTAATTTTGGCTGTCAAGAAAGCCCACTGTGCCGTGACATTATTTCCTTGCTATGAATGTGTTTTAAATATATGAGAAGACTCTGTTCATAAGTATAATTCGTGGTTGATAGCTGTTGCCCGAGGATTGTGTAGAGGGCCCTTGCACACGCCAAGGTTTTGTGTACTGCTGTATAGTTTCATGCTTTATTTCCTTACGTTCATTATGCCATAATCATTCACGTGTATATATTACATCTTTTATGGTATTAACGTTTTATTTCTGTTCATAATTTTTCATGCTTTATATTGCTGTTAACTGATCAGTGTCTTTGTTTCAGATTATAGTAGGCAGCCCAGGCATTTGCACATAGTTTTGCAATGACTAATGACATGGAATCAATGTTGTTCTTCTGCTGATTTATTTTTCTTAGCTTTTAATTTCAGCACTGTTTTATTCATTTTAGTTTTGTACATTTGCTTTACTAGTTAGATTAGATATTAAATTTCTCATGTCATTATCAGTTACCTCCGAAAGCCATAGCGAGACTAATGGTGAGGGATTGAAGTTGAGTGTGTAGTTTGATATTAGATTATTTTTTTCCGCAAGTTAGATATTAAATTTCTCATGTCATTATCAGTTACCTCCGAAAGCCATAGCGAGACTAATGGTGAGGGATTGAAGTATGAGTGTGTAATTTGGTATTAGTTTATTTTTCTGCAAATTAGATATCGGATTACTCAAGTTGTTTATGATTACCTCCAAAAGCCATAGCGAGACTAATGGTGAGGGGTCAGAATATGAGTTGATGTAATTTTATTTTAGCTTTACTTTGCTTGCAATCTTTGGATCTCTTTGAGTACAGTTTCTTTTGTGTTTAGACAGCAGCAAGGGTAATGGGTTTCATGATCAATAGTTCACTGTTTTTTTAACTAGTATAGTGGCACATTTTCATTTTCTTTTAGGAATTAATTTTGTCATTATATGTTTCAAAATCATTTTGAAGTTTGAAGTTTGGGAAATAATTATAAAGGACATCATTGCCTTGAACATTCATAACCATACTCGTCTTTTAGAATTTCCATCTCACATTAGGAAACCAACCAAGATAAATAAAAATCCAAAAACGACAAAAAAGTAAGAGATAGGTTATCTTGCACATATAGTGCGCCACACTTCGTCAGCTTACGAATCCCGGATTGACAAATTAATGTAGAAATTTAGGACACACTAAATTTACCAAACATTTTGGCGCCATTGCCGGGGAAGTGTAACTAGGTAGCCAATTTCTTAAAAAAAAATATAAAAAGAAGGGAAAACTTGATAACTTCTTGAAGTATGCTCTCCTCTTGCACCTAGTGTGATATGGAGGATCAGAAAATAGAGTTATTGGTTCAGTAATTTCTTAAGTATGCTCTCTTCTTGCACCTAGTGTGACCTGGAAGATCAGAAAGAGAATTATTAGCCCAACTTAAAAAAATAAAATAAAAAATGACATGCATAGAGCAAGAGATTCTAGGGGAAGGTTTATAGCTAGAGCCAAGAGTTCGAATTTTCACAACTCCATCTTCTTCAAGGCATAGACAAGATTCACCACCATCTACCCATAGCCTTAAGATTCTTGGAATTCAAGGAGCAGCTAAAGTAGAGGATTCTCCTATACCACCTACCAAATCTCATTTAGAAAAAGACCCTTTCTTTACTTCTACAGGAGAGTATATTGTAATCAAAGAAGTAGAATCACCTGAAGAAGAAAAGGAAGAAACTCCCTCTCATCCTCCCTTGATAGAAGAACCATAGGAATTTGAGGACTCTAAAGAAACTATCATGGCAGAGGAAATAATAGATGGATTCGGAGGTAGAGGTAGAGGTAGAGGAGGAGGAAACAATGGAGAAAACAATGGTGGAGGTGAAGGTAATAATGGAAGAAATAGGGAAGGAGACAACTCATTTGGATTCCCTATAGTTGATGAGGAAACTCATACAATGATGTAAAACATCTCACCATCTATCCTCCCCACCTTTAATGGATTGCGAATTGAGGATCCTGAAACATTTCTGTTTGAGTTTGAAGTCGTGTGCCGAACCTATGACTATATGGAAGACTCTCAAAAACTCAAACTGTTTCCTTCAACATTGAAGGGAGCCGCTTTGAAATGGTTCATGGGATTAGTCACCCAATCTATTAGGAGTTGGAATGATATGAAACAAACATTTTTGGATAGATACCTAAAATATTGCATGCCCACCAATCACAAGGATGAGGTATTCAAAATCGTGCAAAAAGAAGATGAAAATTTGGAAGATTTACTTGAAAGATTTCAATACAACTTAAAAAGAGCAAAGATGAGCAACTTAGATGAGGAAACTTTGAAAGCCCTTATATTAAAATCCATCAGAGATGAATGGATAGATATTTTAAACATGATGGGGAAAGGAGATATTTCTCAACTTCCACTTCGTGACATAACAGAACTATGTGTCCATCTCTCAAGGGGAAAATCTAAAACGGGAAAAGGGCCTAGAGATCCTTCTCTTATCAGGGCAAACAAATCTGCAACTGGATCAGTAAGTAGGGCAGAGATTGGCAATATGCTTGATGAATTCAAAACTGATATCTTAGGGAGCCTTAGTGAACAACTAGACACCCTTAAAATTTAAAACAAGCAGAAAGCAGAAACTAATGCTCTAGCCAACTTTTGTCCGAAATTTAGGAAGAAACATGCTTTAAGGGAATGTCCCTTGGATGAAAAAGTTGTAGAAACATGTATTATTTGCTCAGAGAATCATGAGACCAAGGATTGTCCTTCAATTCCTGGACTCAAAGCTGTCTTTCAAGAAGATCCAAATTCAGTAGAATCTCTCTGTTTTGTTGCAAGAAAACCTTGGCAGGGGCAACAAACTCAAGGTTTTAACAACCCTATGAATTTTCAACCCCCACCAAATTGGAATCCTTGGCAACAACCTTGGCCCCAACCTCAAAATCCATATCAGTTATGGGTACAAGGTATGAAAAATCCTTATGGGAGATTTGCTGAATTTTATCAATATCCTCCATCTTTTCAAAATCAACAAGCTCCACAACTTCCAAACCCAAATCCACAACTTTCATTGCCATTTCCACAACAACAATCTTCTCAGCAAAATCCAAATCCTCAACTCATGATTCCATTCCAACAAAAGACAAATCAATTTCTAGCTCAGCCATTGCCAAATCCTAACAATAAAAATCCTCAGAATACTTACATGATAGAAGGACAACAATTTCCTACCTATATGATTGTTCCTCTCAATTATGTACAACTCAGGTCTAGTAGAGTTTTAGAAAAACCTTCTATAGATATCCAAGAGCAAGATACCTCTAAGGAGGACTCTCTTAAAGTCAATAAGGGTTCTGAGGAAGCATCTCTTCAAAACTCAAACATTCAAAAAGAGAAGGAAAATTTAATACCCACAACTCCTATAGTTGAGCAACCTGCATCTTCATCCACACCTCCTTTCCCTGAATGATTACAAATTGATAAAGGGGTGGAAAAACAAATCTTGTTGCCTAACTATGATTTTCTAGATGAATTAAAGAATGTTTTTATCAAGATTCCCTTGCTACAAGCCATTCGAGAGATTCCTATTCTAGCAAAAACAATAAAGGAGTTGAGTCTCAAAAGACCAGGAAGAAAACTAAAAGATACAAGAAGAATCCACCTGGTAGGAAAAATTGCAAATATCATGATGGGAAAAATTACCATGCAGAAGTATGTAGATCTAGGTAGTCCAATTGTCAAGACACATATAAATGGGATAGAAATTCCAAACACATTGATTGACTTAGGGGCTGATATCAACATTATGAGTAGACAGACTATGGAACAGCTAAAAATTCCTAATCTTCTTTTTACACCTACTTTACTGCAACTTGTAGATCGATCAATTATCAAAACAGATGGTGTATTAGAAGATATTTCAGTCTCCTTAGATTCTTGGGAATATACAGTAGATTTTATGATTTTGACTCCCAAGAGTAATCTAGGAGGGCACCCACTTATCTTAGGAAGACCTTGGCTAGCCACAGCTGATGCTTTCATTAGTTGTAGATATGGGGATATGTACATTTCTAATGGTAACTCAACAAAGAAATTCAATTTGTATCCTCCAGCAAAAGCAATCACAGAAGTAGGAGACAATGAATGGGTCGATGATGTGGACACTATACAACCTGTCTTTACCATTTCTGAAATCAGTGAGGATAGTCAAATTCTGAACACATTAGAAAATTTTGAGACATCTTCAGAATATGACCCTACACAATTTCAGTTGGAATCTGACATAGAATATTTATCATCAAGACAAATGTCTATTTACTCTATGGAAGAGTTCGGTAGTTCTACCATTGAGATTTTTCCAGGAAAAACATTAAATATCAACAAAAATTTGAAAAAGTCACAACAGGAGGAACTAACCAAAATCTTGCAAAAACATTCTACTGCATTTGCGTGGGAGTATATTGATATGAAAGGTATTGATCCTAAGACTTGCATCCATCATATCTATATTGAGGAAAAAGTTACATCAATCAAACAACCTCAGAGAAGGATGAATCCAAATCTTAGGGAGATAGTGAAAGAAGAGCTCCAAAAACTACTCAATGTAAACTTCATTTATCCAATTTCAGATAGCCGATGGGTTTCTCCTTTGGTTATAGTACCTAAAAATAATGGTAAATGGAGGGTATGCATTGATTACAGGGAATTGAATAAAGCAACTTTGAAGGATCACTTTCCTTTGCCCTTTATTGATCAGGTATTAGATACATTAGCAGGCAAAAAGTACTTTTCATTCTTGGATGGTTTTAGTGGCTATAATCAAATTCAGGTAGCACCTAAAGATCAAGATAAGACCACATTTACCTATCCATGGGGAACTTTTGCCTATCGAGTGCTTCCTTTTGGGTTATGTAATGCACCTGCAACATTCCAAAGAGTAGTATTAGGAATTTTCTCTGATCTAATCCATGATTGTGTAGAGGTTTATATGGATGATTTTACAGTTTATGGTAATTAATTTGAAGAGGCATTAGAAAATTTGGAAAAAGTCCTTATAATATGTAAAGAAACAAACCTTTCATTAAGCCATGAAAAATGCTTTATGATGTTTGCTGAAGGTATTGTTTTGGGTCATCATATTTCAGGAGATGGGATTAAGGTTGATAGTCCCAAACTGGCATCTTTCCTATACACCTTTTTAGACTTTTTCCATTTACCTGGACCTCCTAAGTCATCAACATCATTGCATATTAATCATAAAAAGAGCATTTAAAGTGGTTTTTAACTATGTTTTCTGTGTGCTGTTTGAATTAGATTTTTGCTCATTTAGCTACAGAATCTTATCACTTTCCACAGCTGCTTCAACTTTGCGCAACCATTTTGTTAAAGTCTATATTGCAGGTGTCTTCAGGAAAATCGAGCCACATGGGCAAGTTGGAAATGATATGGACATGGACCGAGTCCTATTGGCTCAGTCGAATTCACCAAAGAAGGTCGTGGTCAAATGAAGCCAAGTGGCAGTCAACGTAAGAGTCCTACGGTGACCGAACTCTATTTTTCACCACGTGAAGACTTGTGTGGCCGTTTCTAAATCACGGGCGACATATCAACACATGTGAACGGCTCCATAAGCCGAATCCAACGACCACTCTCCATAGATTTAATCTTCACGGCAGCCATAGTGCTAGATTTCTGGACGTGGTTGTTCATGTGTCTTTTATCAGCGCAGAATGTAGTAAATTAGTTATGTCATCCTCTGTTATAAATAATGCATTCTCATACACATAGTAGTTAGATGGTGTAATGTAATTTTGGCTGTCAAGAAAGCCCATTGTGACATGAAATTATTTCCTTGTTATGACTGTGTTTTAAATATATGAGAAGACTCTGTTCATAATTATAATTCGTGGTTGATAGCTGTTGCCCGAGGATTGTGCAGAGGGCCCCTACACACACCGAGGTTTTGTGTATTGCTGTATAGTTTCATGCTTTATTTCCTTACGTTCATTATGCCATAATCATTCACGTGTATATATTACATCTTTTATGGTATTAACATTTTATTTCTGTTCATAATTTTTCATGCTTTATATTGCTGTTAATTGATCAGTGTCTTTGTTTCAGATTATAGTAGGCAGCCCGGGATTTGCACATAGTTTTGCAATGACTAATGACATGGAATCAATGTTGTTCTTCTGCTGATTTATTTTTCTTAGCTTTTAATTTCAGCACTGTTTTATTCATTTTAGTTTTGTACATTTGCTTTACTAGTTAGATTAGATATTAAATTACTCATGTCATTATCAGTTACCTCCGAAAGCCATAGCGAGACTAATGGTGAGGGATTGAAGTATGAGTGTGTAGTTTGATATTAGATTATTTTTTCTGCAAGTTAGATATTAAATTGCTCATGTCATTATCAGTTACCTCCGAAAGCCATAGTGAGACTAATGGTGAGGGATTGAAGTATGAGTGTGTAATTTGGTATTAGTTTATTTTTCTGCAAATTAGATATCAGATTACTCAAGTTGTTTATGATTATCTCCGAAAGCCATAGCGAGACTAATGGTGAGGGGTCAGAATATGAGTTGATGTAATTTGATTTTAGCTTTACTTTGCTTGCAATCTTTGGATTTCTTTGAGTACAGTTTCTTTTGTGTTTAGACAGCAGCAATGGTAATGGGTTTCATGATCAATAGTTCACTCTTTGTTTAACTAGTATAGTGGCACATTTTCATTTTCTTTTAGGAATTAATTTTGTCATTATATGTTTCAAAATCCTTTTGAAGTTTGAAGTTTGGGAAACAATTATAAAGGACATCATTGCCTTGAAAGTTCATAACCATACTTGTCTTTTAGAATTTCCATCTCACATTAGGAAACCAACCAAGATAAATAAAAACCCAAAAACGACAAAAAAGTAAGAGATAGGTTATCTTGCACATATAGTGTGCCACACTTCGTCAGCTTACAAATCCCGGATTGAAAAATTAATGTAGCAATTTAGGACAAACTAAATTGACCAAACAATATGCTTCATTAGCTTTCTTTTGAGCTAAGTCATGGGATTTGGGCCTTTTTAAGCCATATCGGGACTGTGAGGTCTGTTTAACATAGTTAGAGTGATTTGTATTTGCTCAAATTTGGTATGTGAGTCCCTTATGACATATTATAAGGGAAACCACCGTTATTTTCCTCTTTTATTATACAAATAGCTGGGAATAACGTTTTTGGGGCTTAAAATGCTACTTTTCCCCAACTTTTGGGTTAAAAAATGATGTATAAGTTACTGCTGTGACACCAGCTGATTTTAATGTGTTTCTTGATGCATTACTTGGATGAATATCTTGCTGCAGTCCCATTATTGGGTATTTTCCGGCCATTCTAGGTGTGAGAGGCTTGTTTATCTCACCTAGTTTGCTTGGTTTTTGATTTCCTCTTGGATTTGGATCTTATATTATCATATCTAAGATATCCAAGGGCTAATATTTTTTTCTGTAGCATAAATTCCTGAAAAATGCATTTTTTCAGGCATGCCTTGCTAGCAATCCCAATTTGGGGATATTACAGTGGTATCGGAGCATAGTCTTGGCTTAGCCTGTGAGTTCCATCCATCAGCGGGAGCAAGATCAGAATGATGGAGAGGATGAGTTTACTCTCATCACTTTTAAGATCCAGAAAGAACCTCTCCCATGAGGTTAAGCTGATGAAGGAGAAGAGATGCCAAGAAACTCCTAGAGGGTTTCAATAAGAGGAAGGACCATGCACTTCCTATTCTCATGAAGAATAAGACAAGAAGCATGGAAGACACTTGGAATATCATATTCTAAGTGAATACATTGTTGAGTACAAGACTCAACCTAGAGCCTTCAAGGAGGCTCTAGCCTTCCCACAGTTCATTCAACTAGAGGAAGAAAGGAGACCTTGCAACACAAGAAGGATGAAGGGGAATAGGTTTCTATTGTATAATTTTGATGGATCATCTTCAGCAAGGACTTGGACAAGAAGACTTTCAGCATTCTTCCTAATACATCCAATGGTAGAAAGAGAAGCAGTAGAGATTTCAGCGCTGCACATGAAGTGCAAAGCAAGCACTTGGTGGTTCAGCCACATGAGTCATGCAAGAGTATCTACTCTTGCAGATTTCACTCAGAGAGTGAGGGACATTAGTCCAGGATGGGGTTTTATCAGGATGATAGATTGGCCATGCTTTAACAGAGAGGAGGGATAGTGGAAAATTTCTTTTTGAGGAGATTTATAGAAGACACAATGATTTCTTGAATTTTGTTTCTAGAAATCCAGGACAAAGAATTTAGTTATCTAAACAAGTGAAAATTACTGATGACTAACAGCCGACTCGGTTCACTATGGATGGATAGCAACCTAAATTTGTCCTCCCAAATATATCTAAAGGTACGTGGAGGCCCAAGTCCGTATTAGCAATGTTTGATGCGAAACCGCACAATGAGAGAACCTTTTTATACTTTTCATACTGTAACACCTCTCGATAAACCTGAAAGTACGTGAACGAGCTACAATATACTTATGTATGTGGAGTGAGGTATCACACTCAAAATGTATCGCAGAAAATTAATGACAACTGCTATGTTTTATGATGCCAGAACACGTCTCTTGCCTAGACCTTCTAAATGTTATCGTTATGGCTCCAATGCTTTGTTAGGTAAATTGAGATAAATTTTAAGTTGATCTTGTTTATCAATTTTCCTTTCAAGGTTCACCATGATGATGAATTGGAAATTCCTAAAATGAAAAATAAAATGATAAGCAATCTTTCACTTTTAGTTTTTCAATGAAAATCCTAGCTACTAGATGGAAAGAGTAATCAATTTGAGAACAAACAATCAAAGAGCACAAAATAAAATGCAGCTTTCCTAATTGTTCCTTTTGAAAAACAAACAATCCACTACATGCAAATGCAGGTTTTTCTTTTCAGTCCCTTTAATTTTATGAATGTAGAAAAGGAAACTAAGTGCATCAAATCAATAAAAACAAATTCTTTTTACTTTTGAGAAATGAAGAATTTAAACAAAAAATTCTCTTTTGAAGGAAAAATGAGGATTTTAACAACAATTTTTCCTATCAGGAAACGAAGAATTTAAACAAAAATTTCCCTTTTCAAAAGAAAATGGATCTAATGTAGCAATGAAAATACTTTAAAATTAATTCGTCAGGCTCTTTAAAATACAACAAACAACAAACTGAAAGAAAATGCAATGAAAAATTCAATGTAATTTGGCTAATTCTAGGGGGCAATGTAGTCTCTAAGGGGAGACAGTGCGTTGCAACACACCCCTGGAAGGGAGACAGTGCTATGCAAAGCATTGTGTCCTGTTCAACAGTGCGTTGAGTGGAGTCAGAGAATGAAAATTCAACTGTTTAACACACTTCTAATGCAAATTTTGATTTCAAAAAGCCTAATATTTCTGAGTAAATACTACTGGGTGAATAAACAGAGAAAATCAGAGGCAAGTACACTAAGGATGAAGGGTAAAATCCCCAGTGGAATTGCCAATTTGTTATGAGGAATTATGGATTACGAATAAAACATTCTTCCCTAGATGTAGTGCTCATTTAGAACAACTATTTACAGAATTTGCAACTAGTTTTCCTAACAGTAAATAGACACACAGAACAGATCAAAGGACTTACTTGGAGTACAAGTGCTTCCTATGCTCCTTCTGTCGCTCTTGCTATAGCTTCAAATCTGAGCTAGATCGCCAAAATATTTCCTGCAAAGATGAATACTAAACATAAAAAGATAATAATAATACATATGTTTATTCAATTTATTCAGTTAAATAAATGAAACATGAACCATATACATCAGATAAGTATTCATAATATGAAAGACAAAATCTTATACAGATACATATGTGGGAAAGTAAGCATCAATCTTTATTAATGGATAGAAGCAGAGGTTACAACCCAATGATTTATTTAGTGTCACCATCTCCAGTAGCATCCTAGCCTCATCACAATGCACATCTCTCCGAACAGCATGTCACTCAAATCAATTCCTCAATTGAAATTCCACCAGCATTTCTCTACTCAAATTCTTCCTTCTCAAACACTAATATCTGTGCTCAATTTATAGAGGAGTTGAAGGTAGTTTTAAAATCAATGACTTTCTAATAATAGGAAAGACATGTTCCCAGTCTCAGAGGTATCAAATGGACACATGGATTTGAAGTTTGACACATGTGAACTTTTCTAAAAGGCACTGGCCAAGTGGAGGTTCTGGAACAATGAGAATTTCGCTCCCAATGTGACCAACGCACCCATGAGTGCTGAGAAGTGCTTTGCAAAGCACCCTTGAGTGGGGTTACCTGCATATGAAAAACACTTAGTCCCTTTAGAGGTATCATTTGTGAGCTCTCATATGATATAATATAAACTTAAAATCTTGGAAACCTTTGCAAGGAAAGTCATGGATGATTTATCTTGTTCTTTGTCTTAGGGCATGTAACAACTGAAATGATAGGGAATGATAGACCCTATTCATTGGTTCTGGAGATGATGTCCAGTTAACCAGGTCATTGGGAATGGTGCCCAAATTTACCTATCATCTCCATAATAATATAATAATTCCATAATAATTAGGGATAATAATATAACTATTTCACCAATTTGTTATGCAAAATTATGGATTACGGATAAAACATTCTTCCCTAGATGTAGTGCTCATCTAGAACAATAGATTAAATAATTTGAAACTACTTTTCCTAACAGTAAATAGACACACAGAACAGATCAAAGAACTTACTTGGAGTCCAAGCATTTCCTATTCTCCTTCTGTCGCTCTTGTTGTAGCTTCAAATCTGAGCTAGATCGCCAAAATATTTCCTACAAAGATGAATACTAAACAGAAAAATATAGCAATAATACAAATGTCTATTCAAGTTATTCAGTTAAATCAATGAAACATGAACCATATACATCAGATAAGAATTCATAATATGAAAGACAACATCTTATACAGATACATATGTGGGAAAGTAAGCAGCAATATTTATTAATGGATAGAAGGGGAGGTTACAACTCAGTGATTGATTTAGTGTCACCATCTCCAGCAGCATCCCAGCCTCATCATAATTCACATCTCTCTAGCATCATGTCACTCAAATAAATTCCTCAATTGAAATTCCACCATCATATCTCTACTCAAATTCTTCCTTCTAAAAAAAAAAGATCTTTGCTCAATTTATAGAGGAGCTGAAGGTAGTTTTACAATAAATTAATTTATAATAATAGGCAAGAGATGTTCCTAGTCTCAAAGGTATCAAATGGACACATCGATTCGAAGTTTGACACATGTGAAATCTTCTAGAAGTCACTGGCCAAGTGGAGATTTCGGAACAATAAGAATTTCACTCCCAATGTGACTAACGCACCCATGAGTGTCGGGAAGTTCTTTGCAAAGCACCCTTGAGTGGGGTTACCTTCATATGCAATGCGCTTATTCCCTTTAGAGGCAGCGTTGGTGAGCTCTCATATGATATAATATAAACTTCAAATCTTGGAAACCTTTGCAATGAAAGTAATGGATGATTTGTCTTGTTCTTTGTCTTAGGGCATGTAACAACTAAAATTATAGGGAATGATAGACCCTATTCATTGGTTCTAGAGATGATGTCTAGTTAACCAGGTCATTGGGAATGGTGTCCAAATTGACCTATAACAATTGCCCCCTAAAGCTTGAACTCAGAATAATAATAACAATATTTTGACTCATATGCTTTACACTGTGATGGGCTGGAGATGAAGTGGAGTGGCGACCTGCATCAATCTTACAATACATTACATCATGATATATCCTCTTGATCATAAATTGTTGAGGGAAGGCATTCCCATGCTCAGCACATAATTTTTTTAATAAGATGTACATAATTCAGATAGTCATCTACATTGGAATGTTTCCCAATACAGACATGCCTACAGAAATAGGCCCATGTTCGGATGATGATATGTATGTAAGGTCACCGTACAAATGATGTTATAATAATAGGGATAATAATATAACTATTACAGAATAAAACATAATTATTAATCCATAATTCTACGTCATCCATAATCCTTCCTCCCTTTTCTTTGTTCATTTGTTCTTTTATCTAAGAAAGGATAGCTTCAGACCAATTGAATACTGTTGGCCCCATACACTCTAGCACATACTACATATACGATCTATTATCTACATGTAGTGTAACGGTACCAGAAATTTTTGCGATTGTGATAAGGATGGTTCTCAAAGGCAAATCTCTAACATCCCAGATGTTTATCTTTCCATCTTTGCTTGGCTTTGCCCCTGGATAACAATGTTGAAAAATATAATCTCTCACAGTCTCTCCTCCAAGAATAGATCCTCAGAGCGAAATAGGAAAGCCTCTCCTTGAAAAATCTATGAGAAAGTATACATACTCTTCTATTATGGGAACCACTTGGTTCTTAATATGAAATGCCTCGATAGCTGGATCCCATGCTCCAACTAAGAACTCCAAGAGTTCTATTTGTTGCCTCATCCCTAACAACCGGAAGTACTTTAACAGTCCACAATCCCTTAAGGCTCTTACTATGCCTGGATCATTTAGGGCAATCATATCTTGTTCTTCATGCTCTCTTTCCTTCCATGTAATCGTCATTGTAATCCAATGAAAACCTAAAATATAACCTTAAGAACCATCAGATTCCATTCAATGCAAAAAATTGGGCAAATTTTGGGCATGATGCAAAAATAATAAATGAATATTGCACCCAACACAACCCTGGACAAGAGACAGTGTATTGTATATGCATCTAGCCTTCATTTTAGCTATTATGCAATGCACCTTTCGATGTCCAAGGGTGCGTTTCCCACTTTAGGAGCAGAATTTACCCTAGGGCCCCAAAAATCCTAAAAAATTGCAGTGAAAGGTAATGAAATGATTACTAAAGGAAAGAGAGAGTTCATGGCACTGACCTAGATCAAACAACAATAAAATCCGTCCACAAAAACAATCGCAATCAACAACTGAAGTTCGGGGGTAAAATCAGGTTCAGAGCACCAAAATGCAAATAGTAACTATGGAATGGTAAAAATGAGCAGTAAAACTATTTTTAATAGTCATTTAATTGTTTGCAAATCATATTTATTGCTATGACTATGGTTTTATTATGTTTTTATCATGAAACGAGTATTTTTAATCCATTTGATGTTGTTCTGAATAGGTCTTACAACTGATGAACAAATTAGTCGTGCAGATTTATTTCAAGAATGATTTGACCAAAAAGTATACTTTTTCTCCTTATTTTTCAAGCTTTGTTACAAATGAAAAAGTATTTGAAGTGCACTTTTATCTCTTTTTCAAGCTTCGATAACAGCGAAAAAGGGACCTTTGGAGCGGATAAACATTCTTCCCTAGATGTAGTGCTCATCTAGAACAACAGGTTAAAGACATTGCAACTACTTTCCCTAAAAATAAATAGACACACAGAACAGATCAAAGGAATTACTTGGAGTCCAAGCACTTCCTATTCTCCTTCTGTCGCTCTTGCTGTAGCTTCAAATCTGAGCTAGATTGCCAAAATATTTCTAGCAAAGATGAATACTAAACAACAAAAGATAGCAATAATACAGATGTCTATTCAAGTTATTCAGTTAAATCAACGAAACATGAACCATATACATCAAATAAGAATTCATAATATGAAAGAAAAAATCTTATACAGATACATATGTGGGAAAGTAAGCAACAACCTTTATTAATGGATATAAGGGGAGGTTACAACCCAATGATTGATTTAAGGTCACCATCTCCAGCAACATCCCAACCTCATCACAATGCACATCTCTCCAGAAACATGTCACTCAAATCAATTCCTCAATTGAAATTCCACCATCATTTCTCTACTCAAATTCTTCCTTCTCAAACTATGAGATCTTTTCTCAATTTATAGAGGAGCTGAAGGTATTTTTACAATCAATGAATTTATAATAATAGGCAAGACATATTCCCAGTCTCAGAGGTATAAAATGGACACATGGATTTGAAGTTTGACACATGTGAACTCTTCTAGAAGGCACTGGCCAAGCGGAGATTTCAGAACAATGAGAATTTCGCTCCCAATGTGATATAATATAAACTTCAAATCTTGGAAACCTTTGCAATGAAAGCCATGGATGATTTGTCTTGTTTTTTGTCTTATGGCATGTAACAACTGAAATGATAGGGAATGATAGACCCTATTCATTGGTTTTGGAGATGATGTCCAATTATGAAATTATTATCACTTCCAATATTAATAATCCGTAATAATTAAGGACCCATAATAATTTCTTATCAATACAGATCAATTAATAATTATTATCAATTATTATTAACTCATAATAATCAAGATTAATTACCTATCCATAATTGACCTATAATATAATAATTATATTATGGAATTATGGATTAATAAATGATAGGACGTCTTAGCTGAAACTGAACTAGTGTTTATACTGTTAGAAATCCACCAAGGAGAATAGTTGATTGGATTGTTGGTTAGATGATTTAAATCTAGTAACTCTAAAGTTGCAATGAAGGGCAACTGTCTATTAAGGTCAGGTTGAGCATATCCAGGGTATGATGGAATTGCTTGAGCAACAGGCCTTTGAGCACCAGCATAAGGAATCTGCTGCTGGTAACCCAGATAGGGGTTGTTTTGAAAAGAAAATGCTTGAGGATTCTATTGGCCAAAACTTGGATATGATACTTGTTGAAATGAAGTCTGAGGAATTTGCGCCTGAGGCTGCCAAGGGGTATGTCCACCAATATTATAACCCAAATTAGAATAACTAGGATTTGATTGAGGATAGGTATAACCAGGTTGTGGCTGTGACATCCCATAAAATGGTAAACCAACTTGTGAATAAATGATTGCAGATACAGGTTGTTGTAAATTAATTGAAGAATTTGGAGTCTGTGGACCCAATATTTGAGGGTATTGAGTTGAAGGAACTGCTTGAAAAGGTTGTTGTACAACATTTTGATTCTGTAACAGGGGTAAAGACGTATTAACAAGTGTAAACGATGTGGGTGTAACAGGTTGAACTGGTTGATACGAGTGTACAACTGTTTGTAGTTTGATAGGCAGAGTGGGCTGCCATTAACAAAAATTCATTTTGACATTAGGTTGACCAAAAAGTGATGGAGTACTATCATAGTGGGTGAAAAAAGGTTTTCCCCCAGCATGAGGAGGATAATAAGACGGAAAATATTTCACTCCAAATGCTGGGAGTCCAGTTGATATGGTACTTGATGGAATACACCCAGAGGGACCGGCTTGATATTGCCCCAATGATGTGTATATAGAGTCAAGTCGTTCAGTACTCAATGTTAGTATGAATCTTAATTCCAAGCATACGAAAAAATACCACTTTGGTTGTGCATAAAAAATAGCCCTAACAACAAATATGGCTGCCAATATCCTCATATCTGCAGTTAGGTGATCAAGATAAATGCTGCAAAAATCTAGATCTATGCATTAGAAGACATTAAACAGTAGAAAAAACAAGATTTACTCAATGCATCCAATGGACAAGACAAGAATATGTTTAATGAATTTTGTATTAATGGCATCTGGGAGGAAAAAACAGAAGGGTGTTACTAGTTCTCTTCAATGCGATGGGTTCTTGTAAGTCCTCAGCACTTCAGATCTAAAACTCCTCTCTCTTGGTGGTGTAGAAAACCCAGACAAAAATGGTAGCAAAATATGACTATGATGGTGGATCAATAGTCAGACCAAAAGTATAGATCCAGAGTGATCTTTAGGCAACAAAAGGTGGTAAATGAATGGGAAAACCCTTCTATTTATAACAAAATATTGAGTTAGTCTAGATATTGGTGCATAATTAAAATATTATTAACCAAATCAAGATCCAAATTTTATGTAATATTTTATTATATTTGTTAGAGGGAAAAGGAATTTGACTTGGGTCAAATCCCTTTATTTGTAAATAATAAATAAATAAATGATTTATTTATCATTTTGAGGATGTGGTTGGGTGATAATCAAATAAATAATGATTTATTTAATTATTTAAGGGTGATTTAGTCATATTCAACAAAGAATATTATTTAAATAAGGTTTAAATAATTATTCTTAGGAAATAATAAGATAAATAATGTTTTATCTAATTAATTTCCCTGTTTTGGGTTAAATATAACTAGGAATATTAATTAAATTACTGTTTAACTAATTATTCCTTGAGGAGAATCAAACAAATGTAGATTTATTTAATATTTCCTCATGGTTTTTCTTGTGTAGACCATAAACAACTTAATAAAGGTGGTTTACTAAGTTCTTTTTCATAGTGAATGCAATTTTACTTAGGGTAAAATTGGTCTTACATGGTGTACTTGGGTCCATCTAATAACAATAGGTTAGATGAACAAAAAATGATGTAACACTCACTATAGGTTTACTAGTTAGAATACCAGATGGTGACATTGGTAAAGTCCATGGATTTGAAGATGCATCAGAGAAAATTCCAGATAAATATTTATAACCTGATGGAACCATAGGGCCAACATGAAAATATGACTTTGGTGAAGTTTTAAACATCGACGGAGTAGCGAGGGCACATACTAATGTAATTGGAACATATGGCTGAACCAAAGATGTTGGTTCAGGCATGGTTACTTGACCAAATGTATACACTTTTGGATTGACGAGATTTTGAATAGGAACAGTATCAACAAAAGGAGAGGGTGGTGATTGAGGAAAAAACTTGTATAGGTAAAGATCCTCCCCAAAATGGGTTGGAGTATAGGTGTCTCATCTTGTGGGATTTATTCAATCGAAATTAAACCAGGTGGAAGTATTTCACCGTCAGACCCAAAGTATATTTTAGGAGGTTGACTATGTGATATAGGAGATTCAATGGCTACAGAAATTTGTGGGATGACCAATGCAGGAACAACTTTTGGTTGTTCAACTTCGTGATTCAGATTTTCTGGAAAAAGGTGTACATTATCTGGATCAATTTCTGGTTGTACAACGTCGAGTCGAGGAGGTACAGTCTCACTGATTGGATGGATCGTGACCACGGGTAGCTATGAGGACTCCGTTTCGACAACAGTAGACAAACCAGGATGTGTAGAAACAACTTTAGGTAACTCTGGTATATGGGAAGATGATGTTTCACCAGAGGTACCAATAGTATTTGATTCGATAGAGTTTTGTCACCTTCACCGACCAACGTTAACTTCTAGTGGTAAAGGTGGTTTCAATGCTAATCTACGCGAATGATGGGGGAAAGGTTTTTTTTCCTCCACGATTACTGATTTATTTTAATAAAAAATAAATAAACAAAATAAAAGGGTATTTCTAGGCAAAAGGTTTACCAAGAAACTGTGAACTACAAAATACCTCCTAGCGAACCAAGAAGTACAGGCAGGCAATCTCCCCGAATGATGTGTTCGGTGTATCACAATTTACAAGGAAACCAACTCGGTTCATAGAAACATAAAGTTTTCCTCCCAAATATACCCGAAGGTATGTGGAGGCCCAAGTCTGTATTAGCACTGTCTGATGCGAAATCGCACAGTGAGAGCACCCCTTTATACTTTTCGTACTGTAACACCGCCTGATATACCTAAAAGTACATGGACGAGCTACAATATACTTATGTACGTGGAGTGAGGTATCACACTTGGAATATATCGCAGACAATTAACGACAGCTGCTATGTTTTACGATGCCGGAACACATCTCTAGCCTAGACCTTCTAAATGTTATCATTATGGTTCCAATGCTTTGTTAGGTAAATTGAGATAAATTTTAAGTTGATCTTGTTTATCAATTTTCCTTTCAAGGTTCACCGCGATGATGTATTGGAAATTTAGAAAATGCAAACTAAAATGATAACCAATCTTTCACTTTTAGTTTTTCAATGAAAATCCTAGCTACTAGAATGAAAGAGCAATCAATTTGAGAGCAAACAATCAAAGAGCACAAACTAAAACGCAGCTTTCCTAATTGTTCCTTTTTCAAAACAAACAATCCACTACATGCAAATGCAGGTTTTTCTTTTCAGTCCCTTTAATGTTATGAATGCAGTAAAGGGAACTAAGTGCATCAAATCAATACAAACAAATTCCTTTTACTGTTGAGAAATGAAGAATTTAAAAAACAATTTCTCTTTTGAAGGAAAAATGAGGAATTTAACAACAATTTCTCCTATCAGGAAACGAAGAATTTAACGACAATTTCATTTTTCAAAAGAAAATGGATCTAATGCATCAATGAAAATAATTTGAAATTAATTCATCAATGATAAATAAAAATGATTTAAATAAACAATGAACAAACTTTTCTTTCAAAGGAGGAAGGAGTAGGTAAGGTCACTGGTCAATCTGAGGTATCAGGCTCTTTAAAATACAACAAAAAACAAATTGAAAGCAAATGGAATGACAAACTCAATGGAATTTGGCTAATTCTAGGGGCAACACAGTCTCTAATGGGAGACAGTGCATTGCAATGCACCCCTGGAAGGGAGACAGTGCTATGCAAAGCACTGTGTCCTGTTCAACAATGTGTTGCGCATAGTTAGAGAATGAAAAATAAACTGTTTAACACACTTCTAATGCAAATTTTGATTTCAAAAAGCCTAATATTTCTGAGTAAATGCTACTGGGTGAATAAACAGAGAAAATCAGAGGCAAATACACTAAGGATGAGGGGTAAACTCCCTAGCGGAGTCGCCAATTTTTTATGTGGAGTTATGGATTAAGGATAAAACATTCTTCCCTAGATGTAGTGCTCACCTAGAAAAAAAGGTTAAAGAATTTGCAATTGCTTTTCCTAATAGTAAATAGACACACATAACAAATCAGAGGACTTACTTGGAGTCCAAGGGCTTCCTATTCTCCTTCTGTCGCTCTTGCTGTAGCTTCAAATCTGAGCTAGATCGCCAAAATATTTTCTGCAAAGATGAATAATAAAAAACAAAAGATAGCAATAATACAGATGTCTATTCAAGTTATTCAGTTACATCAATGAAACATGAACCATATACATCAGATAATAATTCATAATATGAAAGACAGAAGCTTATACAGATACATATGTGGGAAGGTAAGCAACAATCTTTATTAATGGATAGAAGGGGAGGTTACAACCCAATGATTGATTTAGTGTCACCATCTTCAGCAACATCCCAGCCTCATGAAAATGAACATCTCTTCAGTAGCATGTCACTCAAATCAATTCCTCAATTGAAATTCCACCATAATTTCTCTACTCAAATTCTTCCTTCTGTGACTAATATCTGTGCTCAATTTATAAAGAAGCTAAAGGTAGTTTTACAATCAATGACTTTCTAGTAATAGGAAAGACATGTTCCCAGTCTCAGATGTATAAAATGGACACATAGAGTCGAAGTTTGACACTTGTCAACTCTTCTAGAAGCTACTATCCATGTGGAGATTTCGGAACAATGAGAATTTCGCTCCCAATGTGACCAATGCACCATGAGTTTCGGGAAGTTCTTTGCAAAGAAACCTTGAGTGGGGTTACCTACATATGAAATGTACTTATTCCCTTTAGAGGCAGCGTTAGTGAGCTCTCATATGATATAATATAAACTTCAAATCTCGGAAACCTTTGCAATGAAATTAATGGATGATTTGTCTTTTTCTTTGTCTTAGGGCATGTAACAACTAAAATGATAGGGAATTATAGACCCTATTCATTGGTTCTGGAGATGATGTCCAGTTAACCAGGTCATTGGGAATGGTGCCCAAATTGAATTATAACACTCGGTCACAAGTAATACTGAACATGGCTGCCAAAAAAAACACTGCGGATCCATGACATGAAATGATAGAACATGGAAACGAATAAATACACGTGGATCCATGTGACTCAACAGATAGAGCATAGCCACCAACAAATACAATGTGGATCTATGTCACAACATACATCAATAGGAATATGGACACTGTTGGAACACCTAATCCTACATGGGTAGGTGTGGAATGCGAAAAGTCACAATGGAGTCCAAGTGACCTTGGAATGTGAAACCAAGAGTCACACCATTGTATTATAAATGTACATCATGTATAATGGAAAAATAAGAAAGCCTCACGGTTATCTTTCATTGTGTGTTGAGTCTCTTGTGTGTGTGTGTTTATTCTTCTCATACACCATGTGTGTGTCTTAACATGGTGTTTAACATGGTATCAGAGTTGAGAAGTCCATAACCAACTCAACCTTGAGTGAGCCATTTGTGTTTATGGCCTGTGCATATCTGCAAAAATTTTGATAATTTTTGCAGCACTCAGAGATTTCTGCAGTAGTCTTGTTGCCGCATTCAAAATTTTTTTTTGAAGAAAAGCAGCAGTGGTTTTGAAGAAGAGTGGCACTGCGCATCTGAAGTTTTTCTCACTGCTCATTTTTCCTGCAATTTCTGTTTTTTAATCTCTGCATTGAAGAACTGTTGGAATATTATTTAAAATGGGTTTCTGAAGAATTTTCTGGGTTTTTTCCTAGAAAAATTTCTTAGTTTTTTCATTGAAATTTGCAATGAGCTGAAAAAATTGCCAAGCTTTCTACATTATGCATTTCTGCAATACTCTACTGCTGGAAGAAAAAATACATTTCCGGTCTCTACTGTTTTAATTATAAAAAAAAAAAAAAATCAATTCAAACTTCAGGGCTTTCAGCCCCCTCCTCTGCAAACTGCAATTTTTTTCACTGCATATAGCCCTCAACCCATATCCCAAACTACGCACAACACTTACTCCTTATTACTCTAGCGCTCCCCCATCTCACTCATCTGCAAACATTCCTTTCCCCTCGGGCTTACCCTGCCACTTACACATCACCCTACCCGCTGCAACCCGCTCCACTCAACCCGCTGCACTATGTAACACACGATAGCCCTAAACCCCGACTACTCTGCGCCATTCACGTCCCAGCTATCCTACCCATCTCCCTTAACTCTTGCATCCCCTCTCACATAGAACAACGCCCTAAACTACGCTCTCTACCCTCCCTGCGCTAACACTCCCTACACTTCGTTACACCCCTCCACTTACCTCTCAACACTCAAATATCCCTACTCAATCCCCACGCAACCTCTCCCAACACTCTCCCTCCCCACATGTCCACGCAGTCCCCTCTCTGCCCGCCTTACTCTCACGCTCATCTCCAATCTCACAACACTCATCTCTAACCTCTACGCCCTGCGACTCCCATCTTCCTAACTCCCTCCCACACGGCCATTCGGCCCACTTGCAATCTCTCCCCTCCCTTTCAACTTTGCCATTTGGCCTTCCCATTCTAAAAATTGATTTTTTATATTTAAAAAAAAATTTCTCATTCCTCTCCATTTATAAAATAATGTCCATTTTAACTAATCCCTTTTTAATTAATCCCTATTTTAATTAATTTATATTTTTCCCCTCCCAAATATACTTTTCAATTATTTTCCTTCCAAAAGTTTCTCAATCTCCAAATTTCAAATTTTTTAATTAATCTTAAAAAAAAAAAAAAAACAGCAGAGAGAGAGAGGAAGAGCAGGGAGAGGAAATGAATAGCAGAATTGAAGAAATGGCATGGACTATAATTAGAGAAAAGTGGATTTGAAATTGTGTGATTTGTCGCATAAGGGTGATTTTATGAAGAAATTTGCACGTGAAGACAAGTTTGCCATCATTGCAAACCAGTTATTTGAAGAAAAAATTCAGCTGCCTTAAAAGCCTCTTGCACAAGTGTTTTGTTGCATATTGTTATTGAACTGACATTGTATTGGTCATTCATAGTTGCAATCAGCAGAATTTGTACTTTGAGATTTCCATAGTTGGAAATTCTTTAGAGTCAATTGTATTTGTTGTTGAATCACATTGTAAACGGGTGCATTTTTGGTTGAAGCTGACACACTTTCATTTGTTTAGCCTAAGTTGTTGAAAATGGCTAAAATCAATGAGGCATTAGAGTTGTTGAATAACCTCATTCATTCCAATGTTGATGACATGATAAAAATGAGCAAGGATGCTCTTTGTAACATTCAAAGTTGTTTGCTATATGCACATGAAAAGATTGAGTTTTTGCAGTTGGAATCTCAGCTCCAACAAGACGAACTTCAGCAAAAGAGTCACCATTCTGAACCTGTTTCTGTTCAGAAGATTGTGAAGGACTCTCATCAGAAGAAAGAAGATAAAGTTGCAGATGATTCACATTCAGTTCCTTGCACAAGAGCAGATGTACATGCAGATGCAGCAGCTCAGCCTGCACTTCTCAAGCCCATCATCAGAGCTTGGGAAGAGCTTGTCCACAACAAGCACCGAACTGGTCTTGGATATGACAAGGATGTGACCTTTCATACTCCAGACTACACAAAGCCCATCATATTTCAGAGTGCTGGATTCCTGTATGACAGTTCACCTGCAGCCATTCCAGATCATGCTCCACTTCCACAACAATCACAGATTGAGAAATGCCAACACTGTGATCGAGTTGGCCATATGAAAGATCACTGTTTTTATCTTCATCCATGCAAGCACTGTGGTCGACACACTCATTCTTCAGACAGATGCTTCAGAAACAAGCCTCCTGCAAGAACAAAGATTCATCTTGGATGGATCGCTTCTTGGCAATGGGCATCAGCAGCCAAGAAGATGTTTAAGTCGCATGTCAGAACATGTTCTAGAATATTGAGCAAACTTGCAGTTGAGTTTTCGCCATCATCTCACCTTGTCCCTAACAGGGGGGAAAATGGTGGTCATGTACAAGCTTCAACGTCAGATCAAGCGAGCCTGAGCCACAATCTCTCATTCCATGTTCAGAGTTGTAGCCAGAGACACAGCAGTTCAAGCGAGCCTGAGCCACAATTCGTCATTCCAGATTCAGAGATGTAGCTAGAGACACGGATGCCCATGAGCATGCCTTCGGTTGGTGGACAACCTTAAACCATCATGTTTGGTTGGTGGATAACCTAAAACCATCATAGGTAGTAGACCTCCCTCCTTTTAGGTTGAAGGTCTCCCTTTCATACATGAGGAACACTTCCTCTAGCGGAAGCCTTCAGCTTCTTGAGACAAAGAAGTGTCTCAAGGCAGTCCTCAAAGTACATGAATAATGCATAACTCCAATGTGGCCTAGGAAAGATGTCATATAAGAGGGAGATGTCCCTAACCTAGGGTCTTCGACATAACCCAGATGGTATGAATCTACATCATGCGAATAAATGAGTTTATGTCGAGCAAGGTATAAACCTCCTGATTACCAACCAATGAGGAATACTAGTAATAAACACGAGGGAATCCACCAATGAGGAAAATGGACCCCAAGGTACCTAGTACAGTACACTAAGTATGAATATATTAGTTGATGTTTAATAACCAGTGCACTTGATCAATCAAGAGCCAATGATGTAAACCCACTGTCAATCATGAGGAAGCCTGCCACTAAGGTATGCAAGCTCAAACTACTACTAGTTCCTAGATCAATCTCCTGGATAATGAGCTGAAGTCGATAAGAGAATATCCGCCGAAGGAGGGCCTTGATATATTGTAATGTTCCCAATTAGCCATAGCTACTTGGAACATTATAATCTCTCCATTTTTGAAATAAAAAGTAAGAAACACAATAAAATCTATCCCAGTGTGAAAAGGGATTGAGATAGGAGGATAAAATAAAGCACCTTGAGTGTGAAGAGGAGAAAAATCAAGGAGCTACTATAGTTGACCAAGTCAACTAGCGCTGTAAAAAGGGTGGGAAAGCCTCTAGGGCAGCGCAGTTTTGAAGGAGAAAGCTTCTCAAGGAAGCTACATCACCAATGTGTGGGGCCCAGGATGTAAAATCTCACTTGGAATAAAAAGGAAGGAATGGCAACAAGGGGATCCATTCATTCATACTTCTTGTTTCAGTCTTATGACTGATTGCAATCATCAGGTGTTTAGCCGGAGTTGCAGCACTGTTTAGTGCAAGGGTTCTCATGCGGGAATTCTAGTTCCATTGTTGTTGCAGATTGATTGGGTGATTCAAGGAGAAGGTCTTGAGTTAAATTCTCATCATAGATCTTGAGGAAGCCATCCTTTAACCATGACTGCGTATTCACTCTCAGTGAGTGCGTTATTTTTGCAGTAGCTGCAGTAGCTGGGGTTATATCTACCCATTTGAGCTTATTTCAGGAGAGGAGGAGGTGATTTCCACTCCGTGAGTTCTATTGAGGAAGGTCTTGAGCCTATTTTTGTATTGTGTATTCTCCTTTGAGCATATCAGATATTTCTCAATACAGAGTTGCTGGGTACAACGTTATTTTCTACAGTGCTTTACATTGTGTTGTTATTTTTCCAGAAACCCTTGCCGAGAGGTCCTAATGTGTTTGTAAAAGAGGTCAATCCTATCATTTCTGATCTTATAATGAATGAAAGCTCCAAATACATGTTATTCCATCTATTTTTGTAGTTTACATAATAAGAATACGCTATTGCTGCCTCCGTCATTTCTACTTTATGATGTACTGGGGTTATGATGACTTTTCCCACATTTGAGTTTGGGAGATATATTTATTATAGCTAGAGTTATTTGTTTCTAATTCCATTCCATATTTAAGTCACATACAACATATTCTTGAGGGTCCAAGCCCTGGACTGCGTTATTCTTGCACTGGTTCACTTATACAACGTCCTCACTGGATATATTGTTGAAATTCCTGAAAAGGAATATTACAGTGGTATCAGAGCTCTGCTCTTGGCTCAGCTTGTGGGGGGGGGCGATTTCTCTTCAGCATGGAGAAGGAAGACATCTCAAGGCTTGTACTTCAAACCCTGCAGAACATTGCAAGGGATATCAAGGAGATGAGGTAGGAAGAAGATTCTTTAGGGTTTTTCCCTAATGCAAGTGCCAGCACCACAAATGGCATGGGACATTCAAATCCATCACTACGCTCCACCATGCCTTCATTTTTAACTGAAAGAGATAAGGATGTTTCTCTAGGAGAATATTTTGAAGAATATGAGCTCCAGTCTCAAAAGGTCAAGGAGCATCTGAGCTTTCAGGAGTTTTGTCGGATCAAGGATGGAAGGAGGAATGATTCTAATCAAAGGGAAGGTAACTTGATGTAGGGATCAGCCCTACAGCACAGTATGGTGGGGTTCTTCTTTACCACATTTGATGGTACATCTAAGCACCCAACAAAGGCATGGGTAGAGAAGTTGGACACATACTTCCAGCTTCACAAGGTTTCTGAAATGGAAGCTATCAAGATAGCTGCATTGCATCTAGAAGGGGAGGCACAAGAATAGTGGTTGCATGGACTAACCACACTTGGGAATCATCATATCACTTCATACTCAGCTTTTACCAAGAAGCTAGTGGAGAGATTTGATCCAAGGAATCTGGAAGCCCACTTTGCCAAAATAACCCAACTCAAGCAAGAGGGAGATCTTGAGGATTGTATTGCAGAGTACCTACAACTTTCAGTGATGGTCTCCAACCTCACTATGAGCAAGAAGGTATGCATGTTTTTGAATGGGATGGATGAACCATTACAAGGGTTGGTCAAGTCTACAAAAACAACTACACTCCTTGAAGTTGCGGAGAAAGGTAGAGATTTACAACACATCTTGCCCAGGGCAAGAGCCTTTTTACAGCAAAAAACCAATTCAAGGCCAAAGGAGACACTTGTTGTTCAGGATAAATGTGTTATAGGGGAGGCACATCCTATCAAGACCTTCTCCAAGAAGGGTTCCAGTGCTGTACAACCCATATAAGACTTTGCTCCAAGAGGAGGAGCTATTGCAGCGTTAAGAGGGGTCCCAAAATATCTTACCTTGAGATTAAGAGGCACCATCATGGGGCAAAGAGTTTCTGTATTGGTAGATAGTGGAGCCAATCACAATTTTATTGATTCACAGCTGGTACACAAGAAAGGAATTCCCATTGAGGATTTTGAGGGATTTTTAGTTTTGGTCCTAGGGGCCATGACTCTACAATGTGCCAAGTATGTTCCAGCGCTAACCATTACTATGGGTACCTATACCTTGAAAGACCACTTGTTTGTGGTAGATATTCCAGACACCAATGTCATATTGGGGGTCCAGTGGTTAGTCACTCTTGGGAGAGTTACCAGTAACTGGAGAACTCTGGAGATGGAATGGACTAGGGCAGAGGATGGCCAGCAAAAAAAGATCAAGGGTATGAACACATATCCTCCTCAGGTTGTTTCAACACATAGGATGGAGGTAGATCTGTGCAGAGGAGACATTTCATGGGTAGTGGAGCTGCATGTATCCGAGGTGAAGAGAAAGGACAACCCGGTGCATCCAGATGTTTAATCCCTTTTGGACCAGTATTCTACAGTATTTGGAGATATCCCACCAGGGAGACCTCCTGACCAAGGGTTTGAACACACCATTGAGTTGGAACAAGGGGTACAAGCAGTGATCACCACTCCTTATAGACATCTCAAGGCCTATAGGGATGAGATTGAAAAAGCTATCTAAGAGTTGCTAGCACCGGGGCACATCCGGCCTAGTACTAGTCCTTTTGCTTCCTTGGTGGTTGTTTGGTCAATTTAGTGTGTCCTAAATTGCTGCATTTAATTTGTCAATCCGGGAATCGTAAGCTGATGAAGTGCGGCGCACTATATGTGCAAGATAAACTATTTCTTAACTTTTTGTTATTGACCCTTTGTATTGGGTAATGATCCGCCTAATTGACCCCGTCCAGGTAGATTTGGGTTCATGGTATTGTTTTGGCCCATGGTATTGAAAAAGGGGCTCATGGTATTGAAAAAGGATAAACCTATATAAAGAGATGAAATTCATTATGCAAATTAGGAGTGTGGGTGCAAGATGTCTGAGCTTGAATGAATACTTCTTTCTGAAGTAGATCTGAATGGAAGGGTTACACTTGAAGAAAAAGCTGAAGGTATGATGCACCAATGATGAAGAAGGGGATCTAGATCTGAAATGCACTTGTATCTGCTAGATCTGCTTATGGAAGGCCTAGATCTGTGATGAGGCGAACATCTAGGCGAACATCTGACTGAAGTGAAAAGGGTAAATCTGAATTGAACATCTGATCTGATGAAGTATGCAGCTCTGTAATCATTGAAGATCTATACGCTACTTCGCCGCGGAGGAAGCGCGTATACACACGGCTTCTCTGAAGTAAAAGCGCGTATGCGCAATAAAATATACACTGAGGTATACGCTGGTTTGTGTGGACGGAAGCGCGTATATACGCGACATCAATAAAGGGAAAGCGCGTATGAAAACTAGGGTTTGCTGAAGCAAGGGGTATGAAATATCTGATCTATTCTGCTGTGTTTCCACTATCTGATCTGTGTTGATAAGTATCTATTGGTGATGTATGTTTGTGCTTAAAAGAATGGAAAGGGTCCAGTTTGAAAATATGATGAAATGTGGCTTGCAAGTGTTGTTCTATTGAAGTTGTTGGATCCAGTGTGAAAATTGATGAAACGTGGTCCAAGGTGGTGCTGAAGGTTGTAGCCTTCAGTCAGGGGGTTGTAGCTCCCTTCCAGGTGAGGCTGGTAAACGAGATCGGGGGTCGTAGCTCCCTTCCAGGAGAGGCTGGTAAACGAGTCAGGGGGTTGGAGCTCCCTTCCAGGAGAGGCTGGTAAACGAGCGCAGGTGGGTGCCTGCGTGCTGGTCAAGTCTGCGCCAGCGCATATGTTGTAAGATGTTTTCTCTATAATAAAATATTGAAGGCTGAGCAACTGCAGCGGTGGTTTTCTCCCGATTTGGGTTTCCACCTAAAAATCCTGGTGTTCATGTGTGATCCTTTGTGTGATGATTTATTCTGTTCTTACTGCACATGTTTACTGTTTATTGAACATCTGATGAATGAATGATGGAATAATATAAGTGAAGATTTAATGACAGATCTAGATCTCTGTGTATACGCTAGTTTCATAAAGGGGATCCGCGTATATACGCTAGTTTACTGAAGGAAAGTAGCGTATGGGTTTTTAAGGAATGAAAAAGTAAAAGATTTGATTATGCAGTAAATACTGATTCACCCCCCCCTCTCAGTATTTTTCCCAGCAATTGGTATCAGAGGGTGGTCCTTCTGCAGAAGCTTGATCGCTTGAAGGAGATCCGTCGCAATGGGAAGTCAAGAAGGAGTGATGTCTATAAAGCCACCTCTATTCAATGGAAGCAATCTGATATTCTGGAAGGTACGAACAAAAGCATATATGCAAAGTCTTGGTGCAGATGTATGGGCAATCGTGGAAGAAGGTTATCAATACCCAGCAAGTATTCCTACTGATGCAGCGGAAAGGAAGAAGTATGAAATCAATGCCAAAGCAGTAAATGTCTTATTAGGAAGCATGTCTGAACCAGAATTTGCTAAAGTGATGCAGCTACATTCAGAAAAAGAAATATGGGACAAAATCATTCTGAGCTATGAAGGAGACACAAAGGTAAAAAGTGCAAAACTCCAAACTCTTAGAATTGAATATGAAAATTTGAAGATGCATAGTGATGAGAGTGTTGCCAGTTTCTTTCTTCGTCTGGATGATATTGTAAATCGAATGAGAAATTTGGGTGAAACCATAACTGATACTACTCTCGTGGAAAAGGTCTTAAGATCCTTGACTTCAAAATTTGACTCTAAAGTTTCAGCTATTGAAGAAAGGCAAGATCTGCAATCGCTTACTATTGTTCAATTACATGGTACTCTGACTGCTTTTGAAATGAGACAAGGAGGTCCTTCTCAAATAAGAGAAGCTGATTTTAAGGCATCTACAAGAGGAAAAGAAAAGGAAGTTGTCAAAGAATCCAGCTATATATCCGATGAAGAAGAAGCAAATTTCGTGAGAAAGCTCCAACTAGGTACTGGAAGATTCAAAGGTAAGCTTCCCTTCAAATGCTTTGAGTGTGGAAAAGTTGGTCATTATGCTGCAAAATGTCCCTATAAAGGAAAAGAAGTAGTAAGAAGGAATAAGAACCGATCTAGCTCTAAGAAAAGTTACTATACTAATGAAGATAGTGATGGGTCATCTAATAGTGAGGAAGAATGTGAAGAAGATCTTAGACTTCTCATGGCATTTGAACAAAAAGAAAAAAAGGATACTTTTATGGATGCTCTAGAGGAAAACGATTTTCTTGAAGAAAATAATCAACTCAAACTTCGCTTAGAAGATTACAAAATTCTCTTAGAAGAACAAAAGATAATCAGAGAGACCATTGAAAAACAGCTTGAAGAAGCAGAGAAACATATTGAAAAACTAGAATGTGAAGTGGTAAGTCAAAGAAAAGAAGTTGAGAAAGCAAAAACCTTGAATCTTAGATTTGCTAAAGGATCTGAAACCTTAGATGAGATCATCAAGGTACAACGTTCTCCTCTTATAAAGACAGGTCTTTGATATACCGGAGAATCTTCTCAAACTTCAGCACCAAACTATCTAAAAGCAGTTACAGGTGGTTTACATCATTCAGCCACTCAGCAAGGGAATAAAGGATCTCTACAGGGAAAGCAAGACCATCTCAATTCAAGGTACACTAACAGGGATAGCTTTCAAAGACACTATAACCAACAGGTAAATTCAAATAGAAGATTCCATGATCGCAGAAATTTCTACTTCAATGGGCAATGTTTCACTTGTCACAATTTTGGTCATAAAGCTATTCAATGTGTGGCATATAAAACCATCATGACAAGAGAAGCAAGAAAGAAAAGGTTGGATATTGAACCAAAGAAGAATACCTATAACAATTTTTCTCCTCTTCAAAGTGAAGTTGAATGTAATTATTGTAATAACTTTGGCCATGAAGAATCTGAATGCAGGAACAAGATCCAGCCAAAAGAACATGTTCCCTCAAGCTCTAAAGTGTGGAAAAATAAAGAACCGCCGGTTGAAAATTGTGGGATAGCATTATTTGCAGAAGGTGAAGAAAATCAATGGTACATCGATAGTGGGTGCTCAAGACACATGACAGGTGACAAAAGCAAACTTCATACTTATAATGCTCTAGAAAAAGAAAAGAAAGTTACATTTGGAAATGATACTCCTGCTGTAATTAAAGGAAAAGGGTCAGTATTTCTAAAAGAAAAAGTAAAGGCTAAAGATGTCATGTATGTTGATGGATTAAGGCATAACCTGTTAATTGTTAGTCAAATGTGTGATCAAGGTGCAGAAGTGGTCTTCAGTTCCAAAAAATGTGTGGTTCGTGATCTTGATACAGGTAGAATCATTATAAAAGGAAAAAGAAATCCAAGCAACCTGTATGTACTAAACGGCATAGATCAATGTTACTTGAGCAAATCTTCAGAAAATTGGCTATGGCATAGAAGGCTGGGGCATCTGAGTTTCTCTCAAATCAACAAAGCAAGCAGACTTCAAGCTGTTCGTGATCTTCCCAAGGTGAATCTTCCAGAGAGTATCATATGCAAATCTTGTCAATTTGGTAAGCAGACCAGAGTACGATTCAATGCCAAAGAAGGATCATCAAGTAAGCCTCTTGAACTCAGTCATACTGACATCTCTGGACCTATGAGGAAAAAGTCATTACATGGGGATGAATACTATATCTTATTTATTGATGACTACTCTAGAATGTGTTGGATCGGGTTCATTAAACACAAAGATCAAGCATTTGAAAAATTTCAGAGCTTCAAAGCATTGGCAGAAAATGAATTGGATCTAAAAATCAAGTGTCTTAGATCTGACCGAGGAGGAGAATATTCATCAAATGAATTCTTTGAATTTTGTGAACAACATGGCATAAAAAGACAATTCTCTGTAGCAGGCACTCCACAACAAAATGGTGTAGCGGAAAGAATGAATAGAACAATTGTTCAAATGGCTAGAGCTATGCTAGCTGATTCTGGCATTTCTAACATGTTCTGGAGTGAAGCAGCATTTACAGCTGTTAACATTCTCAACAAGGCTCATGTTCGGGTAAATAGTGACAAAACTCCATATGAACTCTGGTATGGTAATTCTCCCACTGTGAAGCATTTTAAAGTTTTTGGAAGTAAATGCTTTATCAAAAATAATGATGAAAAGATTGGCAAGTTTGAACCTAGATCAGATGAAGGGATATTTCTTGGTTACATATCTTCAAGCAAAGCATACACATGTTACAATAAAAGGCTTCAAAAGGTTGTTGAATGTATTGATGTTGTTATTGATGAGTCTCCTGCAGCTCCTAAAGAAGAAAAACAAACAACAAAAGAAGATGATAGCGACATATGGCCTTCTACATCAGATAGCAATGATGTAGACAATGGATCCAATGAAGAACCTGAAGATGATCTATCTGAAAAAGCTCCATCCAGATATGTTCAAAAGAATCATCCTGAATCTCAAATTTTGGGTGACAAAGAATCTGGTGTACGAACAAGGAGAACTCTTGTAGGATCTTCTAATCATTTGGCACTCATATCCACAATTGAACCACACAATGTTAATGAAGCTAACAAATATGAATGTTGGAGGCAAGCCATGGATGACGAACTTGTTCAAATTGAAAAAAATGACACTTGGGATTTGGTTCCAAGACCTCATGATAAAAATGTCATTGGAACTAAATGGATTTTCAAGAATAATTTAAATGAGAATGGGGATGTTGTAAGAAACAAAGCTAGACTGGTTTGCAAAGGGTATACTCAACAAGAAGGTATAGACTTTGAAGAAACTTTTTCTCCTGTAGCTAGACTTGAAGCCATAAGAATGTTTCTTGCTTTTTCAAGTTATCAACACATCAAAGTTTATCAAATGGATGTTAAATTTGCTTTTCTTAATGGTGATCTAGAAGAAGAAGTATATATAGAACAACCAGAAGGATTCATTTTGGGAAATGATGCAAATCTTGTTTGTAGACTCAAAAAGGCTCTATATGGTCTCAAACAAGCTCCAAGGGCTTGGTATTATCGTCTTGACAAATATCTTCATCAACAAGGATTTTCAAAAGGGTCTGCTGATAGAAACTTATACACAAAAGTTGAAAATGACAAACTATTGATTGTGGTTGTATATGTTGATGACATCATTTTTGGGAGTAACGAAGAATCTATGAGTCAAAAATTTGCCTCTGTCATGCAGCAAGAATTTGAAATGTCTCTACTTGGGGAACTAACATTCTTTCTTGGCTTGCAAGTGCATCAAGCTGCAGATGGTATATTTCTGTCACAAACAAAATATCTTAAGAAAATTCTGAAGAAGTATGGCATGGAAGAATGCAAACCTGTAAGTACACCAATGATAACCGGATGTAGTCTCAGTTCTAATGATGATTCTCCCACAGTGAATCAACCAGAATACAGATCAATGATAGGAAGTCTGCTTTATCTCACTGGGACTAGACCAGACATTATGCACGCAGTTGGGATTGTAGGAAGATTCCAAGCTAATCCAAAAGAGTCTCATCTTCAGGTTGTCAAAAGAATTTTCAAATATCTACAAGGAACTCAAGATTTTGGTCTATGGTATCCAAAGAATGCTAATCTTACTCTTCATGCTTACACTGATGCAGATTGGGCTGGAAGTGTTGATGATCGGAAAAGCACTAGTGGTGGTGCATTCTATATGGGACCCCGGTTAGTATCTTGGTTCAGCAAGAAGCAAAATTCTATTGCCTTATCAACGGCTGAAGCAGAGTATGTAGCTGCCGCATCTTGTTGCACTCAACTCCTATGGATGATGCAAACCTTGCAAGATTTTCAAATCAAATGTGCAACTCCTATCTCCATTATGTGTGATAATACAAGTGCCATCAGTATCTCAAAGAATCCTGTTATCATTCGAAGACCAAGCACATTCCCATCAAGTATCATTTCTTACGTGAACAAGTGCTTGAACAAACGGTGAAGTTGGAGTATGTTCCCTCCAAAGAACAAGTTGCTGATATCTTTACCAAACCTCTGCCCAGGGAAGCGTTCGAGTATCTAAGACAGAAACTGGGAGTGTTCTATGCCAGTCAAAAGAACAAATCTGCATAAATTTTAGAAGATGGCTTGAGATACGCGGATTTCCTGAAACACAGTCGCGTATACACGCGAGTTCATGCACAGAAAACCGCGTATGAATGATTGCTGCCAATTTTTGGTTGGTTCAGCTCTCTTCAGCACAGCTGCAGTGCTGTTTGGTATCTCTGGTGGAGTTCCAGTTCTCATAAATCTGTTTCTAATGTTTTGATGAAGATGCCTTGATGATTTGTTGGTGAAAATGTTCAGGATGCACAAACTAAGGGGGAGCCTTAGTCACATGAAAAGGATGCATGGATGCACAGATTCAGGGGGAGCATTAGCGTTGCTGAGTATAATGCATTGTTGGCATTATGATGGTTCTGTTATATGATCTCTCTTGAGGTCTTCTTGGTATTGGTCATGAAAAGTCATATTTGTATTTTTGATGAAAAGGTCATGTTGAGACCCTTGATGTAAAAAAATGTAATATTCAGTCATGTATGAACTTGTCAAATTTGTAAACCCACTTGGTTGGGTAGCTGAGTCAATTTTTGTAAACCCACTTGGTTGGGTAGCTGAATTGAAATGTGTAAACCCACTTGGTTGGGTACTTGAGTCTCATATGTAAATCCACTTGGTTGGATATTTGATGTAAGTATAAGTCTTTGGTGATAGGAAGAGTCATGTACTTTATTGAAAAATATGTTGAAGATTCAGCATGAACTCAGGGGGAGCTTGGCCACTTCAACACATATCAGATCTGCAGAATGTTTCTTCCACATGAGGAGAAAAGGGGGAGAATGTTGGTTCTTGATCCGCCCTTTGCCCTTGATGTCAAAGGGGGAGAGTGACATAGTGACATGGTGTTTGAATAAAGAGAAGATAATGATGTGACATATTTGGGAGAGTGACATAGTATCTATCTGCTTTGGTAACCAATAACCAAACACCATCGTGGTTGCCATCAAGTCCAAAGGGGGAGATTGTTGGAAATATGATGCAGAGTGTTGTCCTTGATGGCAACCCACTGAATGGAGATGAAGACATGCGACTGTTGACATGTGTTGTCCTTGATGGAAATCCACCTGATGAAGTTATTCTTGACATGATGGACTTGGTAAATGATGTAAATCTAATGTTTGTTGACAATATGATGCTGAGTGTTGTCCTTGAAAGGCAACCCACTTGATGAAGATGATGACAACTTACTTGATGAAGTTGTACTTGAGAGAATATGTTCCTGATGAAGAAAATATGATGTTTCTACAGTGTGTACAGAAGGCAATGAAGAAAAGAATTCAGAATGTGCTCAAAATATGATGAAAAGAGTATGTCTCTTTGTATACGCGGATTGGCCTAGGGGAAGTCGCGTATGCACGTGGAAAATAACGTGCCAAGTCGCGTATGGGAAAAAGCGCTCAAAAAGTGCAAAACCAAGGGTAACCACCATGGTATTGACCCATTGTATTGGGTAATGATCCGCCTAATTGACCCCATCCAGGTAGTTTTGGGCTCATGGTATTGCTTTGGCCCATGGTATTGAAAAAGGGGCTCATGGTATTGAAAAAGGATAAACCTATATAAGGAGAAGAAATTCATTGTGCAAAACATGAGTGTGGGTGCAAGATGTCTGAGCTTGAATGAATACTTCTCTGAAGTAGATCTGAATGGAAGGGTTACACTTGAAGACAAATCTGAAGGTATGATGCACCAATGATGAAGAAGGGGATCTAGATCTGAAATGCACTTGTATCTGCTAGATCTGCTTATGGAAGGCCTAGATCTGTGATGAGGCGAACATCCAGGCGAACATCTGTCTGAAGTGAAAAGGGTAAATTTGAATTGAACATCTGATCTGATGAAGTATGCAGCTCTGTAATCATTGAAGATCTATACGCTACTTCGCCGCGGAGGAAGCGCGTATACACGCGGCTTCTATGAAGTAAAAGCGCGTATGCGCAATAAAATATACACTGAGGTATACGCTGGTTTGTGTGGACGGAAGCGCGTATATACGCGACATCAGTAAAGGGAAAGCGCGTATGAAAACTAGGGTTTGCTGAAGCAAGGGGTATGAAATATCTGATCTGTTCTGCTGTGTTTCTGCTATCTGATCTGTGTTGATAAGTATCTGTTGGTGATGTATCTTTGTGCTTAAAAGTATGGAAAGGGTCCAGTTTGGAAATATGATGAAATGTGGCTTGCAAGTGTTGTTCTATTGAAGTTGTTGGATCCAGTGTGAAAATTGATGAAACGTGGTCCAAGGTGGTGCTGAGGGTTGTAGCCTTCAGTCAGGGGGTTGTAGCTCCCTTCCAGGTGAGGCTGGTAAACGAGATCGGGGGGTCGTAGCTCCCTTCCAGGAGAGGCCGGTAAACGAGTCAGGGGGTTGGAGCTCCCTTCCAGGAGAGGCTGGTAAACGAGCGCAGGTGGGTGCCTGCGTGCTGGTCAAGTCTGCGCCAGCACATATGTTGTAATATGTTTTCTCTATAATAAAATATTGAAGGCTGAGCAACTGCAGCGGTGGTTTTCTCCTGATTTGGGTTTCCACCTAAAAATCCTGGTGTTCATGTGTGATCCTTTGTGTGATGGTTTATTCTGTTCTTACTGCACATGTTTACTGTTTATTGAACATCTGATGAATGAATGATGGAATAATATAAGTGAATATTTAATGACAGATCTAAATCTCTGTGTATACGCTAGTTTCATAAAGGGGATCCGCGTATATACGCTAGTTTACTGAAGGAAAGTAGCGTATGGGTTTTTAAGGAATGAAAAAGTAAAAAGATTTGATTATGCAGTAAATACTGATTCACCCCCCCCCCCTCTCAGTATTTTTCCCAACATGAACACATATCCTCCTCAAGTTGTCTCATCACATAGGATGGAGGTAGATCTATGCAGAGAAGACATTGCATAGGTAGTGGAGCTGCATGTATCCGAGGTTAAGGGCAAGGACACACCAGTGCATCCAGATGTTCAATCCCTTTTGGACTGATATTCTACGGTATTTGGAGATATCCCACCAGGGAGACCTCCTGACAGTGGGTTTGAACACACCATTGAGCTAGAACAAGGAGTAAAAGCAGTAATCACCACTCCTTATAGACATCCCAAGGCCTATAGGGATGAAATTGAAATAGCTATCCAAGATCTGCTAGCACTAAGGCACATCTGGCCTAGTGCTAGTCCTTTTGCTTCCTCGGTGGTTTTGGTAAAGAAGAAAGATGGCACATTGAGGATGTGCATCGATTATAGGGCCTTGAACAAGAATAATTTGAAGAACAGGTATCCTATACCCAAGATCGATGAACTCATGGATGAGCTGAGGGGATCCAAATATTTCTCCAAGATTGATTTGAGGTCCGGGTACCATCAAATCAAGGTAAGGGAGCAAGATATCCCAAAGACAATGTTCATGTGTCACTATGGAAATTTTGAGTTTCTGGTGATGCCCTTTGGATTGACTAATGCTCCAGAAACTTTCCAATCATGTATGAACCATATCTTCCGGGATCATTTGCGGAAGTTTGTATTGGTCTTCTTTGATGATATTCTGATCTACAACCGCACTTGGGAGGAGCACTTGCAACATATTGAGACAGTCTTACATATCCTTGAGGAGTAGCAATTCTATGCCAAGCTCTCCAAATGTGAATTTTGCCTCACATAGATGTTGTATTTGGGGCATATCATAGGGATAGATGGATTCAGGGTACATGAGGAGAAGATTCAAGCTATCAGAGATTCGCCTGAACCTAGGAATGTGACAGAACTTATAGGGTTTGTGGGCATATGCACATATTACCGAAAGTTTGTGAAAGGGTTCTCACAGCTAGCAGCACCTCTTACAGACTTGAAAAATAATGGGGCCTTCCAGTGGACACCCATAGTGCAGAAAGCTTTTAATAAGCTCAAAGAGGTAATGAGTAGTTGTCATGTTTTGGTTTTACCTAACTTTTCTCAACCTTTTGTGTTAGAATGTGATGCATCAGGTGAAGGTACTGGGGTAGTCTTGATGCAAGGAGGGAATCCTATAGCCTTTGAGAGTAGGAAGTTGCTCCCTCATGAGAAGCCATTCCCCATCTATGATAAAGAAATTTTGGCTATCATGCATGCATTAGCCAAATTCCGGCAATATTTGGTGGGGAATAAGTTCAAGGTGAAGACTGATCACAACATCCTTAGATTCTTTCTTGAGCAGAGGCAGCTTCAGGAAAGACAATAGAAGTGGGTGAGAAAAATTCAGGCCTATGACTTTGACATAAAATATGTCAAGGGGAAGAGCAATACAATAGCTGATGCACTTTCTAGGAGGCCTACAATGCTGTCCATGAGGGGCCTGGACGCAGATTGGAAAGCTCAACTTTTAGTTGAGTACTCCAAAGATAACCTTGCATGTGGGATACTTGATGGAGTGGTACCAGATGAGAGATTTAAAGTGATGGATGAGGTTATCTACTACAAGGATCAGATCTACTTGGCTAAGAATTCTAAGCTCAAGGAGAAGATCTTAGCGGCCTCACATGATTCCCCACTTTCCAAGCATAAAAGTTTTACAAAAACCTACAGATCTATCAGGGAGAGATTCTCATGGAAGGGTCTCAAGGAGGATGTGCTCCGGAATGTCAAGGAATGTACCACTTTCCAACAGAACAAGGGAGAGCACTCTTATTCTACTGGGTTGTTACAACCACTACCTATTCCGTATGGGAAGTGGGAAAGCATCTCTATGGACTTCATCACCGGCTTCCCGATAGTGCAGGGTAAGGATTGTATCTACGTTGTTGTTGATAGAATAACAAAGTATGCTCATTTCTTTGCCATCTCTGCACATTATACTACTTCACAGGTAGTTGAGCTCTTCTTCAGAGATGTATTTAGACTCCATGGTCTCCCTAGGACCATAGTGAGTGATCGGGATAGCCACTTCATGGGTGGCTTTTGGCAGGAACATTTCCGATTAGTGGGAACTGATTTGACCCCCAGCTCTAGCTATCACCCCCAAACTAATGGGCAGACTGAGATAGTGAACAAGTGGCTAGAAGGCTACTTGAGAAACTATGTGTCCGGGCAGCAGAAAGCTTGGCTATGGTGGCTCCACTTGGGGGAGTATTGTTACAACACTACTCACCATCTCTCTATTGGCATGACACCATTCCGAGCCTTGTATGGATATGAGTCACTTTCATTTTCCGATGTTATGTTTGGGGCAAGTAAAGCTCCAAGGGTAAGAGATTGGATTCAAGAGAACTAGGACATACTCAGGGCCCTCAAAGATAACATGGCCACTGCTCAGAACCAGCAGAAGATGTATGCAGACCGTGGTCGCATAGAGAGACAGTTTGAGGTGAGGGATCTTGTCTATATACGCCTTCATCCTTACAAGCAGTCCACACTCAAGGTGAAAGGAGCTGAAAATCTCAAACCACGTTTCTATGGGCCATACAAGGTGAACAGATGTGTCAGTAAGGTAGCTTATGAGCTGGAGCTTCCTAAGGGGAGCAAGATCCACAATATCTTCCATGTATCTTGCCTCAATAAGGCCATAGGGAGGAATGTAGTTTCCAACTTGGAACTTCCTCCAATTGATGATGAGGGTCATTTGATCTTGCAGCCAGAAGCAATCTTAGACACAAGAGATAGGAAGTTGAGAAACAGAGTCATCAAAGAATATTTGATTCGATGGAGGAATCTACCAGATGAGGATGCCACTTAGGAAGGGGAGCAGATCTTGCATCATCCTTTTTTACTGTTGCTTGTGGGCAAGAAACTTTTGAGCCGGGAGGATTGTAATGTTCCCAATTAGCCATAGCTACTTGGAACATTATAATTACCCGATTTTTGAAATAAGAAGTGAGAAACACAATAAAATCTATCCCAGTGTGAAAAGGGATTGAGATAAGAGGGTAAAATAAAGCACCTTGAGTATGAAGAGGAGAAAAAGCAATGGCTACTATAGTTGACCAAGTCAACTAGCGCTGTAAAAAGGGAGGGAAAGCCTCTAGGGCAGCACAGTTTTGAAGGAGGAAGCTTCTCAAGGAAGCTACATGTGTGGGGCTCGGGATGGAGAAGCTCACTTGGAATAAAAAGGAAGAAATTGCAGCAAGGGAATTCATTCATTCATACTTCTTTTTTCAGTCTTATGACTGATTGCAATCTTCAGTTGTTTAGCCAGAGTTGCAGCACTGTTTAGTGCAAGGGTTCTCATGCGGAAATCCTAGTTCCATTGTTGTTGCAGGTTGATTGGGAGATTTAAGGAGGATTTATGGAGTTCCATTCTCATCACATATCTTGCAGAAGCCATCCTCTAACATATATTTCATAGTCACTCTCAGTGAGTGCGTTATTTCTGCAGTAGCTGTAGTAGCTGGGGTTAGATCTACCCATTTGAGCTTATTTCAGGAGGGGAGGAGGTGATTTCCTCTCCAGGAGTTCTATTGAGGGGGGTCTTGAGCCTATTTCTGTATTGTGTATTCCTCTTTGAGAATATCAGATATTTCTTAATACAGAGTAGCCGGGTACATCATTATTTTCAGTAGTGTTGTACATTGTGTTGTTATTTTGCCGGAAACTCTTGCCGGGAGGTCCAAATGTGTTTGCAAAAGAGGTCAATCATCTCATTTCTGATCTTATAATGAATGAAAGCTCTAGATATATTTCATTCCATCTATTTCAGCAGTTTACATAATAAGAATAACTTTGTTGCTGCCTCCGACATTTATATATTATGATGTATTGGGGTTATGATGCATTTTCTTACATTTGATTTGGGGAGATCTATTTATTATAGCTAGAGTTATTTGTTTATGATGCCATTCTACATTTAAGTCATATAAAACATATTATTGAGGTTCCAAGCCCTGGAGTGCATTATTCTTGCACTGGTTCACTTATACAACGTCCTTAGTGGTGACATTGCTGAAATTCCTGAAAAGGAATATCACTTGATGTCGACAGAAGGAGGTCCGCCATAAGTGAGGCAATGAGGGTCATAAACTAATGCACAAGGGAATATAGTGGAGCGAATGATGGAAAAACTCTAGGGATGTTGGTGGAATGGGGGATACTGAATAGAAAATGGACGACTGCCCTTGTCAGAGCATAAAAAGCATGGATGACCTGGTAGTGATTGAATCGACTTAGGATGGGATGGGGGACAGTGCGACTGGAGTCCAAAATAGGCTACACGAGAGAGGGACAAGGTGTGAATGTATGGAATATATAACAGGAGGCAAAAAGGGACTCGGGATAGACTCCATGAATGCGATGATGAATTAACACAGATGATCTGAACAAGGGTGACTTGATGATACTGCCACACAGAATAGGCCTAGTGGGGACCATAAAATAATGAGAAAATTATGGTTACTCAGGACGAAAATAGACACACACATCGACAAGTATGAAGGCTAAGTGGAGCCCCAAGTACAAATGGTGCAAGTGCAGAAATTTGATTTTGAGAGGCGGCAAAGTAACCGTTTGATGCAACCATAAGGCCGAAATTATCCAAAGATGCAAGGTTAGCAGAATTTAACCCCATAATTACCCACATACATAGAAACTTTATACTTTCTGCCCGTTCCCAAAATCCAAAACCCATAAAAAAGTATTCAGTTCAATTTATGCGTGGAAATAAAATTTACCTTTATATTGTGGTCGGCTTATTTTCACAAACCCACAGACCTGTGGGTTATGGCCCACATAAACTCCCTTTACTTGCAGTGTATTACAATATTGGAGTTTATTAAACATGCATACGTGTGCAATCAACAGTACAACTTTAAATAACTCGCAGTATTCCCTAAACAACATGCATACACGTGGAACTATGGTTCTAGGGTCCCACAATCACGTGACCAATCAGAACTCATCGCAAGTTAGAACCTTTAGGAAATCACATATCGACAATTATAACAAATAGCTTAAATGGTAAAAAATGAAATCGCCGATGAAAAATTGCGATATAATCTCCATCGTAGATCTATACCAGATCTAATGGTCCCATTGTACTACCTCGCATTGCCATCTCTCGTCCTTGTTGCATTGCAACCAAAATACTTTACCTTGCGATGTCTTAATGTTAAAATCTAAAATTGTCAATGCGCAATATGCGCTGGATTGCTATGCCAACATGTGGCTCCTCCCTTTATCACATTACAAGTTTCAATTATTACCGCATCACAAGTTATTTTGTTTGACTTTCGAAGTCCTTAACACATAAATACTATAATCGCCGATTTGGGATGTGCGCTTTCATTCTTTGCTCGACACGTGTCCACTTCACAACTTTGTCAACTTACCGCATCACAACTTAAATTTTTTGCCTTGCGATGTGATCTTTGTCATTTAATCTTAAAACTTCAATTATGTGATTCGATCCTCGCCGTCCGATAGCCTTCTTTGGAAATCTTCTAAGTGTTTTCTGCCCTAGTCGAATTCTCTTCTTTCTACGGTCGCCACTCTAAAAATCCATTTCCTCTACTCTATTCCTCTTGAGCTTTTTCTTGTTATTGAATATTATCCAGAGTTATCACACTCGATGTGCACCTTTTCATGCTGTTTAAAGCCATAATTCGTGTTTTAGTCCTTTCGACTTGCACAAAAGTTTATATGCACACATTCGCTTCCATTAGCTTCATTCACAACTATTTAACTCCCCGATTGGAGTCATACAGATTCTACCCATCCATTAAGTCTTCTATCACACAATAAGACTTATTCATTCATATAGAATTTGTTATAGGGAATTATTACACTGATATCAAATTCTTTCTATTATGGATCATTCAGAAAATAACAAAAATGACACACAGTCGAAATGAAATTTGATTTCTCATTAAACAAATAAATTGTACAAATACAAGAAAAATTTGTTTACAATCTAGCTTTGGCCTGATGTGCATTTTACATGTCCCTTTTCTCTTCCTCTCTCTCTCTATGCTCGTAGGCTTACAATTAAGTTTCCTCTCTAAGAATATCTCTCTTTTTTTTCCTTGTTTGTGCCTTTGAGGATTTACAAATATATATAAAAGGTTTTGTAACCAATTCTAGTTCGGATCCTCAATCTTCTCAACTAATTTCTAAGAGTCCTCCAAGTCCTTAATTAATCCCTGAAATATCTTCTTTATCCCTTGAGGATCTCAACATTCAACTAAATCCTATGGATCCTCTTCAAATCCATAAAATCATGAACTATTTTCTAATCTAATATTTACAATATTTAGAATATCTCAATCCACACTAATCACTCATCAATCACTCATGTTCTCCTACATTCAAGAACATTTACAAATACCTCTCAATATTTAATTAAATCCTATTTTAAAGGTCTCACATAAATCACTCAAAACATTGAAAATTAAATTAATTAAATACTTAGGAAACCAACTCTTTTGAAAAACATAAGACCCCCTAGATTCTACTAAATGTAAAAACTTTTGGAACCATGACACTCCTACATCAGTTTCCCAAAGTAAAAAAAAGTCATGATCTCCATATCATGTGCTTCCAATATTTGTCCTCCTGGATCCAATACTTCATTCTTTAGTGATTTCCTTGCTCCTTTTAACTATTTTCTATTTATTCTACTCTCTTTTCTTGCTTTTCCTGGTTTCCACACCTTCGTTTGTAACACTCCATTGAATTTTCCTTCAATGTTTTTTACAGTCCAACCTTTCATCCAACTATATGTTTGTCTTCTTCTTACGCAGCTCCTTTCCTTATGTTTCTTCCTCATAAGCTTCACAAAATTTTCTATTTCTTTGTCAAAATTACTTTGTTGGTGTTTTCCTTTCCTTTGTGTAAGAGTTTTAGAACTCTTATTGTCTTCCTTTTCTTCTCCACAACTTTCAAAGATACATAAGACATTTGAATGTATTATTCCATGCTTTTCCATGATAGAATTAGCACTGTTACATACCCCAACAATCTTACATTGCATGAGATCTTCTTTGCCTATGTCAACATTTTCTTCCAGCTACTGATTACAATTCCATTCTCCTTCATACTTATTGTCTTTGAAGAAAAAAACTTGGTCATCCTCATACTGCCTTTGAAATTTGTTATTACATTCAAAAGATAATATGTCCTCCATATCCTTTATTACAACCTCATTTGTATCTTCTTCATCACCTACAAACATACCATTAACTTGGCAATTTAAACTCTTCTCAGTCTCCTTAGATGTTATAAACATCCCTTCTTCCTTGGTTGTAATTTCTTCTTCACTTTTAGGCTCTCTCAATAATTCTTATAGCATTCTAATATATTCCTTACACTTAAAAAGTATAAAATCATCTCTAGCATTTCTTATAAAAATTTCCAACATTTGTTCTTCTTTTTGGCTGCCTTTGACAATCAACTTCTCTTTGTCTACTGCATTAACAACTTCCACTAGTTCAATCCTTTCTTCCTTCAACTGTGTATGACCTTCCTCATGTGACCTGACTGTCTCATCTTTTTTCTTTAAAATAGTATTCAGATTCTGTCTCTTTTCTTCTTCTTCTTTGATAATACCTAAAGTTTGTCCATCATCATGTATTACACCTGCAACCATACACAAATTTTTAATTTCAAAATCATAAGTCTCAGTAGCCTCAATTGATGTTTCAGACATCATTTCTCCATCTTCAAGTTCACAAGGAACTTGTTCTTCTTCAAAAACTTTATTCTGTTGGAGCTCAACTCCTTTTAGCTTCTCCGACCTTAGTTGAACATCTATAATCTGCTCAAGCTTCCTCATCTCTTCTATTAGCGACACATTCACTTGCTACTTTCACTTCTCTTGTAGCCTATGCCATTTCACTTTCTTCCTCATAATCCAACCATATCTCTGGTCTACCTTATTTCTCTGCAACATATCCATCAATAATGTAAGTTGGAAATTTATCTCAACTTTCTCTATCTCATATTCTTCATTGCTCAGCTGTCTCCATATGCCATTTTCTTTGGCATCTTCTTTCTTCACTTTGTGGCTGCTTCTCGAACCTCTGATATGACTATCAGTAGTCACCTTATTCTTCATATTCATGAGCTCCTCACTCACTATGAGTTGTACTTTAGCCTCTGTAATATCAAGCCCTCCCTGTTATATTTACCTCACCAAGATTTCCTATATACTTGGTCACTTTTCCCCTCTCTAGAACTTTCCTTGAGCATTCCTCTGCTCCTTCTAGGCTTCAACTCATCTGCACTTTTTGTATTTCAATCACAAATGAAATACTAGGTTCTAGGCACACTCTTCTTTCACTCATAAATCCTTACCAAATTCTTTCATCACTACTTCTTAAGGCTGTGATATTATTTTGTTGAGATACTTCATTACCTGCAGTTATCAATCTTCAATCTGTCTTTTATCTTACAAAACTCAAATCAGAGTTAAATAAAAAAATACCTGCATGATCTCACAAGAAGTGTCCATCCACTCTTCACATTCGAGTGAATCTTTGTTCTCCTCAAGAAAAAAAACCATCACTTTTTCATATTTTACTATCTCACTTTTATTTTTGCATTTATCTCCACCTTTTCAGATTTATAATCTGACTTCTTCTCTTCTGATCCTCAATCACGCTGAATCTTATTATGTTATGCTACCAAATGTCTTCTGCATAGTTTAACTTTTCTATCTTCATTTATAACAATTTTCATTCACTTCGTGCTCTGATACCAAATGATGCAACCATAAGGCCGCAATTATCCAAATATGAAAGGTAGCAAAATTTAACATCACAATTACCCACATACATAGAAACTTTATAATTTCTGCCCGTTCCCAAGATCCAATGCTCGTAAAAGAGTATTAGGTTCAATTTATGTGCAGAAATAAATTTTACCTTTATATTGTGGTCGACTTCCTTTCACAAACTCGTGGACCTGTGGGTTATGGCCCACATAAACTCCCTTTACTCGCAGCGGATTAAAATATTGTATTTTATTAAACAATCATATGCGTGCAATCAATAGCACAAATTTAAACAACCCGCAATATTCCCCAAACAACATGCATACACGCGGAACTATGGTTCTAGGGTCCCACAATATGGTGAGAAATTAGAACTCATCGCAAGTCGGAACCTTTAGGATATCGCATTTCGGAAATTATAACAAAAAGTTTAAATGGTAAACAATGAAATCACCGATGAGAAATTGCGATATAATCTCCACTGTAGATCTATACCAGATCTAATGGTCCCACTATACTACCTCACATTTCCATCTCCCGTCCTTATCACATCATAACCAAAATATTTTACCTTACGATGTGTTAATGCTAAACTCTAAAATCATCGATGCGCAATATGCATTGGATCATTTTTCCAACACGTGGCTCCTCCCTTTATCGCATCACAAGCTATTTTGTTTAACTTGCAAAGTCCTTAACACATAAATACTATAATCGTTGATTTGCGATGTGCACTTTCATTCTCCGTCTGACACGCGTCCACTTCACAACCTTCTCAACTTACCACTTCAAAACTTAAATTATTTACATTACGATGTGATCTTTGTCGTTTAATCTTAGAACTTCAATTCTGTGATTTGATCCTCGTCGCCTGATCACCTTCTTTGGAAATCGTCTAAGTATTTTCTGCCTTAGTCAATTTCTCTGATTTCTATGGTCGCCGCTCTACAACTCTGTTTCCTTCACGCTACTCCTCTTGAGCTTGTTCTTTTTATTGAATCTTATCCAGAGTTATCACGCTCGATGTGCACCTTTTCATACTGTTTAAAGCCATAATTTGTGTTTTTTTTCCTTTCGACCTGTACATTATTTTATCTACACACATTCGCTCGTATTAGCTTCCTTCAAAACTAATTAACTCCCCGACTGGAATCATAAAGATTCTACCCAGCCATTAAGTCTTCTATCACACAGTAAGACTTATTCATTCATATATAATTTTTTACAGGGAATTATTACACTGATATCGAATTCTTTCTATTATGGATCACTCAGCACATAACAGAAATGACAGACAATCAAAATGAAATTCGATCTCATTAAACAAATAAATTGTACAAATACAAGCAAAATATGTTTACAATATGGCTTTGGTCTAATATTCCTTTTACATGACCCTTTTCTCTTCCTCTCTCTCTATGCATGTAGGCTTACAATTAAGTTTCCTCTCTAAGAATATCTCTCTCTTTTTCCCCTATTTGTGCCTTTGAGGCTTTACAAATATATAAAAAAGGTTTTGTAACCAATTCTGGTTCAGATCCTCAATCTTCTCAACTAATTTCTAAGAATCCTCCAAGTCCTCAATTAATCCCTGAAATCTCTTCTTAATCCCTTGAGGATCTCAACATTCAACTAAATCCTAAGGATCCTCTTCAAATCCATAAAATCATGAACTACTTTCTAATATAAGATTTACAATATTTCAGAATATCTCAATCCACACTAATAACTCATCAATCACTCATGTTCTCCTACATTCGAGAACATTTACAAATATGCCCCTCAATATTTAAGTAAATCGTATTCTAATTGTCTCACATAAATCACTCAAAATATTGAAAATTACATTAATTAAATACTTAGGAAACCAACTCTTTTGAAAAAAATAGGACCCCTATATTATACTAAATGTACAAATTTTCGGAACCATGATGCTCCTGCATCACCCTTCTTAGAAAAAAGGCTTCCGAATGAAGTATCAAATTACGAAAAACATCAAGGGGACCTAGACTTTCCACTTCCGCCCAGTCAAGCATGGGGAACAAATGGTAAGTGACAAGTTGCTATGTTTCAGGATGCATTTAAAGTCTTAGAATGATGAATATGGCACTAATTCATCACTTTTGGTATGAAGATATAGCACCAGTGAGACCAACTAGGTATATGGGACAACCCACAACGCGAGGGGCTGCATATTCTAGTACAACTAGAGGAGCTGACCAATTAGATTTAGAGGCACTATTGGAGTATGTTCACCATAGATGTGGGTTGTTGATGAACAGGGTATCAGAGCATGCCTATAAATATCTAGCTGACCACTACATTGAGGCATGTGTTGGTCTACCCTCAGAGTGGAGAGGGGTCATGCAGCGTGTTATCACTCCACCGAATCTCCGAGGCTAAGAAGAGACTAGCAAAGGTAACCACAGACCAAGCTCTCGCCAAGTATCCAGCCCTACTAGGTAAGAGAGAAATCTCTCCAAGGGATCATAGCCAAGAGGGTTGGATCAATTAGGTTTTAAGCTAGGTATAGTAGCACAGGGGTTTTGTTTGGTTGATTTGGGTGCTAGATTAGTGAATTAGGTCAAAGAGGTAACTAGTTCAGGGAAAATGAGATCAAAATTGAAATCATCTAATGGGGAAAGGTACATAAGCACTCTAACACTTTAAGGTTTTAGGTTGATATGGATCATACTGGTGAGGTGCTAAAAAGAGCATGACAGTGCATGAATTCTTTTTAAACTGAAGAAACTGAACAAACTATGGTGATTCTCCCAAAACAGAGCATAAAAGATGTATTATGCCTATCAAACTTGAGGAACCAACATATCATAGAATTGAAATGGAAATGGAAATTAAAAAACACTCATACATATGAAATTAAAGAATAAAATATACCAAATTACAGTACCACATGAATCCCAAAAGAATAGTTTCAACTCATCCAATACATTCTTGCCAAAATCTGAATACACTAGTGTCTGTGATCAATACAACAGCATCCAACCTTTGAAATGAGTCAAAAAATGAAATATATAGGCATGAAAAACATTCTCCCAACCTAAGGGGTTGAATCCCTGAGTTTTTTAGCTGATAAAAAAAGTTTGAACTACTAACCTAGAGTGTAGGGAGGTCAAACTGACTCATCCATAACTTTAGTGAAACTGATTCATCAATCCTCTCAAAGATTTTTACCTAATGTATTTACCCCTAGGTAACTTAAAAACATCATTATTACATTTATATCCATCAATTACATTGGTAAAAACATGATTTTTCCATGGTGAAACTGATAAAACTAGAAAAAATGAGGAAAAAATAGAGAAAGGTCAGGAGCGTAGTGTTAGTGTAGGGAGTGCAACGCCAATTGCAGCTCAACTTTTAAAGGGGTTGTTGATGTCCAAATTGAGCTTAGGATAGCTCACTGGAAATCCTGTCCTGTCTAGTTTCAAAAAATTTCCTTGGTTTCCAAAAATAATAATATTTGTCCCTCCAAAAAGTCAATCTCCCAAGACTAGTCAGGAGCGCAGCGCCTAGCTGAAAAAGGGTAGAAACATGATTTTTTGAGTGTTTTTTTACCTTTTCACCTGCCATTTTGCCCAAATTTTCTTATAAAAGTGCCTACCCTGACTATATTTTGTATTTTGAATCCAATGGTGCCTTCAGTTTTTCAATTGGGGCCTCCTAGAAGAAGCACAACGCCTAGGCCGTTGCGCTCCTAGCAGTGTAACTATGCAAAAACTACCAAAAGTTTGCAAAAAACAACAAATTTCAAAACTTGCTCAAATTTTCTCCAAAATTGTGTTTTGGAACCTTGATGAAGTGTGATAAGCAATGGGGGATGCCTCAGCAATTATTTCAAGCTTGTATCCTTCCTTTTTCTTGGCTAGAGTTTGCTTATGTTTCTCCTGTAATTGCTTGATTTTGATGCTATAGACCTTGTTTCTTCTGATGTACCTGTTAGACTTGTTTTTTAGAATTTTTTTGTCTTTTTTTGCCTTGTGAAGGAGTTTCTCAAGATGTATATTGACCCTATCAAGCCATGTCTCTCTGTCATCTTCAACCTCCTTGGCAATCCTCTCCTCAAAAGTGAGTTTTTCATCCTCATCCTTCTGTTGTTGTAAATCCCTCTTAAGACCCCTTGTCTTTGGTATTTTTCTGCTGCTTTTGGATGTAATCATGGTCAGGGTCATTAAGTGGCATCATGGCTTTACCTCTCTTTGTTTTGAGAATTTCTAGCTCCAGAAGAACTTGATTATCCTTTAGCTGCTTATTCTCCTGCTTAAGAAATGAAATGACAAACTGAGCTCTATCCAAATTAGTTTGCAACTCTCTAATTTTGGCATCCTTCTCTTTGAAAATCAAACTAGAGGCCTCATGATCATCCTGTTGATCCAAGTAAACTAGGTCAAAATATGTTTCCTCAGCATGAGGGTCCTCATCCTCTTGCATGACTTCTTCATGCACAACTTCCTCTTCTTGCTTTTCATTTCTCTTTTGTACCTGCCTTGATGATGAAGAAGGCAAGGTCCCTCCCAAAATCTATGGGGAAAATACCTACCTATTCCCTCTCTGATATGTTTTAGCCAATGTGTCTATCTCAACCTATTTAGTCTTTGTAGGCTCTTTGACCACAACTCTGCTGGATGACCCAATATGACTCTGAAATACTGATGATGGTGGTGGTATGGGTCTAGTAGGCGGAGCTAATGGAGGAATATATGCAGAGGGCTGAGATGAAGGAGGGATGGTTTCAACATGCTAAGCTTGTGGAGCAGTGAAAACATCATTGGAAATGAAGGTGTCCCATGAAATGTGCAACTAATCTAGATGATGGAGGACAATGATTTTGATCGAGTGATGAAAGAGGTTGTTCATTTTCTGATCATGTTCTCTCTTTTGTACTATGTAGGCCATTTTTTCTATGCTCCTGGACAAATAGTATGGGATATTGAGAAACTTGACTCTTGTGAAGTGCATGAGCAATATAATATTATAAGTGTAAATTCTAGAGAACCTTTCTTCACAAGAGAAGTACTTCTTAATTATTTTCATCATGGGGGTATACCTATCAAGAAGGTAACTAAAAGGGAAGATTCTCTTTCTCTCATTTATGTACCTTGGTTTGATGAATGGTTCATAATACTGATCATCCAAGTCTTTAGCCTTAAACCATTTCTCACACATGTTTGGTATCCCTGTGGTATCAGTAATGATAGGTGTGGATATGGTGAAGGTCACACCTACAAGGGTCACCTTATTATCTCTGAGGTTTGTGATGAAAACTCTACTCAAAACAGGGTGGTGTTGGACTCTTTGAATCATTTTGTATAAATCATGGAAACCAACATATTCAAAGCAAGTGACTATCATAGGTGAGGCCATCAGTTCTCTAGTGTTGGTGGGCTCAAGCCTTAGAATTCTTCCTCCCTTGTGAGGTGTCCTTCCCTCTCTGTCCTCCTCTTCCTCCACGTAATATTTTTCTTCCTCCTCCATAGTGTTTTTAGTTTGAAACCCTAGGGTAGGGAAAGGGGAGTGGAAAATAGGTTTAGGGAGTGGGGATGGGAGTAGGAAAAATTGGGGGAATAGGGAAGGGGGTTAGGGAACTTAGGGTACTGATATGGGATTAAAATAGTTAGGGAAATGAGATGGGGAAATTGATTACAGGTATTAGGAAACTCCCTATAAAATGTGTAGTCTAGGAGTTATGGTTTTTGGGAAATGTAGTTTGGGGGTAGGGATTTAGTGATGAAGGGATAGGATTAGGGTTTAGTGTAATGTGGGAAGTGAATGCATGGTCTAGGGAATAATTTGGGTTTGTAGGGATGGAATTTAGGGTTTCTTAGCTTAAACACTTGGCAAACGTGAATGAGAGATTTAACACTTTAAATATCCAAATGGAAAATTCTAGGAGGACACAAATGATGTTGCTTACTTGTATTGGAGGTGAAGAAACCCTTTGTTGGTGTTTTGGAGTAGTTAGATGAATTTTTTATGGATGTGGATGAAACACGCCAAGAGGGAAGCGCCAGTTCTAGGAGCGCAATTCCTCACTTCCAAGTGCACAGCACCCTTCTCCAGGAGTGCAACTCCAGTTCTAGGAGCACAGTGCGTAACCTAAAGGAGTGTAGCGCCACACAAAACTTGAAATTTGACCCTGAAAACTGATTTTTTGAGCTAAGGGAGTGTGAGCTTGATGGTTGGGAGAGAAAATGAGTTCTTTATTTGTCTTGTGATGGGCTTTATACTTAATTATTTGAATGAATTTTTCTTTGGGGCCCACTTTTCTTTCTTCTCATTCACTTTAAACTTTGACATCTTTACCTTTCACTTTTGTTTATGAAATTTTGAGATTGATCATTTGATGGATTGAGACACTTAGATTTTGAAGCTTCTAATCTTTCTTGGCACATGAAACCTTTGAGTTGACAACTATCTTGGAACCATTGAACTTATTATAAATTGAGAAAACATAAAATTACATGATGAAAAGAAAATTACATAATGGAATAAAAACTAAATATTACATTTAAACTTTACATAGTAAAGTGAATTTATTGATCACTATTAGCCTTGTTATTTTATGCAATGGAAATGATGTTTTATTGGACCTTTAAAACCCTAAGACTTAATGGAAATACTAATTGAACGGATTTCATGATGATATGACTGAAAATATGATAAGACTCATGAAATAATTGACACTTGGCATGTGATAAAGTGAGCCAGCAAGTGATGAAATGACATTTTTTTTTAAAGAGTGAAATTTGATGAAAATTTGCACCAAGTGACCAAATTTTTGCATGACCTAGTTGAATGATAAAAAATTTATGAGTGGGACCCCTAAAATGACATGAAAGAGTTAATTTTGATCACTGGTGGAAGGATGCAAATACTGACACTAACACGGTGCATGGAAATGGTCATATAGGTTATATGGGATCTCCGAGCTATAGGAGCCGAGCCATTGGCTCAGGATCCTCCAGATAGTGATTAGATGTAGGGCCATGAGGTGCCCCTAGTTTTAATTTTTGTAACATTGTATGGGCATGTCATATGTATTAGAGTAGAGGACTTCAAGACATTTGTGATTTTGTGGACACATATTATAGATATGCATATTTTTATATATGACTAGTATGTGGCTCACCATTTGTTTATGGTTATTTTCTTGTGTTAAATGCATGTGATAAGTTCCAACCTATAATATTGTTTACAATGCTATCTACATAGTGATTTTGGGCTCTAGGTACATGATTAAATGTAATGGTTTCAAATCCACGCATTAAGAGCTTCACTCGTAAATATATTCTAAAAAGGACATGGTTATGCACACGATCTATTCCATTCAATTGTCTCACGAGTAGCAGGGAATATAAACAAACATGAAGATGAAGGATGCGATGGTCAAGGGAATCGACTAAAAAACCTATAACTGCATCATATTTAGCCCGATTATTGATGGCAGATCCAATACATATGCCATTGGAAAGTACTAAGGAATGTATGGGGGTACAAATGGCCCAAGCTACCGAGGCTAGATTCCACAAGTAGAGACTTGAACCGTTGACATAGCCGATGTACGGTGTGGATGAAGGATCCATCTGAAAGGCATCACAAGAAAACAAAGGAGAAAATCATGAAAAATTCAAGGAAACTTTATGCATTGTAGAAATAAAACATGCATGGGGGGTGCTATGGGTAAAATTTATATGCCCCTTACACTTGTTAAAGATATGGTCAATACAGGGTGTAGGGAATTTGTCTTGGGGACAAGCTTTATTCGGGTCACGAAAGTCCATACAGACATGAATGGTGCCTGTTTTCTTGAGAATGGGATAGGAGTATCCATCCTGATTGATCTTATCGATTGTGGTTTTGAGAGCCTCTTGTCGAGTAATGTGTCTCAACTTTGGACCAACAGGGTAGGCATTGGGCCATGTATCGATATGGTGTACGATAATGGCAAGATCAAGTCCGAGCATCTCTGAATAGGACATGGTGGAAACATTGCGGAATCCTTTGAATAGCTTGGTGTAAGCCTCAAATTCTCTCGGGGCGCTATGTGCCCCAAGGAAATGTTTTCTTCTTCGAAAGCATCGGGTGCAGGAATGGGATTTCTAAACCGATCGACCTCATCAGAGATGAAGTCTTTAGACTCCAAAAAATACTGATCATAGAAATTTTGTGGAGGGAAGTACACATGGTGGTGCATATCATCCCAAGGAAAGTCAGGGGTGGTCATTGCTTCCATGATGTATTCATCAGAGTGGAAGATGGAGGGACTGGGAGAAGAAAGACCACATGATGCGGTGGGGCTACCTGACGCATCATCATGAGAGATAAAGTTCATATACACATCACTACGGAGGGTAGACGAAGAGCTAGTAGATGAAACATCTGCCGATGTTGAGCCCAAGGTGATCGCCGAAGGAGGTTTAGTCGAAAGAGAAGGGAATGCCCTAGTAGGGTTTTCCGTTAAGGATCTCATGGATGATGATAGATAGAGTATGGTGGCCAAAGGTTCCGTCATCTCAACATTGGGTGGAGGTATGACAATTTCCTCTGGTTCAGGCTGAGCCAAACGCATGAGTAGAGGAGTAGCGGGTTCGCTATGTTCAACCTCGATTCAATGGATAGGTTCAGGGATGTCATGAAAATATTCGAGATGATGATAGAGGTGAGAATAGTGGCCATAAATATCACGCAAAACACAAGGGTGATTCGTGCACAATATTTTGAGTTTCTTAGATGAATCGGGTAAGGTAACATGGACATCCGGGATATCCGATTCAAGAATTTTTCCGTTTACCACAAGTTTGAGAAGAGGAAGCTCAACACAATTTGGGTAGCATGCCCAACAACATCACACAAAGCACACAGAGGTGACTTATTTGGAGGCTTAGGAGGAGCATGAGTTGTTTGGGCAACCTTATCCTTAGGTTCCTTCTTTCTGGCTTTGCCCCCCTGACAAAATTCTTTTGCAACAGGAGTAGATTCCTGTTGAGGTGGCTGAGGCACTAAAGCAAAGGTAGGAATCTTGGAGATCGGTTGAACTGGGGTCAAAGCGGTGTAATATTTAAGTTGACCAGACAGGGTTTTGGCTAGGGGATCGACGTACCAGATTAGGATCCCCAGGGTCAAATTGGGAAGGCTCAATGTAGCCATAACAGGCACAGAAAAGACTCCAAAGGAGGGAGCGATAAATGATATCTAACCGGAGGGGTAATGGCCTGGAAAAATGGCTCCCAAATCGTTAAGGTTAGGGGGAACCATTCCTGGTTGAAAAGGAGTGGAAGGGACACCAGCAGAAGAGGAAGGTCCTTGAAAGGAAGGCCATGCAGGCTCCGTCGAGTGACCACTAGCAGGTTGCAGAGGTGTAGGCTGCTGGGTGGTTGAACCGAACCACTTGTGGCTAGTTTGAGATGATTGCATCATGCGAAAATTCGAAGAGTTGGGATCTACGATAAGAGGGGAGGGACCAAGGAATGCACCAAGTAAGGTGGAATATTTATAGAATCAAGGTAAAACACTGGTAAGGGGTGTGAATAATTGATTATCGGTCACCAAAGATATGATTGAATCGGGAAAGAACATCTTATGGTGAATCACAACTGCTACAGCTGACATCGCATAGGTGTAGCTATGACCCAACAGGATGTTGTAATCCAAGGGGGCATCAATGACTTCAATGTAAATACAAACAGTCTTTCCTACAAGTGTTAGAGGACAATTGCGGTACATGCCAATGGGCTTAGAAGAGTGACCATCCCAAGCAGGAAAAGTGATGGTGGATGGCGCTAACTCAAGTGATTCGAGTTTATTCCAAACAGAGGCAAACATCACGTAGGTGGATGCATCCTCGTCAGTGATACATTGTGAGACATGGGCATTATGAATATTGACTGGTATTTGGAAGGCAACAAATGAAGGTAAAGGGGGATGTTCTGACTTATCAACCTCAAAGCCGATCAAACGATCATCTGAAGGATCCATAGTGCCTAGAGTAGATAATAGAGCTTTAAGTTGTGAAGGGCATGACTGGAGGACTTCCAACATTGAAATAGTAGTAGGGGATTGTGCTAATTCATATATTATGATGTAATTATAGGTGGCTTTGGAAGAAGAAGCAGTTAGGCATAATGGACCTTTGGGGATCTTGGGAAGGACCTTTGCTCGTGGCTGAGGGATCTGTAAAGGGGCATCACGTGTTGTGTTAAGATCCTATAACAATAGGATTCATAATTTTTGAATTGAATTTTATTAGTCTTGTAATATGTACATACTTTTCTTTCTACAAATTTTTTTCCCATATTTGAAAAATAAACGAAAGAAATTATAAAAAAAATGTAAAGAGGGTAAAATTCCTAAAATAAAAAACAAAGGTTATCAAACAGAATAGAAAAAATGGACCCCAAACCAAAAAAAGATAAGAATAAAACATGAAAGTGATGCAAGTCCAAATGTCACTACTAGTTACTTTTTACTATAAAAAAAAAAAATTTGATTATGTGCAGCTTGTTCAAATTGACATAATCCATGATAAGTAAAATAGCTTAATATTTACTTTTTCATGCTTTAAATTTCATTTTATTAGATAGAGAATAAAGATATTTCCAAACAGTTTAATCTTGCAAGATCAGCAGTTAGGTAGAAAATAAATGAGGAGCCCAACAATTTAATCTGAGCCCTTGGAAGAAATAAGGATAGAATTAGTTAGTTTTTTGTTGTAAAAGGAAAATGAACAAGGGTTTGCAAGCTCAAATGCACCCAATTAAAATGAATAAAAAATGTTAGGGTAGAATAAAGATAGGAAGAAGCAGTTTTTATAATCATGGATAAGTACAAATTGGTCAATTCAGTCACTAACTTCCTTCAAAATAGTCATCTCCCTTGTAAAAATACTTTATCCCCTCCATTTTAATGATTTCCCCTTCATTTTCCCTTTTCCCATCATCATTAAGTTTCACTCGCAAAAAACCCCTTTTCCTAAGTGTAAAACTCATTTTACTTAGGTAAAAGTAAAAAACCGTGACTAATTCCCTTTTTACCCCAAATATACCCAAAAACCAAAAAACAATTTATCCTAAGTTTTAATATAAAGATATTATATTGGGACTTTTAACAATTATCCCTTTATTTATATTTTACATTAGACTTAGTTTATTTTTTATTTGCACTTTATTAACATATTAACTTATATATTAGCTCTTTATTAAACCTTTATATCACGTATTATATTTAATTTCTTTTAGATATCATCCCAAAACCATATTTTACTTTAACCTATGGTTTATTATTCCCCACGTGATTATTATTCCCGCTCCCATAGGTTAATCTATCCCTATGTATATTAACCCCGCCTAATGCTAAACATTACACTTATACATATTTCATTTGTTATGTATAACTTTAACCCGCCTATCATATTTCATATATAATTCACTCCCGCCACATAAATAATCTTGGGCCCCACTCGCATTACCCCACACCTTCAATGTTAAATCTCGACCATTCGCTCCATTTCTTCAGATCTGACGGTGCAAATTTCCCATCGCAAATTTGATTGCGCGATCAATAACCAAATCCAAATTTGCGATAATTTTTTTTTTTACCATTTTCTCTCCCCTCCACGCGTCACTTTATTTTTGGATCACATCGATTCCATCAATACCATTTACCACCTTTCGACCTTGCGAAAACCAATGGGAGTAATTCCCTTCCGCACGCCCAAACTGCCCATAATTTGAAATGACCGGAAATAAATACATTCACTGTTCAATTAAATTTTCTATAAAAACAACTGAATGCACTCATTTCACGCCTTTTGTAACCATTTATGCTTGTAAAACCTTCCCAGACTGAGAAAATCACGCTGTCACCTCTATTTTGCCTAAAAAACAAACATAATTTAACAGAATCAACTGCTACAATCACTGAGAAGCCTTCAAACTGCATATAAAGGCTAGAAGAAGCTTTTGAAAGCTTCGAAAACCTTAGCAAACCCTTTTCCACAACAAATTTCTGAATTTTTACAAGTATTCTTTAGAGAAAGAGACTCATTCCTCAATCTAAAAGAATTATATTGTTAATTAAAGCCTTATAAGCCTATATTACCTTAAAGAATGCCCCTTTCCTTTAGAAATTCCTCAGATAGACAAAATCCTGGGAATTTTTAAGTTTCTGAAAGCCTTGACCTGTTTTAAAAGAAAAATTAGAGTGAATTTAGTCATCTGCAGACTTAAAAAACCCTTTGAAGACATCCAAAACCTTCCTATAGTACTCATATACCATTTTGCACAATTTTTGATGTTTTAGGACTATTTCATCACATAAATTTGACTGTAAACCCTAAATATCATTTGCTGAGGCTATAAAAGTCAAGAAAATTGCATTTTTTTTTATACAAAATTGCCAGTTTTAGTTAGAGTGATCAGAAGTAACCTTTTGCAGTCCAAGATAAAACCTCTATTATATTTAAAGTCCTCCTATAAACAGTTTAATCTTACAGAAGTGTGTCACAGACCGAAAAATTAGAGTTTTAAAGATCAAGAGTGTTAAATTGATAAAACAAACCTATCAATGGCATCCAGAAGCACAATTGTAATCAACCCTCTACAACCTCCTCTTGTATATGTAGAACATACTCCCTTGGCGGATGTAGACTTGAAAATTAGAGATCTTGTAACTTAATTTAACCTTCTATAGCTCCACTGCTAGAGCCAAGAGAAATCCTTGGACCAAGTAGATGATGTACTTATTTGGGAATCAAATTTTCCTAGGTATGTTTTTCCTCACACTCATCAATGCCGAGAAGCTATTAGATGATGCCAATCTCATTATTCTCCAGATCAAAGAGCCATTATCAATTCTGAAAAAGAAGTATTTTTTACCATAACAGTTGAATCTATAAACCAGATGCTTCAGTTGTAGCCTAAGCATAATGCAATTCCTTTATCTATTGAAGCTCTCACAAAGTTCTATTTGGAGTTGGATCTTCTCAAAATATTCCAAATTTTTCAAACCTTCATGCCCTCCTATGTAGAAATCCCCAAGCTCAACCCTCCACACTCCTCTTCTAAATTCCCAGAAGAAACCAGACACATTATTTCCATGATGTCTTTTATACTTGGATATTTCATAGATGAACATGTTGATGCATCAGTACTTGGTTTTTTGTCCATTTTTGTACCTGGCCAGCCCCCTATAGTTATCTACAATTTTTCCTAGTATATTTCTGATAGTATCCATGAACAGTTAGTCAAAATACCCACTGAAGGTGTCTTTAGGTATATTTCATTTCTTTTCCACATGTTTCTTTATTTTCAGTCTGAAAACATCCCTATAACTCTTCAAAATTTGGATGTGGAAGGAAATCCACAATCTATTATATTCTGTACTTCCTTTTCAGAAAGGAGTCAATTGAGTTTACTTGTAGAGTTTACAAATTATTTTATGCATCCATTGGTAAATCTGCTAAACAACAAATGTGCAACCTAGAATCAACAATGACATCAAGAAAGTTTTACATTTTTCCGAATAGAGCAGGACAGGTGATTGATATTTATACCAAATTCACACTGAAATCAGAGTCTATGGGACAACCCTCATTCCTTACAAGTTTCCAAAATATTTACCTATGAGGTTGTTTGCTTTGGAGTATATAAGATAGATTATGAACTAAGATGTTGTATGGCTGCAAAGAAGAAAACCAAATTTAAATTGAAGAATCAAGTGGGTCCATTCATATGTAATAACAGAGAAGCGAGTGTAGAGGCAGAAAAGCAGTTGTTAGAATACAAATTCAGCAAAAATTTTCTTTGGTATTATGATCCTTATGGTTTAATCAGCAAAATTAGATTAAATGTAAATTAACTCCATACATTCATGAGAAGAAGCCTAATATTGAGAAATTCTAAAACCAAACAGAATGGTTAGAGAATACATTGGTAGAAGCTAATAAGAAAAGTGATACTAGTCACATTTTGCAGATTCCAACTCAAGAAGACAGAAGCATGAAATGAAACAAAGAATAATGCTCTTACACTACTAAAACTACCACATAAACAAAGTTTATACTCATGTACAACAAGAAGCCAAAGATTAATCTTGCAGACAAAGAAAAAGAGACAGTTGAGGTTATAGACACAGAGATTCCAGAGAAAGAGGCTGTGCCTCCCACAATGATTGAAAATGAACAACATCCAACCACTTCTAATACACAATTGATCCAAAAACAACATAGTATAGAAGTGTCATCATCAAAGCAGACAGAGGAGAAGGAAATGGAAATTAAGGAAAGGTACAAAGATATTAAGGCTAAAAATGAAGAATTAAAGAATTACATATACTCTCAGTACCTAAAGCAGACCCCCCGCATACAAAACAGGCTGCTTTTAGCCTTTGATTACAAGAACAAGAAATTTTTGATGACAATACTTCAACCCACAATGCTAACTCCTAAAATAACATCTAATTATAAAAAGGTTTATTTTGAAGTTCCAATTCATGATATTCATCCCCTAGACCAAATTGAATTCCATAAACAGAGTTCAGAGATGATATATTCCACAATGACTACTAAATAAATGAGTGCTCAAAAGCTTCAAAATACTTTCATTAATCTAAGAGATCAGCTCAAGCTAGAGAAAGCATCATCATATGATAAGGATACCAGAATCAAATCTTTGGAGGAGTTAGTAATTGAGGTGGGTTATGATCCTACTAATGTAAAAGTTGCATAGGAACTAATAAAAAAGAAGAATGTTGATATTGTTGCACTTAAAAAATAGTTGAAATTACCTCCTACAGAGCATCCACATGCCAAGGAGATTTTATAGGAACCTAATCAAAAGGATGAGATGATGAGTCTCATGTTGCAGCTGATAGCCTAGATTAAAGAGATGGAGATTGAGATGGACAAATTGGTCCAAGAAAAAGAAGCTACCAAAGCACAGGAAGTCCCTCCTACTATAATTTCGATGGTTACAACAGCAATGCCATCTACTCTAGTAGAAGAATTAGCTCCAAAGGTTCCATTGGCTATGTTAGGGTCCTATAAATATAGGATTCATAATTTTGAATTGACTTTTGATAGTCTTGTAAAATATGTACATACCTTGCTTTCTGCAAGTTGTTTTCCCATATTTTGAAAAAATAAAAAAATAAAAAAATAAAAAAGAGGGTAAAAGGTCCTAAAAGAAATATCAAAGGACTTAAAATATATAGACCCAAAAAGAAAAAGGATGAAAATAAAACATGAAAGTGTGCAAGTCCAAATACCACTACTTTTTACTTTTTGCAAAAGATTATGGCAGAGTGTCAATAAATGCCATAATCCATGATGAGTTAAACTGTTTAAACTTAACTTGTCATGTTTTCAATTTCCATGTTTTAGATAGTGAATAAAGTTTTGTCAGACAGTTTAATCCTGGCAAATCAGTAGATAGGTAGAGAATAAGAGGAGCTCATCAGTTTAATCTGAGCCCTCGGATGAAATAAGGTAGAAATAGATAGTTTTATGCTTTCAAAAGAATAAAATGTTTCAAGGTAGCAAGCTTAAATGCACCTATTAAAAGGAAAAAAAAATGTTAGAGTAATGTTGGGTAGGTAGAAAGAAGTGGGAAAAATCATCTAATATTCATCATCAGGAAAAAATCACTAATTTCCCTTCCCCTGTAGGTATTCAGTATTCTATACTTCCTGTCAAAGAGGCTCAGAGCATTTCTCTGACTTCTGCTGGGACCGAACCCAAGGCTCAATGACTGGACAGTGGAAAATGTTGAATTCCTATGATAAAATCCTCTTTACCATTATTTATCCCTCATTCATACATTTAAATCATCTTCATAAGTAAAGAAAACCTCTTACTTAATGAAACTTAAAATCCCATATAATTAACTTCCTTCATTCATAAAAAATACAAAACCCTCAGAAAACACTCTATCCTAAGTAAATTGGTGAAATAATGAAATAATAAACTATGCTTTTATATATTCAATCTACTTGGTCATTTAGTGTATTTTTGTATTCCATCTCCCCTTGTCATACTAAATTTTAACTTATGCTATTAATTCCCTAAAAAAATACCTTATCCTATCTATATAATTCCCTATATCTAAAACCCACTATTATAAAGCTTTTAGACCAAAGTTAATATGCACATGCTAAATTAAAAACCCAAATAATACCCCCCTTTGTCTAAAACTAACTTTAATTAAATACCCCGCCCCCTATAGTTATTAGACCCTTCAAAACAAGTCTAAAAACTATATAATAAAATAAATATTCAAAATGTGGCTTTCCACGCATATCCTATGTATTTTGTAATAAAATGCATATACCCCGCTCATAACATTTTTAGCCTAAGTATGAAAAATATTTTATCACTTTATAAAGGTTGAAGAAGCTTTGAAACTCCCACACATATCCGCCTCTAAGCAAGCAAAGTCACCTTTTTTAACCTAAGGCTAAGCTTAAACATCGCAAAACTTAAAACCTTACCCTTTTCATATTTATCCCTGTTTACCAACCTAATCCCGCCTCATGCACCTTTTCTTATATATAAAACATTTATATATATAAAAACACCATAATTTAACCCTTTTTAACCATATATGAAATCCGATTTTACATATATAAAACCTTTGACAAAACTCGCTTAACCTTAGCCCCGGTCCCACCTTTGATTTCTCGCAGCTTTCAAATAGATCCTCTCCCTTCGCTCTCGATCGCAAGATCTAACGGTGCGAAATCAATATCGCGCAGAAAAATCAAACGGCCTTTCTAACACCAATCGAATGCAAAATGGGTGGTTTTACCCATTCCGCCTCCTGCGACGTGTCAGTATTCTGTTGGATCACATTTGTTTGTGTTAAAATAGCTTACCACCTGAACCCAATGTGAAAACTGTTGCCGGTTTTGTGTTTGAAAATCCAAACCACTCCCGCCAGATGATAAGACCTGCATTTAATGCATCTACGATAAATAAAAATCAAAGTTTAAAACCTTTTGTTATACCATTTCTTATAATTATTTGCATGTTCAGAACTGTAAAAGAGCTCTATTTGACTATGAAAATACCCTTTTGATCAAAATTATCGACTTATACCTGGAGAAAGTCAAAATTGACCACAGACTCCCGATTGAATTCCATTAAAGCCATTCGACTACACCAACAATCCAGACCAAACTTCAAATTCAACCATGATTTCCTAACAACCCTTAAAGCAACCAAATACCTGCATTCAAAGGTATTTCTCGACAATCAAGGCCTACAATTTCAAATTTTAGACCAAGAAACATTGAACCAGGTTTCCAATTAAGGGTTTACCAAAGAAATTTCCCAAAAACATCGAAAAAGAGGCCAAATCCTAGCCAATTTTTTCTAGAAAGTTCTGAGTCCAAAAGAAGCACTTTTTAGCCAATTTCCTCAATTTGTGACCTCTAAAGATCAATTTCACATACAGAAAAGGGTTTAAAGCCTTCAGATATCCTAAAAACCCCTTTTGCAGCCAATCTATTAAGGAAACCCTTGTTTTCTGTCTTATTGCAGTTTATATCCTCTGACAAAGAAAATTCACTCATGCAAACAATTTAAGCTTGCAGTAGTTAGTCCAAAATGACCAAAAATCATATCATAGCTAAACCTGGAGTTTCTAAACCAATCAAGCCTGGAGGATCCAAACCTCTTAAATTTGTAACTCCTAAAGATGTTAAAGCTACTCTAGCCCTCACTGCTAAATCCACTGTATCAGTAAATCCCCTCCAGCCACCTGTAATTGCTGAAGAAACCCTTCCATTAACTGATATGGACTACAAGATTGTTGACCTTATGGTAGAATTCAAACTTTTAGAAATACATAATTAGAGCTATGATAAGCACTTGGGCAAAGATGAAATGCCTATTTGGGAGACTCATTTGCCCCAATATGTAGTTCCTTTCACTCATCCTGAACAAGACCTTGTTAGACTGTGTCAAAAGAATTATGAACCAGACCAAAGGGCCATTGTTAATGCAGACAGATAAATCCTTTTTACTATTATAGCAGAGTCCATAAATCAAATGATGCAATTACAACCTGATCCTCAATTAGTCCCCCTATCTATAGAATTTTTGACCCAGTTTTACTTAAGCCTGGATTTTCCAAAGAAGTTTATGATATTTCAAGACTTTTTTCCTTCCCATATTGACATTCCTAAGTTGAACCCTTCTTATTCCACTGCCAAATTTCCTGAAGGGTCTAGGAATATTATTTCAATGCTATCTTTTATACTGGGATACTTTACAGATGGATTCACTAATGAATCCATTCTTGGCTTTCTATCCACCTTATCTCCAGGCCAACCTCCAACACTCATTTTTTACTATGCTAGTTTCATAGTAGATAGTATTCATCATCAGCTGACCAAAATACGCACTGAAGGGGTTTTCAGATACTCTTCCTACTTGTTTCACCTATTTTTATTCTTCCAAGATGATAATTTTCCAATTGATTTAAAAAGATGGACTTGGAGGGTAAGCCTTTATCTATTTTCTTCTAGACTTCCTTGCTAAGGAAAGAGAATAGTGAATTCACTTATACAGATTTTTCAAACCTTTTCCTCCATCCAGTAATGAACATTTTGTACAAAGTAGAGCAGCCCCGAGTCAATGAAGAAGTGAAGAGAATCTTACAACTATTAGAATAGAATAAAATGGGAGACTGGTTTCTTTATGAAAAGCATACAGAGATAAGAATTTTTGGATCCAACTTATTATCTTATAAGTTGCCAAAATACATAAACTTGAGAGTTTTTTCATTGGAATATTTAAGACAGGTTCTAAATTCTGACTCTATCAACTTCTTAGCTGCAAGGAAAAAGACTCAATTCAAGTCGAAGAATCAAATTGGTCCTTTTATCATAAATAACAGAGAGGCAGAAAAAGAGATCTCAAAGAGACTAGTAGAATTCAAATTTCAAAAAAAAATTCATGGAATTATGATCCTCAAGGGATCCTGAGCAATTTAAGGGTAAAATGTAAACTCACACCCTTCATACATGAGCCCAAGCCAGAGATTGAAAATTTTTCCAATCAAGAAGAATGGGTGGAAAACACATTGATAGATACAGTCACTAATACAGAGATAGCAGGAAAAATGGTTACAACACAAGCCTTGGAAGTTGTAAAACAACCAGAGACTTTAGTCAAAAGAGGCAGGGAAGAAGGAAAATACACAGAAGAAACAACTATAGAAACAAATTTCAAACTGATTTACAATAAAAGTCTTAAATTCAGTTCAATTGGGAAAGAAAAGGTAATTGATGTTGAGGATACAAATGAGCCAAAGGTAAATAATGATGAAGCTACAGTAATAATCAATGAAACTCTTGCACATATTGAAAAGGAGCAAACAACAGGTAAAGATGATACTCAAATGATTGAGAAACAAAATATGGAGGCCTCTTCCTCACAGATAGCTGAGGAAAAAGACATAGATATCAAGGAAAAATATAAGCAGATAAAGTAGAAGAATGAGGAAATTAAATCAAAGATATATTCTCAATTCCTCCAGAAAAAACCAGGGAATCAAAATAGGCTACTGACAACCTTTGACTATTCTACAAACAAAATGATTATGTCATTTATGCAATCAACTACTTCACCACCAAAGATAGAGGAAGATTATAAAAAGGTGGAGTTTGAACTACACACTGAAAATGTTCATGAGCTAGACCAAATTGAATTCCACAGACATAGCTCTGAAATGTTATATTCAACTGTGGTCACAAAGGCAATGAGTGCTACCAAGTTGCAGAATACTATTCTTAACATGCAGGATCAAATGAAGCTAGAAAAAGGATCTTTGTATGCAAAGGACCTAAGGATTAAAGCCTTAGAAGATTTAATTTTACAGGTGGGATATGATCCCTCAAATGTTCAAGCAATAGAATTGTTGATCAAGAAAAAGAATGATGATATTGCATCTTTGAGGAAACATCTTAAGCTTCCTCAAAGTGAGCATCCACAAACCAAAGAAATCCTTCAAGAGAAAAGTGAAAAAGAAGAGATGATGACGCTCATCCTCAAACTAATTGCTCAGATCAAAGAAATGGAATCTCAAATGGACCAGCTTGTCCAAGAGAAGGAAATTTTGAAAGAGACTGACACTGTTATCATTCCTTTAGTTATACCAGTGATTACCACAGCAGTGGATTCCACATTAGGAGAAAAGCTAGCACCAAAGGAACCACTGGCAAATGCAGTGCCAGTGAGTTCAACTACTACTTCAAACACATATTCTTCTACAACACAGGTTTAGCGAACAGATGGAGCAGGTCAAATTGTGAAGGCTATGGAGGAATTGTCTTTGAAAAATAATAAAATCAACAGTCTAAAGAATATGATTGAAACTATTGAAGCCACAAATAAGTTAGCTCAAATAAATGCTAAAACCCATGAGCATAAGGCAATTAGACTTGGAGAACAAATCAAGGGCTTACAAAAAGAGCTAACATTCACTGAACAAATTTCATTTGTCAAGAATAATCTATGGACCAACATAATTGAGGCCATTCACACTCAATGGCCTTCAATTCATATTATATATGAGCAGAGAGACTTATTGTTAGCAGCTCAGGAGGAGATTTAGAAGACCAAGGATGAGTTAACTAATAAGCCAGCTCAAGTTTTAAAACTCATCACATTCCTGAATAGCAAGAACAGAGCATAATTAGAAGAATTACAAATAATGGATAGAACAAAGACCATTTTATAGATTAAAAAGGTAGTAACAAAGAAAAATTTGATGAACTACCTGGAAGAGAAGTGTGAATCAATGAATATTTCCATAACAAATTTTATGGTAAAATATACAAACTTAAGACAGAAGGGCTTGCTAGATATTCATGTCTTCAATGAAAAACTAATGCCCCAGAAAGATTATGATAAGAAAATCAGGGAATTTTCCAGGGAGCAAGTCAGCAAACCATTTCCACAAGGCACCCCCATAGGTAAAGTCCTCCTTCAACACTCTGAATATTTGTTCTTTCTACAACATGAGATCAAACATCCTTTTGTGTTCAAACCCAATTTTACTAAATACACGGAGGAAGATGAGAATTTTAGAAAGCTTAAGAATGTCAAAATCCCAGTGAAGAACAGTGGAAAGCATTTACAGATTTAATGTGAAAATGAGAGGTAAAATAGTGAATAAATTACCTTGAAAATAGTCAAGAAGAAATAGTGAAACAAAAGGACAGTCTGCCAATTTTTTTACTACAAAAAGAAATATTTTTTACGACAGTAAAACAATGGAAATATTAGTCAAAAGTGTATCAAAGTTAAATAGCATCATTAAAGAGTATCATATGAAAGAGTATAATCTAATGCAACTCAAATGAAGATATTTTCTAGCAGCCAGCAAAATAGGACAGCTAGTCACTCAAAAGCTCCTTGTTAGAAAAAGTAGTTCTATTTATTTTGGATAAGAGAGCAACTTGCTGATTTTTTAAGCAGCTGTCCCTCTTATTTTGTAAAGATATTTTCTATTTCCTAAAGATATTCCTAGATGTCTCCCAGGATATTTGTAACTACATTTTGTCTAAATACTTCTACATTTGAAGTATTGAGTGTGGAATAAAATTGCTAGACTTTACTATAGACTTTTTGCTGAACATTGGAGGCTATTATGTGTTGATTTCGAAGTAGCGGACTGGAAAAAGATAAAATGGCATCATAATTTAGGATCCATGTGATAATCTGATGAGTGAAGTACTCCCTTCTTGTCATTCTTTTCTTTTATGAGTTTCATGCAATTCATTATATGTTTGTTCTATCTTAATGTGTAACTAGGAATATTACTACAGGCTAGTCCTATACTCCCTGTTTTTAACTAGTTACCATTTTAACGTTTTTCTGCTGATTTCCGGTGTTAGGAATTCTTAATTTCTCCTACTCTCGTTTGACCCCTGCCTCCTTCTTCCATTTTCTGGATCAAAGGATCCTTTATATTCCTTTATCCTGATCATACCATTTCACCAAAAAAAACACCTTTCCAAATATCTGAGGGTTATCTATCTTGCCCTAAATACATTTGTACCATTTTGGCCTTGACTTCTAGTGCTACTAGCTATATTTAGACTCCATAGCCCAATGGACAAGTAGATTTCTCTCTAGTTTACCTCTAAGTGATTTTTTCCCACCAAAAACTTTAAAAAGAAAACAAATTGTTCTATCATAACTAGCCTAAAAACATAATAAAAAACAAAGATAAATCTTAAAGAGAGAGCCCTCTCTGAATTCTAGGAAGGCTAGATCCCAGAATTTGATGTAGGTTTGTGGTTACCTCTAGTGTTCTTAGACTAAAAATTCAAATCCCACAACTTAAGAAATTATTAGAGTGATAACATACTAGTGACCATACTGGGGAACTAACCAATCTCCAGTCTTAAATTTAGTCTTAAAGGAAGATCTTTCAATTATATTTTTACTTTAAGATTATTTTTATAGGTTGTGGGTATTCAAAACAGTCATTCTGGCTTCTAGGAAAACCTACTATAACAGGTCTAACCTGGATCCTAAGCCTGCAGTTATAGTAGATAACCCAGAGCAGATTGGAAAAAATAAAAAACAAACTGTCAATTTAGAGACTGAAGTACCATTAAGAAAAGCCAATTCTTTAACCAAAGAGTTAGTGAGTTTAAATGATATTGATTTTGATCCGAATTTTGAATATTCATTGTTTAAAACTAAATCTAAAATTGATTTGAAAAATATTTTTATCGATCTTGTTTTCCTTTCATTTTTTAATGCAAAATAGAAAACTATTTCAGTAGGAATAAAGTCAAATAAATCTGAATATCAAAATACAATTGAAAATATTAATGTTTCATTGATTAAAGATATTAATGAAGATATTGAATTAGCTCATTTATTATCTTACATAAAACCTCCAGTTTCTCAATTTCACACAACAATAATACCAACAACAGATTCATCTTTATATGTTGTCACTTCATTTATAGATATTTCTGCAAAATCATCTACAGAACATTTCATTCCTAAGTTGCCTTTGCAGCCTAGGATATTATTTCCTTCATCGAATCAATCCACTACATCCACTACTTTGCAATCAGATTTTATAAGCACAACATCTTTATTTCCCAGCAATTCCATTTACATACCATCTTCATTTCCCATTACTTCAACTACATTTTTTAATTCATCAAATACCGTATCCAGCACTGCCCCTATCATTATTGTTATACCTCCCAGCTTAGCAAAGCTTCAAGCCATGGCTACTAGTTATGCTCCCCTTGTCTTACCCCAAAACCTCCATGATATACCTCAAGAATACCAAAAACATGTACCATTGTTTGATGGCCTTTCACAATGTACTTCTCAACAACATGTAACTAAAATGACAGATTACTGTGAAATTTATGAAATTGATGAGTTAGATGTCTAGATGAGGTTATTTGCTCAAATTTTGACAGGAGAAATTAAAAAATGGTTCAAAATTTTAGCTACTAGTAGTGTAGCTAATTTAGCTGCATTTCATAGAATATTTTTAAATAAATGGGAAAAGAAAAAGAACCCCCTTCAAATTTTTTCTGAGTTTGATGCTTTGAAAATATCTCCTACTGAGTCTGTTCAAGACTATTGCACTAGGTATAACAGTGTCTATAATTCTATTCCTCCAGCTCTTAAACCTACACCTTACTCTGTTCTGCTCAAATTCCCTGATGGATTTGATATAGATATGGCCTATCAATTAAGAGAAAGAGATGCCCAAACATTAGAACAGATGCAATTAAATGTTGTTAGTGTAGAAATTAACATTTTAGCTAGGAAGGCCAGACTTAGAAATGAAAGAAGAGTTATAATTAAAGAAGAAAGTTCAAACTCAGATGTTAAATTGGATTTCTTTGCTAAAAATTTAGAAAGGGTGGTAGAAATATTAGATAATATAGATAGAAAACCTCAATGGGATAATCAACCTCAGATCAGAAATCCCAATTTCAGAAAAAAATAATAACCCTGGAAAAGCTAAAGAAGCTGCTCCAGACCAAAACATTAGGCCCTCATTTCAGGAGAACTATGCTGAAAGTTCTCAAAATAATGTTGAAGATGAGGATGACATCAATCATCTAATGGGAATAGATGAAAACAAAACCATTTTCCTCACTGAGGAATATCTAGAACTATTTGAGCTTCAACAACTCAAATTAAACTCTAGTGAATCCTTTGACTACAAACAAGGTTATGACTTTGCTATTAATGAAATTCACAGTCAGTATAACCTTATAAATAAGAAAAATAATGAGTCTTCTACAAAAAACAATTCCCAAATTCAAAATAAGAAAAATGTAGAAGCCCCAAAAACAAAAGTTTTGCAAATTCTCCCAAGGGAAAATAAGCAAAATTCCAATGCTTCCAGTCATAAAAAACCAACAAGTCCCAAGATTGTTGATATTACTGATGAAGTAGCTCAATATTCTAAAGATGCATAGAAAGCTAATACTCCTAAAGCCTCTGATTCAGTAAAAACAACAAACTCTAATCTTAAAAAGATTTTTGTTGATTCTAAATCAGCAAATCCTAGAGCACTTGCTGATAATTATAAGTCTGATAAAACTTCTGCTGCCACACAAATAGTCCATGAAAAGAAAATTAAAAGCAGAAAAACTCAAGAATCTCAGACAGAGAATGTCAAGACAATTGAAAATAGAAATACAACTGTTTAAAATCAAGAAAAACCAACTCAGATTACATTTACTAAAGACGAATTAGTTCAAATTAGTAAATCTCAACCCTCATTCAATATTCAGTCTGAAATTGCTAAGTTAAAAATACTTATTCCTTTAACAGAATTAGTTAAAAATGACTTATAAAAATCAACTATAATTGAAACTTTGAATATGAATGATGGTGAAGATGCCATTAATTTGAATGATGATCAACCTGAGATGATTTTTGGCCCTTATGTGAATGGAAAGCATTCAGATGGATTAGTCCCTCCTTTCTATATTAGTCTTACCATCCATGATCAGATTTTACACAACGCTATGTTAGATTCAAGAGCTTCCCATAAATTAATGCCCAAATCTATTATGGAAACTCTTAATCTAGAAATAACCAAGCCTTACAAAGATTTTTACTCATTTGGTTCTAGAAAAGTTAAGTGCTTAGGATTAATTAAAGGCTTATGTGTGAATTTAGTTTAGTACCCTGGTAAGAGTATGGTGATGGAAATTGTAGTAGCTGACATCCCACCAAAGTATGGTATGATTCTTTCTCGCTCATGGGGAGAAAAGTTGCAGGGATATCTACAATTGGACATGAGCTATGCTACAATATCAGTGTTTGGTCAACCCAAAAATCTATATAGGGAAACTTTAATGAAATTCATGGTTAGTAGTGCTGAGAGATACATAAATTACCTCATTTATTCTACACCAAATGACCTTGACGCTTTCATTTTATGTAACTCTGATAACAATGAAATCCAAATTGAACTATTGATAAAATGCCAAAACCAAACAATGACAACATATTTCATGAATCCCTTTGGCACTTAAACTTTGATGGCTCTGTAAACAAATCAGGAGCAAGAGCAGGAGTATGGATTACAAAAATAGAAAATAATCATTCAAAAGGACATGCCTTCAGACTCAACTTCAAATGTACCAACAACATGGCAGAGTATGAGGCACTCATTCTAGGCCTCCAGATCATTAGAAACTTAGGAGGAAAAATAATAATAATCATGGGAGATTTGGAATTAATCATAAATCAAATAAATGGATATTATTATGTTTATAACCTTAGACTAGCCAGATACAGAGATACAACAGTTGATTTAATTGATGATTTATTGGAATGCAAGCTTGCTTCTATACCCAGAAAACAAAACATTTAAGCACACTGTCTAGCAACTTTTGCTAGTACTTGTAACTTACCATTCCATCCAAATCATAGGTATACTATTGAGGTTAAACATAGACCAATTATCCCAGATAACCTCAAGTACTGGCAGATTTTCTCTCAGGATGAACAAATTTACCATTTTTTAAATAATGAGGAAGAATTTGAAAATTGTAAAATAGATACACACTGTAATATAGATTCAGATTTTAATTGTGAAATAGATAACATAAATGTACATAAATTTACCAAACCCACTGTATTTACTCAATTTGACATAGATAACTTGGAGAAGGTAGATATTGAGCAAATCATTGAAGAAGAAATTGACATGTTAGATCTAAAACATAATTTTTTTCCTAAAGGTTTAACTCCTTTGGAAGACCTTTTTTATTCCAATGATGTGCCTAAAAAGGAAAAAATGGAACCAGTTAGGTCTGACATTGAAAAATGTAACATTGGGACAGAATTAAAACAAAAAATGATTAAATTATCTAAATCTTTAACTTGATAAGAAAAGTAACAATACATCGATCTTTTAAAGGAATATCAAGATGTGTTTGCTCGAAGTTATGAAGATCTTAAAGCTTATGACACAAACATAATCCAACACAAAATTCCCATAAAAGATGATCAAAATCCATTCAAACAAAAATTGAGGAGAATTAATCCTGTTCTATTACCTTTGACAAAAAAGGACGTAAAACGCATGTATGATGCTCAAATTATTGCACTAATCAGATATTCTGATTGGGTTTCAAACCTAGTACCAACAAGAAAGAAAACAAGTGAAATTAGGTTATGTGTCGACTTTAGAAATCTTAACAAAGTGTCTTTAAAGGATAATTACCCTTTACCAAATATGGATCATATATTACAAACGGTAGTTGGTTCCTCTAGAATGTATTTGTTAGATGGTTTTTCAAGATACAACCAGATCCTAGTCCAAAAGGAAGATCAGGCTAAAACAACTTTCACCACTCCTTGGGGCACTTTCATGTATGTGAAAATGCCCTTTTTTCTGATGAATGCAGGAGCAACCTTTCAAAGAGCTATGGACATAGCCTTTTCAAAGGAGATTCATGAATTCTTGGTAATTTATCTAGATGACATTACTGTATTTTCAAAATCAAATAATGAACACTTGGATCATTTGAGACAGGTCTTTATTAAATGTAGGAAATTTGGCATCTCTTTAAATCCCAAGAAAACTCTCTTTGGACTAGAAGAAGGTAAGTTACTAGGACATATAATTTCAAAATAAGGAATAAGAATTGATCCTGCTAGGATAGAAACAATTTTGAACATTCATCCACCTACAAATATCAAAGAGTTACAAGAATTTTTAGGTAAAATTAATTTTTTGAGAATATTTATTTCTAACTTAGCTGAAATCATCAGAGAAATGAATAACATGCTAAAAAAAGACTCAACTTTAAAATGGACTGTTGAAGCCAAACAATCATTTGATTCCATAAACCAGACTTTAACTAAAACACCAGTCTTAATCAGTGCAGATTTCAAAAAAGACTTTATAATTTTTTCTTTTGCATCAGAGCATACCATTGCTGCAGTTTTATTGCAAAAGAATGATCAAGGTTTTGAAAAACCTATAGCTTTTTCAGTAAAACACTTAGAGATGCACCTATGAAATATAACATAATGGAGAAACAATCCTTAGCCTTGGTTAAAGCTATAAAATATTTCAGAGTTTACATTCTCTATTCCCACATAATTTCCTATGTCCCTAATTCCGTAGCTAAAGACATTCTTACTCAGGATGGCCCTGATGGAAGAAGAGGTAAGTGGATTGCCACTATCCTAGAATATAACATAAAAATCAAACCAAAAAAACTCATTAAAGGACAAGGATTAGCCAGATTAATGGTTGAATCCAACTACAATGCATTAGACATAAATTTTATTGCTCGGATTGATGACCAGGAAGAGATGGTGACTCCAATGATTAGTGAAGCCTTTCTAGATTCACCATGGTACTCAGATATTATCTTTGTACTTACTAACTTACAAGCTCCTCCTGGATTATCAAGGACAAAAGTTAGATTTCTTAAACTTAAAGCAATGAGATTTTGTATTTTAGATAATGTGCTTTTTTGGAAAGAACATAGTGGGATATTACTAAATTGTTTATTGAAAGCAAAAGCTGACAAAATTCTTGAATAATTTCATGCAGGTGACTGTGAAGGGAATTTATATTGGAAAATTACTACATATAAGATCTTGAGAGTTGGTTTCTACTGGCCTACCTTATTTGCTAATGTTAATAAATTTGTTACTTCATGTCATAAATGTCAAATTATTGAAGGAAAAAAGAAATTGTTACCTTTACCCTTAAAACCAATTTAAACTGAGATGCCATTTCAACAATGGGGTTTAGACTTCATTGGAGAAATTCACCCCCCATCCTCTAGCCAACATAAGTGGATTTTGATTGCTACAGATTACTTTACTAAGTGGATTGAAGCCATTCCTACCAAACAAGCCACTGACACAGTCATTATCTCTTTCATAGAAAACAACCTTTTATCTATATTTGGATGCCCTGAGAAAAAATTACTGATAATGCAGCAGCATTTAAATCTAAGAAAATGATTTCTTTCTATCACAAGTACCATATTACCCTAGGCCACTCTACTGATTATTACCCTCAGGGTAATGGCCTAGTTGAATCTTCAAACAAAAGCCTTGTAAATATCATTAAAAAATTACTTGAAGATAACAAAAAGACCTGGAATAAAAAGTTAGTCTATGCCTTATGGGCAGATAGAATTACCACCAAAAATTCAATTGGCACTTCCCCTTATCAAATTGTTTATTGGATGGATGTAGTTTTTCCATCATCTTTAGGTGTTCCGGTAATGAAGATCATTCAAGAATCACAAGTGGAAATCAATGATATACAAAGGAGGATAAATCAAACTATTCATCTACAAAAAGCAAGGGAAGAAGTCTATGAGAAATCCCAAGTCACTCATGATAAAATCAAGAAATTTTTTGATAAAAGAAGTAAAGAAGATGACTTTTACATTGGAGATCAAGTGTTAAAGTGGGATTCCAGGAGAGAGGACAAAGGTAAGCATGGGAAGTTTGACTTTCTATCGAAAGGACCTTATGTAATTTATGGATATAGGGGTAACAATTCTTTCTTCATCAAAAATTTGGATGGAACAGATATTCAAGAAGGACCAATTAATGGTAGAATGCTCAAACACTACTATTCTTCTGAGTTAACCAATAATTAGTCCCAATTACTTTTTACATCATTGTAAATATCCATTGAAGTTTAGATTGGATAGGATATTTTTTTCCAAAGTCGAAGCCCGAAGATAAGGCCCTAAACTTTAAAGAGTAAAATTTCATAAATATGAGTTGTTGCATAAAACAAAAGACAATTACTGGATCATCATGGTCAAAATTGAAGGCTACTAGTCTTAGAGTTCTTGACATTTCACTAGGAAATGCCATCCCCATGTGAAGTCACTGTTAGGGTCCTATAAATATAGGATTCATAATTTTGAATTGAATTTTGATAGTCTTTTAAAATATGTACATACCTTGCTTTCTGCAAGTTTTTTCCCATATTTTGAAAAAAAAAATAAAAAAAGAGAGAGAGGGTAAAACGTCCTAAAAGAAACATCAAAGGACTTAAAATACATAGACCCCAAAAGAAAAAAGATGAAAATAAAACATGAAAGTATGCTAGTCCAAATGCCACTACTTTTTACTTTTTGCAAATGATTATGGTAGAGTGTCAATAAATGCCATAATACATGATGAGTTAAATTGTTTAAACTTGACTTATCATGTTTTCAATTTCCATATTTTAGATAGTGAATAAAGTTTTGTCAGTCTACAGTTTAATCCTGACAAATCAGTAGATAGGTAGAGAATAATGAGGAGCTCATCAGTTTAATATAAGCCTTTAGATGAAATAAGGTAGAAATAGATAGTTTTATGCTTTCAAAAGAATAAAATTTTTCAAGGTAGCAAGCTTAAATGCACTTATTAAAAGGAAGAAAAAATGTTAGAGTAATGTTGGGTAGGTAGAAAGAAGTGGGAAAAATCATGTAATATTCATCACTGGGAAAAAATCACTAATTTCCCTTCCCTTGTATATATTCAGTATTCTATACTTCCAGTCAAAGACTCTCAGAGCATTTCTTTGACTTCTGTTGGGACCAGACCCAAGGCTCAATGACTGGATAGTGGAAAATGTTGAATTCCTATGATAAAATCATCTTTACCATTATTTATCCCTCATTCATACATTTAAGTAATATTTATAAGTAAAGAAACCTTATTACTTAATGAAACTTAAATTCCCATATAATTAACTTCCTTCATTCATAAAAAATATAAAAACCCTCAAAAAACACTCTATCCTAAGTAAATTGGTGAAATGATGAAATAATAAGCTATGCTTTTATTTATTCAATCTGCTTGGTCATTTAATGTATTTTTGTATTCCATCTCCCCTTGTCATACTAAATTTTAACTTATGCTACTAATTCCCTAAAAAAATACCTTATCCTATCTATATAATTCCCTTTATCTAAAACCCACTATTATAAAAGTTTTTAGACCAAAGTTAATATGCACATGCTAAATTAAAAACCCAAATAATACCCCCTTTGGTCTAAAACTAAATTTAATTAAATACCCCGCCCCCTATAGTTATTAAACCCTTCAAAACATGTCTAAAAACTATATAATAAAATAAATATTCAAAATGTGGCTTTCCATGCATATCCTATGTATTTTTTAATAAAATGCATATACCCTGCTCATGGCATTTTTAGCCTAAGTATGAAAAAAAAATTATCACTTTATAAAGGTTGAAGAATCTTTGAAACTCCCACACATATCCGCCTCCAAGCAAGCAAAGTCACCCTTTTTAGCCTAAGGCTAAGGTTAAACATCGCAAGACTTAAAACCTTATCCTTTTCATATTTATCCCTATTTACCAACCTAATCTCGCCTCATGCACCTTCGCTTATATATAAAACTTTTTTATATATAAAAACACCATCATTTAACCCTTTTTTACCATATATGAAATCTGATTTTACATATATAAAACCTTTGACAAAAACTGCTTAACCTTAGCCCCGGTCCCACCTTTGATTGCCTGCAGCTCTCAAATAGATCCTCACCCTTCGCTCTCGATCACAAGATCTAACAGCGTGAAATCAATATTGCTCAGAAAAATCAAATTCCCTTTCCAACACCAATCGAGCGCAAAATGGGTGGTTTTACCCATTCTGCCTCCTGTGACGTGTTAGTATTCTGTTGGATCGTGTTCATTTGTGTTAAAACAGCATACCGCCTAAACCCAATGCAAAAACTGCTACCAGTTTCGCATTTGAAAATCCAAACCACTCTCGCCAGATGATAAGACCTGCATTTAATGCATCTACGATAAATAAAAATCAAAGTTTAAAACCTTTTGTTCTACCATTTCTTATGATTATTTGCATGTTCTGAACTGTAAAAGAGCTCTATCCGACTATTAAAAAACCCTTTTGATCAAAATTATCGACTTATACCTAGAGAAAGTTAAAATTGACAACAAAATCCCCATTGAAAACCATTAAAGCCATTTGACTACACCAACAATCCAGACTAAACTTCAAATTCAACCACAATTTCCTAAGAACCCTTCAAGGAACCAAATACCTGCATTCAAAGGTATTTCTTGACAATCAAGACCTACAATTTCAAATTTTAGACAAAGAAACATTAAACTAGGTTTCCAATTAAAGGTTTTACCAAATAAATTGCCCAAAAACACCAAAAAAGAGGCTAAACCCTGGCTAATTTTTTCTAGAAAGTTCCGAGTCTGAAAGAAGCACTTTTTAGCCAATTTCCTCAATTTGTGACCTCTAAAGATCAATTTCACATGCAGAAAAGGGTTTAAAGCCTTCAAATATCCTAAAAACCCCTTTTGCAGCCAATCTATTCAGGAAACCCTTCTTTTCTGTCTTATTCTAGTTTATATCCTCTGACAAAGAAAATTCACTCCTGTAAACAATTTAAGCTTGCAGTAATTAGTCCAAAATGACCAAAAGCAGATCATAGCTAAACCTGGAGGTTCTAAATCAACCAAGCCCGGAGGATCCAAACCTCCTAAATCTGTAACTCTTAAAGATGTTAAAGCTACTCTAGCCCTCACTGCTAAATCCACGGTATCAGTAAATCCCCTCCAGCCACCTGTAGCTGCCGAAGAAACCCTTCCATTAACTGATATGGACTACAAGATTGTTGACCCTATGGTAGAATTCAACATTTTAGAAATACATAATTGGTGCTATGATAAGTACTTGGGCAAAGATGAAATGCCTATTTGGGAGACTCATTTTCCCCTAATATGTAGTTCCTTTGACTCATCCTGAACAAGACCTTGTTAGATTGTGTCAAAAGCATTATGAACCAGACCAAAGGGCCATTTTTAGTGCAGACAAAGAAATCCTTTTTACTATTACAACAGAGTCCATAAACCAAATGCTGCAATCACAGTCTGATCCTCAGTTAGTCCTCCTATCTATGGAATTTCTGACCCAGTTGTACTTAAGCCTGGATTTCCCAAAGAATTTTATGATATTTCAAGACTTTTTTCCTTCCCATGTTGACATTCCTAATTTGAACCCTGCTTATTCCACTGCCAAATTTCCTGAAGGGTCTAGGCATATTATTACAATGCTATCTTTTATACTAGGATACTTTACAGATGGATTCACTGATGAATCGATTCTTGGCTTTCTATCCACTTTATCTCCAGCCCAACCTCCAACACTCATTTTTTATTATGCCAGTTTCATAGCAGATAGTATTCATCATCAGCTGACCAAACTACCCATTGAAGGGGTTTCAGATACTCTTCCTACTTTTTTCACCTGTTTTTATTCTTCCAAGATGATAATTTTGCAATTGATTTACAAAACATGGACTTGGTGGGCAAGCCTTTATCTATTGTCTTCCGGACTTCCTTGCTAAGGAAAGAGAATAGTGAATTCACTTATACAGATTTTTCAGACCTTTTCCTCCATCCAGCAATGAACATTTTGAATAAATCAGAGCAACCCAGAGTCAATGAAGAAGTGAAGAGAATCTTACAACTATCAGAACAGAATAAAATGGGAGATTGTTTTCTTTATGAAAAGCATACAAAGATAAGAATTTTTGGATCCAACTTATTACCTTATAAGTTGCCAAAATACATAAACATGAGAGTTTTTGCATTGGAATATTTAAGACAGGTTCTAAATTCTGACTCTATCAACTTCTTAGTTGCAAGGAAAAAGAATCAATTCAAGTTGAAAAATCAGATTGGTCCTTTTATCATAAATAACACAGAGGCAGAAAAAGAGATCTCAAAGAGACTGGTAGAATTCAAATTTCAACAATTTTTTTCATGGAATTATGATCCTCAAGGGATCCTGAGAAATTTAAGGGTAAAATGTGAACTCACACCCTTCATACATGAGCCCAAGCCAAAGATTGAAATTTTTTCCAATCAAGAAGAATGGGTGGAAAACACATTGATAGATACAGTCACTAATAGAGAGACAGCACGAAAAATGGTTACAACACAAGCCCTGGAATTTGTAAAACAGCGAGAGACTCCAGTCAAAAGAGGTAGGGAAGAAGGAACATACACAGTAGAATCAACTATAGAAACAAAGTTCAAACTGATTTACAATAAAAGGCTTAAATTCGATTCAATTAGGAAAGAAAAGCTAATTGATGTTGAGGATACAAATGAGCCAGAGGTAAATAATGATGAAGCTATAGTAATAATCAATGAAACTCTTGCACAGACTGAAAAGGAGCAAACAACAGGTAAATATGATACTCAAATGATCGAGAAAAAAAATATGGAGGCCTCTTCCTCACAGACAGCTGAGGAAAAAGACTTAGATATCAAGGAAAAATATAATCAGATAAAGCAGAAGAATGAGGAAATTAAATCAGAGATATATTCTCAATTCCTCAAGGAAAAACTAGGGAATCAAAATAGGCTACTGACATCCTTTGACTATTCTACAAACAAAATGATTATGTCATTTCTGCAACCAACTACTTCAACACCAAAGACAGTGGCGAATTATAAAAAGGTGTAGTTTGAAGTAGACACTTAAAATGCTCATGAGTTATACCAAATTGAATTTGACAGACATAGCTCTAAAATGTTATATTCAACTATGGTCATAAAGGCAATGAGTGCTACCAAGTTGCAGAATACTATTCTTAACATGTAGGATCAAATGAAGCTAGACAAAGGATCTTTGTATGCAAAATACCTAAGTATTAAAGCCTTAGAAGATTTAATTTTACAGGTGGGATATGATCCCTCAAATGTTCAAGAAGCAGAATTGTTGATCAAGAAAAAAAATGATGACATTGCAACTTTGAGGAAACAACTTAAACTTCCTCAAAGTGAGCATCAACAAACCAAATAAATCCTTCAAGAGAAAAGTGAAAAAGAAGAGATGATGAAGCTCATCCTCAAACTAACTGCTCAGATCAAAGAAATGGAATCTCAAATGGACCAGCTTGTCCAAGAGAAGGAAACTGTGAAAGAGACTGACACTCCTATCATTCATTCAGTTATACCAGTGATTACCACAGCAGTGGCTTCCACATCAGGAGAAAATCTAGCACCAAAGGAACCACCGACAACTGCAGTGCCAGTGAGTTCAACTATTACTTCAAACACGGATTCTTCTACAACATAGGTTCAAAAAACAGATGGAGCAGGTCAGATTGTGAAGGCTATGGAGGAATTGTCTTTGAAAAATAATGAAATCAACAATCTAAAGAAGATGATTGAAAATCTTGAAGCCACAAATAATCTATCTCGAATAAATGCTAAAACCCATGAGCAGAAGGCAATTATACTTGGAGAACAAATCAAGGGCTTACAAAAAGAGCTAACATTCACTGAACAAATTTATTTTGTCAAGAATAATCTATGGACCAACATAATTGAGGCCATTCACACTCAATGGCCTTCAATTCAGATTATATATGAGCAGAGAGACTTATTGTTAGCAGCTCAGGCAGAGATTCAGAAGACCAAGGATGAGTTAACTGATAAGCCAGATCAAGCTTTAAAACTCGTCACATTCCTGAATAGCAATAACAGAGCAGAATTGGAAGAATTACAGATAATGGATAGAACAGTGACCATTTTACAGATTAAAAAGGTAGTAACAAAGAAAAATTTGATGAACTACCTGGAAGAGAAGTGTGAATAAATGAATATTGCCATAACAAAGTTTATGGTGAAATATACAAACTTCAGACAGAAGGGCTTGCCAGATATTCATGTCTTCAATGAAAAACTAATGCCCCAAAAAGATTATGATAAGAAAATCAGAGAATTTTCCAAGGAGCAAGTCAGCAAACCATTGCCACAAGGCAACCCCACAGGTAAAGTCCTCCTTCAACACTTTGAAGATTTGTTCTTTCTACAGCATGAGATCAAACATATTTTCATGTTCAAACCCAATTTTGCTAAATATACGGAGGCATATGAGGATTTTAGAAAGCTTAAGAATATCAAAATTCCCAGTGAAGAATAGTGGCAAGAATTTACAGATTTAATGTGAAAAAGAGAGGTAAAACAGTGAAGAAATTACCTTGAAAACAGTCAAGAAGAAACAATGAAAGAAAAGGACAGTCTGCTGAATTTTTTTACTAGAAAAAGAAATATTTTTTACAGCAGTAAAACAATGGAAATATCAGTCAAAAGTGTATCAGAGTTAAAGAGTATCAGCTAAGGCAACTCAAATGAAGATATTTTCTAGCAGCCAGCAAAAAAAACAGCTAATCACTCAAAAGCTCCTTGTTAGATAAAGTAGTTCTATTTATTTTGGAAAAGAGGATAGCTTGTTGATTTTTTAAGCAACTGTCCCTCTTATTTTGTAAAGATATTTTCTATTTCCTAAAGATATTCCTAGACGTCTCCTAGGATATTTGTAACTACATTTTGTATAAATACTTCTACATTTGAAGTATTGAGTGTGGAATAAAATTGCTAGACTTTACTATAGACTTTTTGCTGAACATTGGAGGTTATTATGTGTTGATTTCGAAGTAGCAAACTGGACAAAGCTAAAGTGGCATCATAATTTAGGAACCCTGTGATAAGCTGATGAGTGAAGTACTCCCTTCTTGTCATTGTTTTATTTTCTGAGTTTCATGCAATTAATTATATGTTTGTTCTATCTTAGTGTGTAACTAGGAATATTACTACAGGCTAGTCCTATACTCCTTGTTTTTAACTAGTTACCATTTTAATTTTTTTCTGTGTACTTCCGGTGTTAGGAATTCTTAATTTCTCCTACTCCCGTTTGACCCCTGCCTCCTTCTTCCATTTTCTGGATCAAAGGATCCTTCATAGTCCTTTATCCTGATCATACAATTTCACAAAAATAACACTTTTCCAAATCTCTGAGGGTTAGCTATCTTGCCCTGAATACATTTGTACCTTTTTGGCCTTGAATTCTAGTGCTGCAAGCTAGATTTAGACTCCATAGCCCAATGGACAAGTATATTTCTCTCTAGTTTACCTCTAAGTGATTTTTTATCACCAAAACCTTTAAAAACAAAACCAATTGTTCTATCATAACTAGCCTAAAAACATAAATAAAAAACAAAGATAAATCTTAAAGAGAGAGCCCTCTCTGAATTCTAGGAAGGCTAGATCCCAAAATTTGAAGTAGGTTTGTGGTTACCTCTAGTGTTCTTAGACTAAAAATTCAAATCCCACAACTTAAGAAATTTCTAGAGTGATAATAGGCTACAGTAGTGCCACTGACTTCATCAACCACTTCTGCCACTGATTCTTCCACTGCTGTAGTCCAACAATCAGATGAGGCCAGTAAATTGGTAAAGGCAATGCAGGACATGTTAATACAAACCAATGAAATTAACAGGTTAAAGGAAAAAATTAAGAATCTTGAAGATGCCAAAAATCTTGCACAAATCAATGCCAATAATGAAGAGCAAAAGGCCAAAATATTGAGGGAACAACTAAATAAATTGGAAACAAAATTAATTTTGAAAGAACCCATGGCACATATTAAAAACCAATTATGTTCCAATATCATTGAATCAATCAATGATACTTGGCCATCATTACAAGTAATTTATGAACAACAGGATTTACTAAAAGCAGTAAAAGAAGAAATACAAAATACCAAAGAGGAACTAGGTACAAAAAATAAAGAGGCATTGGAAATTATCAAATTCCTCAATTCCAAAAATAAACAAGAACTGGATGAAATTGTAATTACAGATAGAACAAAGACCATACTTGAAGTAAGAAAGGTAATTTCCAAGAAGAAATTGATGAAACAATTAGAGGGAAAATGCCAAGACATGGATATGGCAATCACAAGATTCATGGTAAAATTTGATATTTTGAGGCAAAAGGGCCTTCCAAATATTTTGGTAATCAATGAAAAAATGAAGAAACAAGAAGATTATAACAAAAAGATTAGAGAATTTGTTAAAGAATAGGTAAACAAATCAAATTGGCAGGGAATCCAAACAGGGAAAGTTTTGCACAAGCATATTGAAAATCTGTTTACTTGCAGCATGAAATAAAACACCTTTTTGTGATAAAACCAACATTTTCAATATACACTGAAGCTGATGAAAACTTCAGAAGACTCATGAAGATCAAATTTCCAGAAGCTAAGTTCTGGGAGAAGTTAACAATTTTTTTTTTAAATCAAATTACAGTGAGGAAAGATCAATAAAAGATAAAAAAACAGATTTGTTATTTTTACTTCAGTAGTAAAACCGTTTTTCAGCAGTCAAAGTGTATCAGTCAAAGAGTATCAATTGAAAGTGTATCAAATGAAAGATGAAGATTAAAATAGATTGAAGATAAAACTGCCAGTG